>CAWUFW010003603.1:1372500-1771716 GCA_963921515.1 Calotriton arnoldi | reverse complement strand
GTGGATGCGGTTAAAACCATATACTATTTAAGTGCATTATATCCTCGCGGTAAATGCTAACTTTGGAATGGCTGCATCAAAACATGTCGTGTTTGGTGTCAAACATCTTGGAATACTACCCCCCGCCAATCTTGGCGGCGGGGGTAGCATTCCACCCTTCTAGAGGGATAAGACATGTACCTGCTGTGGAAACGCGGTAGAATCCTAAAGAGCCCTGGCATCACAAAATGGATGCCACCAGTCACAGACACTGGGCTGCCCTCCTGCTGATGACCGAAACTCACAGTGGAGGAAGCCCAACAATAGGCATCCTGTCACAGGGAGGTGTAACCACCTCCCAGACAGGGTTTAGTGTATTGGGGCTGGGTGGGTGCACTCTTAGAGTGCTTTGAAGTCCTGCACTGGGGGAGCAGAAGGCTCCTCTGTGCATATGCCAGTTCAAACCAGCTCAGGGGCTACCTGCCCCTGCTCTGGCGCGAAACTGGACAAAGGGAAGTGGGTGTAGCCACCCCCTCCCTTGACCCTCCCATAGGTGGGGTCATAGAGCTAGTCCATCCCCTCTTTTTAGTATAAGAGGGGGAACCTTGCCATTGCAAAGCAGATAACCCCTGGACGACGCTCTACAGAAGAATCCTGGCCCTTCGACGTTCCACTACCTTTGGAAGACAGAAGAATCTCCCTTGGAGTCAAGGAGTGACTCCCCTGCTTGGCAGGCACCAAAAACGACAACGACGGTCGCAAACTACGCCGCTCCCGCCGGAGTCCGAAGTCCCTGCAGCCCAAGAAGTGGATTTCCTGACCTCTCCCAGGCCATCGTGAGTCCCCAGCGAAGCTGAGGCAAGTGGACCCCCCGAGTAACGAGGAACCGCGACCCCTGGGTACCGTGCACTATTGTCGAGTGCAACCCCTTCACAACGTTCTACGAACTTGTGCTTTGGACCACGTGTGGTCCCGACCTCCAGCAGGAATCCCTCCGAAGATCAGAGGCCTACACCGTCCCGAGTGACCGTGGGCCCCTGTTGAGTGATTCCGCCCGAGGTGTCTTCGCGATCCCTTGCCCGCTGGCTTGTGGGTCCCACGAAGACTTCTTAAAGAAACCAAAGGGCTCCCCTGGTTGCTCCAGGCCTGCCCTGACTTACCCTCGCTGGGTGAGTCCCACAGACCTTGCTGGTCTGCGCCATCGACTTTTCTTCATCTCCCCGAGACTTGCGGCTGCCAAGGCTTGTTGGCTCCGATCGAGTTGCCGACACCGCAGTCAGCTGCAGACGTCGAGGGACACACCGAATCCAGCTCCTGGTCGTCGTCGACGCCTCCTGGACCACGTGGCTGAAGAGTCAAGGCACCTGCAACCGACCTGAAGCGACCGACGACGGTGGGCATCCATCTTCCTTGCCCCGGGTCACTGCCAAGTGACTTTGAACACTGTCCCCTCTGCTTTCAGGTCATCCTTCTTCAGAATCCAGGCTTGGATTCCACCGGACACTTCTTCAGCTCCCGCAAGCAGCAAGTCTTCTTTGTTCGCCATTGAAAACGACGCCGCGACCCGACACCAAAGGACACCTGTGCACCCGGCTTCCCTGGGTGAGGTAACTCCAGCACTACGGTGCTCCTGTGGGTGTGGGCCCTAGAACTACTTACCCTGTAAGTGACTTGCTTGTAGGTTCTCCCGAAGTATCCTAAAACTCTTTATTTCCAACCGCGACTTGCCCCATTGAAGTTAACGGCGATTCGCGCCTGTGTATCCACACTGCACGCGTCCCCCGTGGGTCCTTTACTTACCTGCCTTGGGTGGTTTCGTGAGGCCCCAGCACTTCTGAAGGCCCTAGGCCTTGTCTCCTTGCAAGTCGTTGTTTCTAAGTCTCTTACTTAGTATATGGTCTGAGTACGCCCCTAGGGCCCCAGCCATATTTTGTGCTTAACTTATTGTGAAACGTTGATTTGTGCATATGTTTGTCTTCTAATCTCATAAAGAGATTAGTAGAGAGTTATTTAGAAATAAATACATATATATTTGATATATATACCTGTGTGGTGTCTTTTCATTTGGTGATTCAAGAGATTATATGGTAAAACAAGCTGCTTTACATTCCTCCGAGACTTAGCCTGAAGGCTGCTCTCCACAGCTACCACTAGGATAGCTTTCTTTAAAAGGTTGTCTTAAACCTATCTACCATAAGAGTCGATTTGCCCTGGTGCAAGGTGTCCACTTTAATTAGTGAACAGCATATACCAGGCCAACTTCTCACATTGGTGGGCAGCGTGTGGGATTCCAGCTTGCCATTGTTTTACCAGAAAATCTCTATTTGAATTACTAACTGAAAACCATTATAGGTACTCAAGGTACATATAAAGTCAAGCTTAGTATCAATAAGTTCTACTGAACTTAGAGCTGTGTGCCAAGGGATAGCACACCCTTTCCACAGCTCAAGCTAGGATCAGTAGGCCACAAACTAGTGTAGGTAGTACAACACTGCACAACACTAGAATGTCCTTAAAGGGTGGACCCAGTGGATCCACTCAGCCTCAGTATAAGGACATGGCTTTCTCTGACTTGAGAGCCATGTGTGTTGACAGACACCTGAGGACAGGACAGAGTCCCTCAACACTACACCTGATAGATCTGCTGACAGCAGATGACCTTAGATTGGCTCTAGGAGCTAAGGGGTCTGAATCAGTGGGTGGGTCAATCATAGTATCTGGGTCAGATGAGGACAATCCGAATGACCAAGACTCTGTGGTTGAAGGGCCAGGCTTCAAGGAGCCTGAACAGGACAGAGGAGTTCTCCCTAAGAGAACTGGCAGAGTGGATGAGAGGCACAGATCCCCTTCCAGGGAATCTGAGCACTCTTATCACTCTGGCAGAGAATTTGTCCAAGAGAGGAGCTCATACTTTAACTTAAGAGAGACCTCCTCTGAGAGAAGGTGCAAACTGCTCCAGTATGAGGAAGCCAAAGTGGCCCTCAGAACCAAGCAGTTGGCACTGGATAGAGAAGCCCTGGAGATCCAGAGAGCTTCCAGAAGGGAGGGTTTAGAACCCCCTGGTGGCAGCAACAGTGTCCCTAGAGGCAGAGAATATGTCCCTGACCATAGGAACCTGAGCAAGGTTGTTCCTCCCTACCAGAGTGGGGATGATATCCACAAGTGGATAACTGCTATGGAGAGGGCCTGTAGAGTACAGCAGGTCCCCCAAAAGCAGTGGGCAGCAATCTTGTGGCTCTCCTTTTCAGATAAAGGAAGAGACAAGCTCCTCACTGTTACAGAGGAGGATGCTGATGATTATGAGGTCCTGAAGAGTGCACTGATAGATGGGTTTGGCTTAACCACTGAAGAGTACAGGTTGAAGTTCAGAGATACCCAGAAGGCACAGACTCAGGACTGGACAGACTTTGTAGATTGTGCATCCAAGGCTCTGGAGGGTTGGCTGGTTGGCAGTAGGGTTACTGATTTCAAAGGATTTTATAATCTAATGATGAGAGAACAGATCCTTAATAATTGTCAAAACCAGCTTTTACACCAGTACCTGGTGGACTCTGATCTGACCTCTCCCCAAGAATTGGGAAAGAAGGCAGACAAATGGGTCAGAACCAGAGTAAGGCCTAAGAATCAGGGTGGTGACCACAAGAAAGATTCTACCAAGTCCCAAGAGAAAGGTGGGGATAAATCCAAGGATAAGTCCACTACAGGGCCCCAAAATTCCTCTTCTGGGGGTGGGTCCCAAACTCCTTCCTCTCCTGAAAAGAAACCCTATTGCCATGTCTGTAAAAAGCCTGGGCACTGGAAATCTGATCCCAGTTGTCCCAGGAATGGCAATAAAGAAAATGTTCCTCCAACAACTACTACCACCCCTCCTGGTACTACCAGTAGTAATCCTCCAGTTGGGAGTAGTGCACCCAAAAAGTTAGGTGCTTTTGCAAGAGGAACAGAGGTGGGCCCTAGTTTAGACAGGACCCCTCAACAGACTCCTCAGATTCTGATGGTGGTGTAGGATATGCCACCTTTACCATGGGTCCCATAGCATTGGGCAGGTACAGACTGGAGCCAATAATTAATGGTCAGAAAGCTGTGGCATTTAGGGACACAGGGGCTAGTGTCACCATGGTGGCAGGGAAACTAGTCCCCCCTCACCAGCTTTTACCTGAGTTTAAATACCAGGTGACCAACATTGATGGTGTCAGAACAGATCACCCCATGGCCATAGTCAATCTCAGCTGGGAGGGGGTCACAGGCCCAAAGAGAGTGGCAGTGTCCCCAACCTTACCTGTAGATTGCCTGATGGGCAATGATCTGGAAATTTCAGCCTGGGCTGAAATTGAACACCAAACCCATCTGAAGATGTTGGGTGTCCCTGTAAAGGTTAGTGGGGCTGTGATGGCCACAGCCCCAGCCCAAGATTTTGGAGAGATGGAGCCTGGAAGAATGGCCCACTCTCCCCCAGAAGAGAGCACAAGGGTTGAAGAAAAGTCTTCTTCCCTCCAGACAGTAGGTAAGGGTCCGCCTCCTCAGGGAACTGACCCTACCCCTAGTGAAGGAACTGCCACAGAGGTAGTCAGGCCTGGCCTGGCCACCCCCTGATGGCAGAGGACCCTTACAAGGTGGTACCCAGTCTGGAGCAGGTAACCTGCCCCTCTCTACCCTGCCTCAGTCAGCCCAGGGCTGCAGAGGTCAGGGAGGTCAGTGGACCCCCCAGGGCCCCCTGTCCAGAGGAACCCCCCATCAGCAGATTAGGGGCACCCAGGCTAGTAGCCCTAGCCAGGTAGAAATTCCTCAACCCACTGAGGGATCCCCCATACCTTTATGTAGGGACCTCCCCAGAAGGACTCTGTTAGGCAAGGGCAAACCTGGGACCAAAAGGTTCCAAACATGCCATGTCCCTCCAGTGTTCCACCCAAAGGGACCCAACCCCCGGCTGTAGGCAGTCAAAGGTTGACCCTTAGAGCAGAGTACCACTCAGTCATGGAAAGACAGGCATACATGGTGACCAGTGAGCTGAGAAAGCTGAGGCCAACATTCCTAGGGCCACACTTCCCTACTCAGACACCTCACCAGCCTGGTACTTTACCAAAGCACACCACAGGTAGTGATTCCCCATGGTGGAGACCCTCTCATACCCTTAGGGTGAGGGATTGCTTAGTGGACCATAAGACAGGGGGCAACCATGCTAGTGCAGGTGCTTCCTTATATGGCCACTTAGTCAATAAAGGCTCAACTGGCCAAGGTTAGCCTTATCTCCTTTCGTTTGGGGGGGTTATGTAGGAAGGTGGAATCTGACTATATGGTTGCCCCCACTTTTTTTATGGTGTTTTGCTGGTTTATGACTTAGTTGGACTGGGACCCTGCTATTCAGGGCCCCAGTCTATCTGCTCTCTCTAAATGACATGGAGTGCACTCTAGGTGCACTAGTGATTGGATACTGTGGTGCCTTATGAGTCCCTAGTATATGGTACCTTAGGTGCCAAGGGCATAGGTACTTCACAGGCCTACCAGGGGCTGCAGCATGTGTTATGCCACCCCTGGGAAGCAGTCTAAATCTGACACCACAGGCCTGCTACTGCAGCCTGGGTGAGGTGGTGCTAGCACCCCTCACTGAGATATAGGTTTCCTATATCTCTCCTGCACACACATATAAACCTATCAGTCACCCCTAAGGCAGGCCCTATCAATCCTGAGGGCAGGGTGCTTGGCTTCTATGTGAGGGGGTGCCTCTGCCTGAGCAGGGCCCCTCTGCAGCTCTCAGAGTCTATTCTCTGGTGCTGTTTGTGGATGCGGTTAAAACCATATACTATTTAAGTGCATTATATCCTCGCGGTAAATGCTAACTTTGGAATGGCTGCATCAAAACATGTCGTGTTTGGTGTCAAACATCTTGGAATACTACCCCCCGCCAATCTTGGCGGCGGGGGTAGCATTCCACCCTTCTAGAGGGATAAGACATGTACCTGCTGTGGAAACGCGGTAGAATCCTAAAGAGCCCTGGCATCACAAAATGGATGCCACCAGTCACAGACACTGGGCTGCCCTCCTGCTGATGACCGAAACTCACAGTGGAGGAAGCCCAACAATAGGCATCCTGTCACAGGGAGGTGTAACCACCTCCCAGACAGGGTTTAGTGTATTGGGGCTGGGTGGGTGCACTCTTAGAGTGCTTTGAAGTCCTGCACTGGGGGAGCAGAAGGCTCCTCTGTGCATATGCCAGTTCAAACCAGCTCAGGGGCTACCTGCCCCTGCTCTGGCGCGAAACTGGACAAAGGGAAGTGGGTGTAGCCACCCCCTCCCTTGACCCTCCCATAGGTGGGGTCATAGAGCTAGTCCATCCCCTCTTTTTAGTATAAGAGGGGGAACCTTGCCATTGCAAAGCAGATAACCCCTGGACGACGCTCTACAGAAGAATCCTGGCCCTTCGACGTTCCACTACCTTTGGAAGACAGAAGAATCTCCCTTGGAGTCAAGGAGTGACTCCCCTGCTTGGCAGGCACCAAAAACGACAACGACGGTCGCAAACTACGCCGCTCCCGCCGGAGTCCGAAGTCCCTGCAGCCCAAGAAGTGGATTTCCTGACCTCTCCCAGGCCATCGTGAGTCCCCAGCGAAGCTGAGGCAAGTGGACCCCCCGAGTAACGAGGAACCGCGACCCCTGGGTACCGTGCACTATTGTCGAGTGCAACCCCTTCACAACGTTCTACGAACTTGTGCTTTGGACCACGTGTGGTCCCGACCTCCAGCAGGAATCCCTCCGAAGATCAGAGGCCTACACCATCCCGAGTGACCGTGGGCCCCTGTTGAGTGATTCCGCCCGAGGTGTCTTCGCGATCCCTTGCCCGCTGGCTTGTGGGTCCCCAGAAGACTTCCTAAAGAAACCGAAGGGCTCCCCTGGTTGCTCCAGGCCTGCCCTGACTTACCCTCGCTGGGTGAGTTCCACAGACCTTGCTGGTCTGCGCCATCGACTTTTCTTCATCTCCCCGAGACTTGCGGCTGCCAAGGCTTGTTGGCTCCGATCGAGTTGCCGACACCGCAGTCAGCTGCAGACGTCGAGGACACACCGAATCCAGCTCCTGGTCGTCGTCGACGCCTCCTGGACCACGTGGCTGAAGAGTCAAGGCACCTGCAACCGACCTGAAGCGACCGACGACGGTGGGCATCCATCTTCCTTGCCCCGGGTCACTGCCAAGTGACTTTGAACACTGTCCCCTCTGCTTTCAGGTCATCCTTCTTCAGAATCCAGGCTTGGATTCCACCGGACACTTCTTCAGCTCCCGCAAGCAGCAAGTCTTCTTTGTTCGCCATTGAAAACGACGCCGCGACCCGACACCAAAGGACACCTGTGCACCCGGCTTCCCTGGGTGAGGTAACTCCAGCACTACGGTGCTCCTGTGGGTGTGGGCCCTAGAACTACTTACCCTGTAAGTGACTTGCTTGTAGGTTCTCCCGAAGTATCCTAAAACTCTTTATTTCCAACCGCGACTTGCCCCATTGAAGTTAACGGCGATTCGCGCCTGTGTATCCACACTGCACGCGTCCCCCGTGGGTCCTTTACTTACCTGCCTTGGGTGGTTTCGTGAGGCCCCAGCACTTCTGAAGGCCCTAGGCCTTGTCTCCTTGCAAGTCGTTGTTTCTAAGTCTCTTACTTAGTATATGGTCTGGTACGCCCCTAGGGCCCCAGCCATATTTTGTGCTTAACTTATTGTGAAACGTTGATTTGTGCATATGTTTGTCTTCTAATCTCATAAAGAGATTAGTAGAGAGTTATTTAGAAATAAATACATATATATTTGATATATATACCTGTGTGGTGTCTTTTCATTTGGTGATTCAAGAGATTATATGGTAAAACAAGCTGCTTTACATTCCTCCGAGACTTAGCCTGAAGGCTGCTCTCCACAGCTACCACTAGGATAGCTTTCTTTAAAAGGTTGTCTTAAACCTATCTACCATAAGAGTCGATTTGCCCTGGTGCAAGGTGTCCACTTTAATTAGTGAACAGCATATACCAGGCCAACTTCTCACACTCTTCTTGGAGTATTATTTACAGAATCTCGAATGGGCAAGTCCATTAATGAAATCATAGACTCACAATCACTAAAGTGATCCTCAACCATCACTACTGCTTCCGGTTTAGGAACATTCACAGGTGTAGGTACAACTAGAGGTTTGGGATAAATTGCCTTGTCACCATATAAGGGAACCACTGGACCAATCGCTACAGGTATGGTCAATGAATCAGGGTGAACGTTCAATTGTGTTACCTTTTGAATCAATTCTGCTCTGTTTCTGTCTATCGCTTCCTTTTCTTTATCGCGAAGCACCCTACTAACTGGTGAATCATGTAATACTTCAGGCACTAAGGGTGTCCGTAACAAGGGTGCACTTGGGGTGCATCCACTTGTCCCTTCCTGATATGGTGGTGGATTCTTTAATAAATCTTCCATAAATTCGTCTTCGGAGTCTCCAAATCTAGCCAAATGTTTGGTCTTTTCTGTGCATTTACTTCCTGACGATTCTTCTGCCAGCAATATGGGATACAAACCCTCCGTAAGCATTGCCCTTCTCCACTGTTTCATCTGACCGTCCCTTGACTCGTTTTGGTATCTGGGAAAGAATCCCCGATAACCCCTATTACTTTTGGATCGGTCACGTTCAAATGCCTCAGTTTCCCATTCTTCTAAGGCTTCGTATTGAGTCAATCTAGGTCTGGGTTCTAAATCATTCATTCTTAATCTCAAATTTTGAAGAATCCTCCCATTGAAAGTACCATTTTCTGGAAATGCTAATATTCCATCATTTTTGGTATATTCTATCCAATTTTCTAACCATACACAAGTATGATAACCTCTCTCCATCATCATGAATGAAGCAGGCGTTTTAGCTGGTGGAATGATAATTCCTTCTCTAGTCTTTATTATTTTGTCCTTTTTAAAATAATTCTTAACCTTTTGTAGAAGTGACATTTTTCTCTTTTCTCCGTACATTCTGGGTAAATATCTGTTTATTGAACTATATTCTGCAAAACCTAGGAATCTCCTGTCTGGACGAGTTCCTATTAAAGTCGGATCGCGTTTAAACATACAATTTCCATTGTCCACTAAGATTGCGACTTCTATTTCTGACAACCAATTAAGTTCCAGCTAACTTTTCTTCTGGACCAATACTAGCGCGGCTTTTCAGTGACGTCTTTTCTGACGACCCCTCCTTTACAATCTGCGCCTTCCTGTCCTTTACTGTTTCAACCAATCCCAGCGCGACACTTGTGACGTCAGTACTACTCCTGACCCCTCCTTTACAAGAGTCTTTTCACGCCCGCGGTTTTAACCAATCCCAGCGCGGCGTTTGTGACGTCAGCTTCCTCTCCGGCAGCTGACCCTCCCTTTACAAAAACTTACGCAAAGTTTTATTCTCCCTAATTTTTAATTAAATTTAATAACAACATAAAACATTCGCTATCGTGTCAGTTTCGCTAACTTGAAAAGATAGATTCTCTCTCTTCTTAGTAAATCCCTTCCGTTTACTAATCATACACTACGAGTAAATCACTTCCGTCTACTCTTCACGCAAGCTTCAGAAATACCTGTTACTTCTTCAATGTTACCCTTTCTAGGTGATATAACATAAAAATTTTACTAGCATATTCCCTTGCTATTACTCACACACATAGAGTCCCTAACAAGTACTGATAGCCCTGCTTAACTTTTCAGTACTATTTCTGCCTGACAGATAACCTCACTGCAGTATGGCTTCCACTTACCAACCACTTCTCAATTTTCCACGGGGATTCTAGACAACATAAAACAAACTTTAAACGAAAAGCGGATGTTAGTTCATAAAAATAAAATTCTCATTACCCAATTAACAAAGTATAACCATAACCGTCCTCTGCTACCAGAAAACTGATCCAGGGGGTTACTAGCAACAAGCATTCATACACAAAATACTCACTTGGGCCCATACATTCATACTACGCTAGCAATTTCCGCTGGTGGGTCAGTTGGTACTCTTTATCAAATCCCTGCTACCAATTACCTTCTGATTGAAGAGTAATGACTTACCGATGGACCCTTTGATAATTGGGAAATTTAAAATGAGTGACATTCCATACAATTCATAATTTCTAAATAATCACAAAGTCATGAAGTTTTAAAATGTTTATCTAAAGATTTAGCAGAGTAAAATACAAAGCCACATAATACTTAAATCAAATCTCATGGAGGAAGCACAACAATGATTTATCGATTAATGACGGTCCCTTAGGAAAAGAGAAGATAGAGACAGCAGCGCAACTAAGGTTTGCATTATATTTACCTAAGTGCGAGAACCAAACCCCTTGGCCAAGGAGTTGGAAAGATAGGACCCTGGAAGGATGAAGAGCACAGACTCCTCCTGGATCAGGACAGGACCGGTGACCTCTCAACCCACGACGCCTGCGTCATTCCCCTCTCTGGTACTTCGCCTCTCTTCGATTCTCCCGTTTCTTCCTTCTAATGGATTCCGCCGCCCCCACCTCAGGACCTCTCTGGACAGCGGTTCAGTCTGCAATCGATCAGCTCGTATGTCTGGTGCCAGAGCGTTCGCTCCTAATGGCACTGCCAGCTTGAATGACTAATTAGCTAAGTCTATATCTATTATACCCTTCTACGCCCATGTACCTCCCCTTAATGTTGCTAACTTATGGGGCCACTACTTCTGATTGGACAGGGACAGGGGGTTGATCCTCACACCATATTGATTTAATTCATTTCTTAAAGCTCTTTGTTTTAAAATACCGCCCCTCAAATTTAATACATTTGCTTTATTTCCCACCCGTCTCATGACAAAGTTTGTGCCTTTTTCATGTACAATGTTACAATTTTATGAGGACATCCATGAATATGACAATATAGGCCATCAGGTCGTGGCCTTGGACGACGTCCAGGTTGACTTCATCCTTTTCCCTCTGGGCAGCCTTTCAAGGAGCATGCGCAGAACACACGTCATTCGAGTTTTCAGTTCACCAACCCCAAGCTCAACATTTACGAACTAATAAAGTCAAAGAAGAAAATATTAAAATCACAAATAAAATGTTTCACTGTATACCCGCTCTGTCTATTCTATTCCCATTTACTTATAAACTTATCCCCGCATTAATAGCTTTAAAATATTACAGTTTAAACAAAACATAAGAGCAAGCTGTAGCATGTGAGAACATATAGCAGCCATTTTAAATCACACTGCGCAGAAGCAAGAATTTTCCCACCAAGCAAAGAAAGACGTCACACCACGTGATATGGTTGAGACATGCGTAGTAAAGTTCCCGCGTTTTAGCGGCCATTTTAGAATAGACAAGCGTTACTTGTTAGTAAAAACACATAAGCAAGCTTCCTTCTAATTGTGTTTGTGTGCAATGGTTAGTATTAACAATACAACTTAATACATTAATACTTTAAGAGGATTGCATCCGAGCAAGTCTCATTTGTGAGTCCTTGCCCCATCACTGTCACGAGTGCCATTGATAGAGAGCATGAATTTACACCCGCAAAGGAAAACAATGGACACTGTTTGGTATTATTTCTTTCGGCACTTACCTATAAATACTGTAGAAGCTTATAAAAAAGAATTTGACCTGCTAAATGCATCCCGAAGAAAAAGCTTACATTATGGCCCTATAGAAAAGGTACATGAACGTGACAAAGACTGCAGACTGAAAGGAGGATGTGTTAGAGAATGCATGGAAGAAAGAGGAGAACGAATTCAGAAAGAAAATGATTTATCCAAAACTCAGGCTGGACAGTCGACACAAAGGGAATGTTTGCTTTTACAAAAGAAGACCACAGACATGCAAGGACTAGTAGTTGTGAACACACTTTCGAATTATTAGGGGGATATTGGCAACTTTTACAAGAAGATGTGAACACAATTCCTGGGGTGAAGTACGTACGTGGACAAAGTGCTTACTTTCTCTTACCTGCTGATTGGGAGGGAACATGTTATTTGGGCATACTAATTCCGAAAATGTATCACGTTACTAGCATAAAAGGCTTGACACTAGCACCATCACGCAGACACAAACGTAGTACAGGAAATGAGGCTTCCTTAGTGGGACATATATTTGGAGCAGTTATTCCACCAGTGGGGATAATATGGAATTATGAAAAGATCAGGAAGCTCGTGACACTAGTAGATAAAATGGCAATAAGCACATCTGGAGCCTTGCTCATAATTAACACTGAATTGGTGTGAAATCAAATTTGAATGTGAAGCCAAATTATTATCATCATCAAAGGGAGGGAGTTGAAAGAAATAGTGCAAAAATTGAAAACCGACTTGTGAACTATATTAGGATTACACTTTATAATGTGTTTAAATGCTGCAGAAACGTTGATACTAGGAAATAACTCGCAGGCAAAATGTGAATGCATAATGTGTGAAACCTTAGAAAATAAACTAGATATATATATATTGCATAAGTAATCACATGTAGAATCAAGAATGTCATTAGAGATTACTAAGAAATGTGTGTTTTTGAAACTTTTTGCACCAGTCAACAATTCCTT
Organism: Calotriton arnoldi; assembly: GCA_963921515.1. Taxonomy (NCBI): domain Eukaryota; kingdom Metazoa; phylum Chordata; class Amphibia; order Caudata; family Salamandridae; genus Calotriton; species Calotriton arnoldi. Next base: position 1,759,199 of record CAWUFW010003603.1, on the reverse strand, counting down.
AACGTGTATTCTAATAAGGCTCACGGTTTTTCTCTCTACTGTTGCTCACAGCTTCGTAAGAAAAACATTTTTGTGCAACTGCTTAGAATTAGTGATCTGTTTAAAAATGTGCTGACTCTAATCTCACGTTCTTTCAGGTCCTCACCCCATGTTTGATCATTCACTAGAATACAATGAGCTTATTGAGACTGTATATGAAAATGATGATTTAGAGACTTTATGGATGTTGCTTTTGAATAATATTGATAATTGCCTTTGTTTTACTGACTTGCTTTGTCTACACATCGAGCTCATAATGCATCTTTTAGCTTGGGTAAGAGAGTTCTCATGAGAACTTTGCCTCATACAATAAATGCTGTAGCAAAACTGTATCCAAAATGATGATGTGAGTCCAGACTGTGGGAATCGGAAGAAGAAGCATCATACGACCGACGACACCACCGAATGGACGATTCTTATTGCACATTACGTGAAGATAGTATGAATTTATATTAATGAGTGTTCCTAGCTAGTAAAGGCGATCCTTTTCAAACCATCCTCTCATTCCCATTTCCTACCTCATCTTTTACCTTATTCTGGCAGTCCTGCTGCTGGATAACTTTCCGATCTGAGACTCTGCTTTATAGGGGGGGTTGCTGACTTATATCTGACCCTTGCGATCACTGCTACTGCAGAGATCGTTCCATTTTAGACAGATGGCATTGCATCTGTAGGGAACTTGGCTGAGTTTCTAGAACTACTCATGAGAAGTTCATCACTCTTGCTCTTTTCCAACGATCTCTTTATGGGTTCTATTTAGATCAGGTCCTTAGTTAGTTTATTGGGCTTCTTTATGGAACACTGTGTATTTTTCTAATGCTAATTTCTAATCAAAATATTTTTATATTTCTGTAGATTTACTAACTGAATAAAGATAATTCGAGGTGCTAACCTTTTAAAATGAATAAAGGTTTTGAAATGTTCGCAACCTCTCATCATTGACTATCCTCCTAAAATTCTAAATGTCGATAATATTTTGAAGTTCTGGGAATAGCTTTAATTCGCCTATTGTGAAAAAGGTCCATTGACCTTTCCGGAGCCACACGGATTCTCCATGGCGAGATTGTAAGTGGGTGTATAGAAATCGAACCATCTTGTGAGTCCTTAGGCTCCCACATTCTCATGATGGACAATGTTGCAAAACTACTTCATCCACACACGACAGAGATGACATCAAGACAGTGGTCATCACTTGCAAACTCTGCCTCTTTGGGCAAAGACATGACACTGTTAATAGTATCTAGAACTCATATAGTCTAGCAGATGCGTCCCTGCTACATGGGCTTTACAAAGATGGATGCAAACATGTAGAAGAACTGCAAAATCCTGTAGCAGCATGAGCATATCAAATGAATATCAATGATTACTCATAACTATGAAGACATTTTAGAACAGTTATAAAAGAATTTTCACTAAATTAGGAAAATCATTCAATAGAAACCTTAAGTACAATGCAAAACACTGAAAATAACATCATTATGAGATAGGAAATGGTCCCCAGAAACACACTATGAATGTTTATTTTCCACCAAACTCTAGAGTTAATTTTTCTTAAAGTATATAAACACTTTGGCTATGAAAGGAAGATTCTTTTTGTTAATCAACATCTTTAAAAGCATGTCAAAGTTTCATTTAAAATGGCCAATGATTAAATTAAAATGCTAATGTTCAGATTACTTACTGGTAATCCTATTACTCTTGATTTTTCCTTCCTTGTTATAGGCGTTATATTTGAGGAACCTTTCTTCCTTGTAGACACCGTTTAAAGCAAAAGCCCTCCCATTATACCTTACACAAGGATTAATTTCCCATCAGCCAAATAAGAGCAAATAACTAAACATAAGGCTGAAACTAATCACGAAGGAGGGAGAGAAGGAGTAAGGCCTGGAACAAGGAAGGAACAATCAGAGTAATGGGATTACTGGTAAGTGATCCATTTATTACCTCCTCATTTCTCTTCCTTTCCTCGTCCTTTGTCTCACATGTAAGGACATGATCAAGCTAGATAGCAGCTTTGAAGCATATTGAAACAATACTGAGCTGACAACAAATTATTTTGCAACACCCAAGTGTGCTTTAATGACTATATCTGAATCCCTCATCTTGATATAGCAGACAAAACCCTAGTGTGAAAAAATAAGGGATTTTGGGAATTGACATCCAGTCTGAAGTGTAACAAAAAGGTAGAAGGCATTGCCCCTTGGCAAATGCCTGTGATAGATTTCTTGAACTTTTGCCATTGTGGAATGACCTTCAATGTATCCAGGCAACCCCTTAGCTGAAAACAGACAAAATAAATGTTCACCTTACCCTGCAACTCAGGGTAGAAGAAAAGGGACATAACACCATCCCAGCTTTACTAAAGTTAACAAAGAGATGGTCACATTGAGGAAAGAATGAAACCCTTTCCAGATAAATAGAAACTGCCCCGCAACCATTCACGGAGTGCAAAGCCACATCTTTAGGAGCTGAAGGAACAGAATGAAAGATTGAAAGGACAATCTCAGCCTTTCTGTGAACTTTTGATGGAATCTAAGGAACACACCCCAGATCTAGACAAAGAAGCATCCTATCTGTAAAAATGGCCACTTGGTTAACCAGTGACCCCAATACGCCTAACCTCCTAGCACACGGTATGGCTACCAGAAATAAGGTTTTAAAGGTTAGAAATTTCAGGGACATCTCAACTAGAACTTCAAAGGGTGCCCAGGTAGAACAGAAAGAACAGGATGTAGTTCCCTAGGAGAACTGCCTTTTCCTAGGAGGACAGTTCCAGGGAAATCCTCTAAGTGGATGGGACACATAAGGCGCTACTGAATTTAAACCACCCGAGGTACTCTAAAAGCTCTGATGGCCTCCCATTAAAGGCTCAGAGTAGCAAGGGATAACCCACAGACAGTCCTTTTTTTGAAGGATTAAAATCAGGTCACATCCTCTCAAGATCACACATTTTTTAGCAGCTCATTTCTGAAGCGAGGCCCTATAGTACTTGTAGGCGTTGCAAGTTGAAAGCCGACCTTAAGTGAGAATAGCACTTGCCATGACTCTGGGCAAACTCAATTTTTTTAGCCCTACCTAATCATTTAACCTGCACACTGATAGGCACATTCTCTGAAGATATAACTTTGAGTGGGGAAGCAATTGAAGAGCGGCTGGAAGGTTCCACTCTGGTGTAAGACTGGGAGCAAAGATTTCCAGTGCCAAAATGGAAGAACTAGGTTGCTCATCTGACGATTCCTCAGTAGACAAGTTAGAAGTTTTGGGAGAATTGGGAAAGAGGGAAAGGCAAAGAGAAGGCAGCTGGGCTAGGGAGAGATCAGTGCATCCATCCCTCAACTCTTAACAGGAATTTCAGACAAAACACTATAAGAAATCATTGGCCATTAGGGTTAAGAGATCTGCCACTGGGTTATCTAACCTCTTGCAGACCTCTTGAAATACAGATCATGATAGGCATAATTACTGGGACAACGGACATTCTAGACTCAAAGAATCTGCTTTCAGATTGTCCACCCTCCCAGGATGCTTATGGGTAATCAGTCCTTATTTAGGGCTGTCAACAGCAGGGTAAGATCTTTGTATTAAGGTTGTTACTTAAATGGTGTCTGCATGGAGGCAAAGCATCCTCGCATATATGGACTGAAACAAGAAAGGGAAATGAGGAGTCAATGTGTCAGTGAAGAGTGACTAGATGAATGATGTCTTAAAAGTGCAATATAAATTAAAAAAACTGACAACTGGTTTTCACTGGGCTTCCGGAAATGTAAGATATAAATACTATTGGACTTGGACTTTTCTGCAAGGTCATCCCCAAACATTTTGCCTTCGCCCTCCTGTCTTCTGAACCCATTTTGTTGACGTTTAGGATTATGTGCACTTTACCACTGCTAACCAGTGCTAAAGTGCTGTCTCCTTTAAACATGGTGAAATTGGCTTACACCTGATTGGCATATTTAATTTACATATAAGTCCCTTGTAGAGTGGTATACCATGTTCCCAGGGCCTGTAAATGAAATGCTACTAGTGGGCCTGCAGGTTGTAGTGTGCCACACACTTAAGTAGCCCCTTAAAACGTGTCCCAGACCTGCCATTGCAGCCTGAATACACTTTTAAACTGCCAATTCGACCTGGCAAGATAATCCCCCTTGCCAAGACTTAAACTCCCCTTTTATTGCATACATGTTTCCCCTAAGAAGAAGACCCTAGTTAGCCCATAGGGCAGGGAGCATTGTAATTAAACGGTTGGACATGTACTAATAGGTTTTACATGTGCTGGTAGTGAAAAAATCCTAAATACGTTTTTCCCTACTGTGAGGTCTGCCTCTCTCACAGGATAACATTGGATTGTCTTATTATATTTAATAAGTGCTAACTTTAAATTGGAAACAGGTAAGCATTTCATGTTTGGTGTCTAAGAAATTGTAATTAAAAATCCTCTTTAATGGTAAAGTCGGATTTTAAGTTACAGTTTTGAAAATCCTGGTTTTAGAAAGTTGGTATTTTCCTGCCCTAAACTATTTGGGGCCTGGGTGTGGTTGGCAGTTGGACTTAGTTTATTCCTACCAGACAGCCACATAATAGAGGGATTTGGTGTGCTGGATGGGCCATCAACTGGCAGGATGGAGAGCGGAGCTGGGCACAGCCCCACTCGCAACTGAATAGGCTGTGCCTTCACACAAAGGACTTGTCACCCCTGTATTGTTCATGCAGCCATCTTGGAGCCAGGGCAGGTAAGTCAGGAAAACTCAAGCACTTAAAAACAAAATCTCTAGAAACTTCTCCTACTTCAAAGAAGGTACCATGTATAAAAAGGGGGACCGCCAGTGCACCCCTGGACCTGTGGAAGAATCAGAAGGACTGCTGTGGTGCTCTGCTAGAAGGACTGCTACTTTGTTGCCGTGCTACCTGAGTGAAACGACTGGACATGCATCTTGTTTCCAGGACCACCAGAGTGACTTCAAGGGCTAGTTAGCTGGCCTCCTGATTAGAGCCTCAGGGACAGTAAAGTCTCCAACCATCTTTTTTGGTTTTTTTTATTTCACATTTTATTTTACATAACAGCACAACATACAGTGCCATCGATGTCAATTATAGTGTCGTACCTTAGCTTTACAATTCTGTATAATATATAATAGTTCATACAGTACACACCCATAGTGCCAGATGCATCAATGTTATTTCGCTAAAGACCATCTTGGATCGTCAGTAAATATGGAGTGAACGGACTCGGATATCTTTTAGTCGCGATGCTTGCTGTAATTCTTCTGCGCAATATTCTGATTGATCCCTGCAGTATACCATGTCCTGGAGCAAGTGCTTAATTTTGGGCACCACCCCTCTATCCCCAATTTATTGCCACTCTTCTCTTCGCTAGTAATAGAGCTATCGCTACCAGTTTATGGTTGGTCGGCTGGAGGTGCTTCACAAGTCCCGATATACACATCTGGGGAGTTTCTTCCGCCAGCTCCATGACCATATCTGAGAGCATGCTCGTCACCTGTCTCCAAGACCGCCTTATTGGCTCAAAAATCCATGCTAAATACATAAAAACGGCCTCTGGGAACCCACATGGCACACCCCCAGCATCCACCCGCAGGCCGAACTTGTATAACTTGGCAGGAGTATAATACATTTACTGCAGATACTTATAATGTATAATTCTGAGGTTACAATTAGCTGTAACCTTTCCTGTCAACTCACAACAGAAACCCCAATCTTCCTGGCTAATTGGTGTATCTAGCACAGAAGTCCATGCATCGACCAGCTTTGTTGGAGCCGGACGTTTATCATGTTTGGACGTGCTGTATAGTTTAGTGACTAATTTCCTATTTGTGGGGCTTGTTAGTAAAACGTGGAGTGCTCCTAGTGTGTCGGGCGCGTTCAGGAACTGTGGGTATAAGCTTCGTAGGGGAGGCCTGAGCCTGTAGTAAATAAAAGTGAATAGTGGGGTCATGTGTCTATCACGTTGTACTTCATCTAATGTTATGAACATCCCCAAAGGTTTGCAATTCTGTTTCTTTAAGCATAGCCAAGGCCCCCGACTCCTGCGTGACTGAAAGGGCCGGGTGATGCAGTAGAGGCATCGCTGGAGAGTAGACGGGCTGTGCAGTCACCTGCCTACTGAGTACTTTTTATGCCCAAGTGGTACAGTGTACTGCGTTAATTTCCTTATGGGCTACCTCCGTACCCACATGCGGCATCATAGCCTGCTGTGGTATGGGGTATACTTCTTCGCTCTCGACTGCCACATGTGGCGTGTATTTTGGTGTGAAGTGCCAGTAATGGGTGAAATGGGCTTGCGCGCATAAGTAGTAAAGGTGCATGTCTGGGGCCCCAAAACGACCTTGACTGTATGGAAGTGTAAGGACATCCAACCCAACTCTGGGCTCTTTCCGAGCCCACGCTAACTTGATCAGGCAAGAGCGTATTATTTTAAAAATGGCCTGTCTCAACATTATAAGGATATTTAGGAAAAAGTATAGGAATCTTAGTAGTATTATTTTCATTATGGCTATTCTATCAGCCATCGTCAGTGGCATTCTCGACCATCGTAGCACCTGGTCTTCCAATTTCGAAGCTGCTCTGCCTTAGTTATAGTATACTACTAATTCTGGATCTTGGTGCACACACCCACATCGCCAGATATTTGACTGAATCAGTGCACCACTCCAGGGGGTACTCCAGCACATGTGGCACCGTAGTTTGCTTTCAAATGGTCGATTTTGACTACTTGATTCCGGTACCCGACAGCCGTTCAAACCTTATATATTCTCATATGAGCAGAGCCAGATGCATCAAAGGGTCCCTAACGCGAAGCACCATATCGTCTCCATATAACAAAATGGCCAAGGGTCATTGGCAGATTCGCAGGGTAGGCATGACATTGACGAATCGCACACGCCAGAGGCTCTAATGCCAAAGCGAATAAAATCAGCGACAGTGGACACCCCTGCCTTGCCCCCTGTGTATCTGGAGTGCACGGGAAGTGTGTCCATTGATTCTCACCCTCGCCACTGGAGCGGTATACACCAGCTGTATCCAGCGCACAAATGTCTGGGGCATCCCTATACGCCGTAATATCACAAACATATATGTCCATTGGAGGGAATCAAATGCTTTGGTGGCATCCAGTAAAACAGCTGCCACTAGGACAGATGGCTCCAGTTGATGAAGGATTGCAAAGAGGGTACGTAGGTTGTGGGTCGTGGACTGGGTGGGCATAAATCCAGCCTGGTCTGTCAGGACCATATTAGTGAGCAGGGGCCTTAGTCGGATGGGCAGTATCTGAGATAATATTTTCGCTTCGGTGTTAATGAGTGACAATGGGCGATATGGTTTGCATCTCCCAGGTGGCTTGCCAGGCTTCAAAAGCGCTATAATAAGGGCTTCCTTGAGTGACGGAGGTAATATCTGCTTTTTGTAGGCTTCTTAATCCATCTCATGTAAGTGCATTGCTAAATGCTCTGCAAATTTCTTGTAGAATTTGCTTGGTAGTTTGTCTGTATCAGTGGCTTTACCATTAGGAAGTGTTCATATGACCTCCTTTATCTCCTCAACCGTGATAGGCTGAACAAGATATTCCCTTTGACCTAGGGAGAACCATGCGAGTGCCACATCGTCTAAGTCCCCTGCTATTTCACCCTCCCCAGCAGTGTCCCGCTCTGCATATAGTTACGCATAAAAGTCAACAAAGGTCGCTAGAATGGCCGGCGTGTCGTGGCACGCCATGCCGCCTCCTTCCAACACTCTTACAAAGTGCGCTGTCGCCCATGGGTTCTTCAATTTCGTGGCTAGGCTTCAGCCAGGTCGTCTTCCCTCTCCATACGCTCTTGCAACCCATCTGCGGGATAGGTCCCAAACTTCTTGCTCTGCCATATCGTCGTAATTAGTAACCTGGTCTCGTATTGCCGCTAATGTGGCCAGGCTGGGGTGCACTTCATACTTGCGCTCTTCTTTGATTAGTGTCTGATAATGAGGTAGCTTGTAGTGTCCATTGAAATGGCGGTGGCATATGGTCGGACATTGTAACAGTTAGCAGGACTGGTGCATGGTCTGATAACATTCTCTGTAAATGCTTAATTGTCCTCGCCCAGGCATTCACTTCCCTTGTCACCAGCCAGTAGTCCAGCCTAGACCACAACCCATGTACTGAGGAAGTAAAGGTGCCCTCCCTCCTCCCCTGGTTTTGTAATCTCTATAAATCAGTGACCCCTGAGTCTTTAATTCCTTCCCTGATTGCTCTTGCCATCTGTTTATTGCACCCTTCTGCCATAGTTGATCGGTCCAGCTGGGGAACCAATCACGTATTTAGATCTCCTCTGCATAGGATCGCGGAAGGCAATTGTACAAAACATTCAGGGTCATCTATATTAGGGCTATAGACATTAACAATGGTGACCAGTGTGCCACAAAGGTTCCCCAGCACTATGACAACCCTGCCTTGCTCATCTTTTCCGAATGCAGTATTTCACAGGGTACCCCCCATCTTAATCAATAGAAGTACTGCTCTTGAGTATGAGGAATAGGACAATGCCATCCTAACACTGGCCCATCTATGCCCTATAGCTTGCTCTGTGGCCTGCGTGAGAGGTGTTTCCTGTATCAGCGCTATTTGCACTTGATGCCGGTCTAGATAAGTGAGGACCTGGCATGTTTTTTTTTTTTTTTAGGCCTCTGACGTTCAATGTCAATAAGGCAATATGACCTGCTCCCTCATCTTTTGTACTGTTGTGTGACTTTTCAGCCATATTTATTCCCTATGCTCTATGTTAGTGCATGGGTAGGACGGCATTACGCATAATGGCATATATTTTTGGCATAGCCTGTGAACAACATAAACCCACCCCTTCCCACTTTGGCATCCCAATGATGCCTAAGCCATCCCCGGAATGAATAAACAACCAAACAAGGACATATTCAAAACAGCAATGCATAGTCGTGCATTTGCGAACATCACAGTGAACGAACATAAGGGGTGCACCTGTTAAGGGCCACTAGCGGCCCTGCCGGCAGTGGGATGTGGCCTGGGGTCACTTTCTAGTTTTCAGAAGATTATTAAAGCAAAGAGCAGACTGTTTGCGGATTCACTATCAAGTCCCATATTTCTTCCCGCCCTGCCACAATTCACCATTTTACATATTGAGCAAAGAACAATCAGCTTATTTAGAGTGCAGTAACGTGCATCAACCCTGAATCCAGACATTCGCAAGAACTTCATTCTGTTTTTAAAGGATATTGTGACTTTGCCTGCGGCTAGTGCTCACAGCTCCAGTCACGACTGTGCCTGTGCGCTCATCCTTCCAACAGGCACCTGCTTCATCTGCACAATCTTTAGCCCACGTTTCCATCAGACCCTGATGTTGTGTCCCTGAACCCCACAGATTCACGCAGGACACAGGTAGGAGACTTACTCTTCTTTATTTCGTACTCCGCTCCCCTGCCCACACACGTGTCTCCTCTCTTCCTCTGCTCCCCGGTACTGCCCCTCTTCCCCACACCCTGACCGGATGTGGTGTCCGGTTTCCCTTGTCCCCACTGTCCATCTGGGGTCCTAGTGCCCGTCTCCAGGTCACTACATCTCCCCCTTTTGTCATGAAGAAATGAAAAGAAATTGAAAACACAGAGATGTGTCGATAGAGATAAGAACAGATAAGATAGAGATAAGAACAGATAAGATAGAGATGAATGCGCCTCCCATCGTTACATTTCTTCTATTAGTCTTTTCGGCCGTCTGCTTACTCTTTTTGGGCAAGCCTCCGTCTGTTGCTCTTCTGACGTCCCCTCCCCATTGTGTGTTCCCTTTCTCTCATGCTCCGACCATTCTCTTTCTGCTGTGTCCTTGTCTTCTTGATCTCCTTCATTCTTCTCCTTCAGTCCTTTGAAGTGTGAGCTGTTCCGTGTTATCCTTCGGTGTTCTGACTCCGCTGTGATCATTGGGCCTTTCACTTGAGTTACTGTTAGCGGGTCTGTCGAGAACATGCTGTCAGACTTCCTTTGTTGTCTTTGACGCACTATCACAGTGTCCCCTTCTTTCAGGTGCGACGAGACGGCGTGTCGCCTGGTGTCTGCGTATCTTTTCATTTTTTCTTTAGCCTCCTTGTCTCTTGCCTCAATGCTGCTGTGTTCTGGTGTCATAGTTGCTTCTACTTGTGGCAGCCTTGTTCTGCTTGTCCTTCCTAGTACTAGCTCTGCAGGGCACTTTCCGGTGGAGTTATAGGGCGTGTTTCTATAGTCACGCAGCACCTGGCATAGGGCCTGGCCAATTGATATCTGCGCCAACTTCGCCCTATGAACCGCCTTTTTGATGTTCCCCATGAACCTCTCCACCATTCCATTCGCTTGAGGCCACAACGGAGTTATCTTCCTGTGGCTTATTCCCAGGTAGGCCATGAACCTGCGGAATTCTTCTCCTGAGAATGGGGGCCCGTTGTCTGTTTTTAGTGTTTCTGGTGAGCCCCAGGCCGCAAAAATGTCATCTAGTATCGGTAAGGTTGCTGTCGCTGACGTCGATGACACCTGTCGCACTATGGGGAATCGCGAGTATTCATCAATGACCACAAGCAGATAGCTGCCTGTGTCTAGTGGCCCGAAGAAGTCAGCCGCTAGTGTTGTCCAAACCGCTCTTGGGATTTCTGACATTTGTAATGGTTCATGTTTTGGTGGTGGTCCTGTCATTTGACAGAGGTGGCGGTCTAAACCAGGGAACCATACTTTCTCTCTTAGCAGTTTCTTGGTGGCTACTATTCCTCGGTGTGACTCATGAGCCAGATCGACCAGTTGTCGCCTCAGTGAGCGTGGTATCACTATTCTTGTTCCTCGCATCATTATTCCTGTTGCTGTTTCTGACAGTTCTTCGTTTATCTTCTTTAGGGCAAGCATTTCTTCTTTGCGTACTCCCTCTCCCCAGGTGCAGTTATTATTGATGTGTTTCCATCTCTGCTTTCTCATTGTCTCCATGGCCGTTTGTAACGTGGCATCATCCTTGGTCTCGTTTTCCAGCTCCTCTACTGTTATCGGTGCCGGTGTGTTTTGCTTTAGCACAAAGTTGAGGTACTCTTCTGCCATCGATTTCTTCTCTTGTGCCTGCGGCAATGGGTGTCTCGACATGTAGTCTGCCGGGTTGTGCTCTTTCCCGGGCTTGTGCACAATCGTGAAATCGTAGTCCATCAGCCTTATGCCCCAGCGCTCAATCCTGGGTGGCATTTTGGCCGACGGGCTGCCATAGATCATTACCAGCGCCTGGTGGTCAGTTATGATGGTGAATGGCTTCCCGTAGATGAACATGTGATAATGTTCACACGCCCATACCACCGCTATGCTTTCCTTTTCCGGTTGCGAGTATGCCCTCTCAATCTCTGTCAAGCTTTTGCTTGCGTACGCGACAATTTTCCTTGGTGAATCTTTCCCTGGCAGATGCTGCGCTAGTATCGCTCCTAATCCAACTGGGCTGGCGTCCACAGTCAGCTCAGTGCAGAGCATGGGATCAAAATAAGCAAGATGTTCCACAGTCATCACCGCATGTCTGATTTCCTCGAATGCCTTGTTGCACTCCGGTGACCACATGAACTTCTGTCCTTGTTTGGTCAGTTCTCTTAGTGGTGTGCTCACTGTGGCGAAATCCTGTATGTATCTAGCGCAGTAGCTGGCAAGTCCTAGAAATGATCTTACTTCTGCGACGTCCGTCGGAGGATTCGCGTTTTTCAGTGTCTCTACTTTGCTGGGATCTGGCCTCATTCCTTGCTTGGAGAAGATGTGTCCGAAAAACACCAATTCCTTTCTTCCCAGCTTGCTTTTGTCTCCATTCAATGTTAGTCCCGCTTGTTCCAGTTGTGTGCACACTTGGCGCAATGCAGTGTCATGTTCTTTGTCTGTTTTTCCAAACACTAAAATGTCATCACTATAATTTAGACTGTTCTGTACCGGCCTTATCACCTGCCTTATTGTCTCTTGGAATATTTCCGCAGCCGATGAGATTCCGAAGCTCAGTCGCTTGTATCTAAACAGGCCCAAGTGTGTGGAGAATGTTGTGATGTACCTGGACTGGTGGTCTAGTTCTAGTTGGTGGTACCCTTTGCACAGGTCCAGCTTCGAAAATTGGCAGGCCCCAGTGAGACAGCTGATCATGTCGTTTAAGTGTGGTCCTGGGTGACGCTCTCTCGCGATTGCTGTGTTTGGGATCCTCATGTCTACGCAGATGCGGATCTTTGAAGTGTTCTTCTTTGGGACTGCCACTATCGGAGACACCCAGGGCGTTGGCCCTTCAGCAGGCTCAATTATGTCTTGCGCCAGGAGGCTGTTGATTTCCTCTTCAACTTGTGGTTGTAGGTGGATGGGTACTCGTCTGTGATGTTGGGCCACCGGCGTAATTGCTTCATTTATATGTAGCGTTATCTGCTTTCCTTTCAATTTCCCGAGACCTTTCAGTATGGCTGGGTATTCTTGTAGAATGTTCTCCTTTTCCGACATGTGATATGTCATAGCTAGCAACCCCATCACTTGCGCTGTTACATTGCTTAGCAGGCATGGCGCTGGGATGTCACCTTTTAGCACGTGTATTTCTTCTTGGTAGGACCTGCCCTTGTATGTTAAAGTCTCTGTAAATTTCCCTATGTTTTCTGCTGGTCTTTTGGAGCCCCACGTGAACACGTCTACGGTTGACGGTGACAGCGATGGTTTCACTTTCATTTTCCTGTATTCTGACATGCACATGATGTTGCATGTTGCTCCACTGTCTAGCACGAACTTAGCTTGGTGGCTCCCAACACCGATGTCCACGGTGGCGGTTTATCTTTATTTGCTGCTTCTCCACTAGCTGAATGTGCTCCGACCTCGTGTTTTCTTTGGGCTCTTCTGACATTAGATATAGTCTCGCCTCACTCACTGGTGCTGCCGTCTCTTCGGACTCGTCAGAGGAGCTACGATTAGCCGTTTCCATGTGTCGTGCGTATCTGTTGCTGGTCATCCGTGGTCTTATTGCTCTGCCTCTCTCACTTCTGCCTTGTCTGCTCATGCACATGCTTGCAAAGTGATTGTCCCTGTTGCACTTTCTGCACTTCTGGCCCATTGCTGGGCAGGCACCGACATGCAGGAATTCAAGGCCACATCGATAGCATGTTGGTTCGCCCTTCTTTTGTTGGACTGGCGCCTGGTATTCTTTTTTCTTGAAAGTCCCAGCGACGCGATGCGCCAGCGCCACTCTCTTTTCTTTTCCCATCTCCATTTGCTTGGCATGTGCTGTGGCCCGTGCTTCCGAGCGAGCCATCATCAATATCTTCTCCAGCGTCGTTGGTTCCTTCAGAACGCGTGCTCGGAACTCCACTGATCGACAACCTTCAATAATGCGCAGTCTTATCGCTTGCTCGTTGTCAAACTGGTCAAACGCACAGTATGTGACTAGTTTTCTCAGTCTCGTTGCAAAATCGTCCAAGCTTTCTTCATCTTGCTGGCATGCAGTGTTGAACGTATACCTCTCGAAGTCAATGTTTCGTTGAGGGTCGAACTTCTCGGTGAGACACTTTATTACTCCTTTGTAGTCCGTTGTTTTATCACTGGGGAATGTGATGAGCAGATCTTCTACTTCATCTCCTAAGTAGATTTAGAAACAGGTCTAGTTGTTTGGTTTCCACGACGTCCGTGGCGCGCATGTAGCGCTCAAATTGCCTGATCCATCTTTCCCATCTGATGCCTGCTTGCGGTTCCGATAAGCTAAATGGTAAAGGTCTGCGGAATATTGCTTGTGCGCTCTGTTTCTCCGTGTCGCTCATTTTCTTGCTTTGTATTTTCCTCACTTCTTCCCTTTATTTGGTCCTTTGTGGTCGCTGTATTTCTTGTATTTTCAATTTTTTTTTATTTTTTTTTTATGTATTTTTTTTATCTCCCATGTATTCCAATTGCTGCCTGACTTCAAAATGGCCGCTGAGCTTTCCTGTGCTCCGATTGGCTTAGTTTGCCTGACTTCAAAATGGCTGCCGCAGTCTCGCGAGGTTTCAGCCTCTCGGGCCTTTGCCTGACCTTCTAAGATGGCCGCCGCTTGTTTTTAGCTCCTTATTGGTCCGGCCTGCCTGTCCTTAAGATGGCCGCCAACTCTCGCGATAGTTCGTTTGAACTTCGCGCGTCGGTCGCGTTAACTCGCTTTTCAGTTGCTTTGCTTACCGCTCTTGTCCTGCGGTCGGGGTGGGCTCCCGCAACGGTATTTTTCTTGGCCACTCGGACCAGGGTGGGCTCCTGGCTCCGGTATTGCTCTGGGCCACTCGGACCAGGGTGGGCTCCTGGCTCCGGTTTTTCTTCTTCTCAGCTCCCGACGCCACGGCGATTTTCCGTCAGCGGACCAGGGTAGGCTCCTGGCTCCGTCGCGTTTGTTCTCCGGCTGCTCTCGACGATGCCACGTAGATTTCTCTTGAGTCAGCAGACCAGGGTGGGCTCCTGGCTCCGTCGTCGACCTCGATGCACGACGCCGATTCTTCCTTGGGATAACGATGATCCCACCTTCGTTCGCCAGTTGTCGTGTCCCTGAACCCCACAGATTCACGCAGGACACAGGTAGGAGACTTACTCTTCTTTATTTCGTACTCCATTCCCCTGCCCACACACGTGTCTCCTCTCTTCCTCTGCTCCCTGGTACTGCCCCTCTTCCCCACACCCTGACCGGATGTGGTGTCCGGTTTCCCTCGTCCCCACTGTCCATCTGGGGTCCTAGTGCCCGTCTCCAGGTCACTACACCTGAGTCTCGCTGTCTCCAGTAAGGGCTTGCGATCGATTTCACAAAGTCCATTGCTGCTTTCGGTGTATTGAAGATTGTGTGCGTGTCTCTGTGACGAATCCTTAAACGGGCCAGATACAGCATGACATATAGCACATTCAGCACCTTTAGTTTCTTCTTGACCGGGAGAAATTCCTTTCGGACTGCTTGAACTGTCACTGTGAATTCCAGATAGAATGAAACTTCATTCCCTTGGTACTGTGTGGTTTGCTTTTTGCACGCCAGAGCGAGCACCCTATCACAGTCTCTGTAGTTTAGCAGCCTGGCGACTATTCGGCGCGACGGCGCACATGGGGGTGGTCGGGCCATTAGTGTTCTGTGGGCTTTCTCAACAATCAAGACCGCTGAAAAGCTCTCTGCCCCGAACAACTCCTTAAGCATGTGTTCCGCGTAGTGTTCCAACCTGACGGTATTAGTGGACTTCAGTATGCCTGTAAAGCTCCTCATTTTTCACCTGGATCACCGCCAGCACTTTCTCCATATTTAGGCATTTTGTAATCAATTGTAGCCCATCCTCTGCAATTGAAATACTCTGTTCTGCCTCCCCTATCCGTGCCCCCTGCTTATCTAGTTTGGTCGCCATGTGGTCTATGCTTAGATTAAGCGAGTCAATCTTGCCATCTATTGTCTGTAGACTTTGCTGCATGGCTAACAAGGTGCATTCTAATGTCGTGGTGCCCTGGGACGGTGCCTCCTGCTCCGAATCCGATAGCGCATGTTGCTTCGAACGTAAGCTTTGTCTGCTGCCTGTATGCCTTGCCCATTGTTGCCTGTTTGAGTGTGTGCAATAGTGTTCTGTTGAGTCCACTGTGAGATCTGTTTGCATGTTGCACTGGTCTTGTGATAGTCTCAAGACACAGGGCCAAGCAAGCCAACTATTTAATCTGTGTCGGTGCCCAGAACTGCAGTTCACAGCAGCACACTACAGTGCTCGTACATCTAACAGGGCACAAGCCCTTGACTTCCAGTCCCCTTTAGGCCCGCCGGCTCTCTCCCAGTCTCTAGGGCTCTTTCAGGTCACAACCAGCCAGCCATAATCAGCCTCTCCGCCCCACTCACCATTCACCTGCTGCCTGCGTCCAAGCAAATGCCTGTATATGTCTCCTGATCTCTATGAACTGGAGACCTTCCAGCAGCACTGCCAAGAAAAGCCTTTGAGTTGCACTGCTCCCCTGCCCTCCCTGCGGTAGTGTTGCGTTCTTCACCCAGCCAGTCATTGTCCAGGGGCCGCAGTCACAATGACAATGTTCTGCGCATCAGTTGAGTCGCTCAGTACTTTGCCAGCCCACAGTTATTCCTGGATGCAGCCCCGCAATTCCCTGCTGGGCTCCGCTGTCAGCCGCGATTCTTCCGGTGCTATAAGCTGGATGCGCCACCATCTGCTTCGGTCAGCAGCCTTCGTCAGGCCCCGCTGCTGCTCGCTTGCTTCCTTTCAGGTCTCCAATACCTCTTGACTTCCTGTCCGCTTCAGTGGCTGTCGACCACCCACCTTCAGAGCTTGGATGTACAGCGCAGCACCTCAATATGATCGCCTCCAGCTGCGCCTCTCTCAGAGCTCGGCTCGCCTCTTCGCTTTCAGGGCCTGGCCGCCATTTTCCCTCACCAGTCCAGTTCCAAGCAGGCAATGGCATCTGGAGATTTTCATGCCACCTCTGTGCTAGCAGCATTATGTTGCAGCTGAAAAGAACGGCAGGATAATTGGGGACTCCCATCACTACATTTCAACTTCGGATGGTGGTCTAAAAGCAGGATATTTGATGGATTATCAGCCCCGGCCAGCCGAGCTGCACTACAGTGCGGCCATCTTGCCATAGGCTCTCAAGCACTGACCCCCAACCATCTTGAACCCAACGTCTGGACTCAGTCTACTGTGAGTGTTACCCCCCCAAGTGGTGCCACCCCAGTCCTGGATCCTTGGAAGTGGGTCTGAAGGTGCTCTACAAGCCCAGCTGTAGTCCTGTGGTTAGAACCAATGCAGCGTGACACATCTCTTTGCCGCACCACTTCAGAACTGCTGCTGTGCGACGAAGAAGGACCTATAAACACAACCCGCTGTCTCCTCGGAACTACTGCTGCACGACACAGCCACAACACAGGCCATCGCATCGCAATCTCTTTGTTGTTGGCTCTGCATCATATGTCTGCAGCTTTGTTGGAATCACCAATGCATGACGTATCTTTGACGTAGGACTTCGCATCACAAGCCCCTCGTCGATGGCATCCTCGATGACAATGCAGGACCTTGCATCGCAGCCTCGCAGCTCCTTGGAACCGCCACTGTACGACGCATCCTTAAAGAGGGATCACGCAACGCTCCACAACCAGAATTTAAGGTACTTTTGTTCAATGGGCCTAACTTGGTGCCTGTATCCAGCCTGGGCTCCATTGCAGTTGGCCTGAACTTGTGACTTTGTCGGTCTGGCGCGACCAGATGACTACAGCTGGCGCTTTGTGGTTCTAGACACTATTTTTAATATTTAAAACTTAAAAATTGCACATCTCCGGTTCTACTGATTGGATTTTTGTGGTTTTGGTCTCAAGATTAAATTTTACATTCTTATTCTAAATTGGTATGGGATTTTCTTTGTATTGTTGTTAGGTCTTGCAGGAATCACGCGACTCTTTATGCCGGCTAAACGGATTTATTGCATCTCGGAATCCTGATACATAAACAACATAAATGTCCCGAGTCTTCTTGGGGAATTCTTTTCTTCTCCTTGAGGCTTCGACTTTCTCCACCGGATTCCAGGTGGCCCAGTCTGGAGGGGGAAGGCACCAAAAAAAAAATGAAACAAAACAAAGGTCAGAGCGATGCGCCAATGCTTATGTGAGGGAGAGGGAGTGGGGTAGACAATACACCCATTTAGTTCAGTCGACAGGGTGCAGTAGAGCGAGAGACCGCCACCGTAAGTGAAGAGAACAAAAAAAACGTTGCGTCGTTTTAGGGAGTTCCCGAGGGGTTTCCCTTCTCAATACCCTGGGGTGTAACTCCCTCCCGCTTCCCAGGAATCGTGCACGTACCTGTGCAAGCCACGTTCGTCCGGGAACGCGGCTGGGCGACTCATGAGGTCGTTGGCCTCCTGGCACTCCTTCACGGGGTTCACCGTCGGACTCCGGTTTCGCCAGGTCACCTTCGCTCCCCGTCCGTCCTCTGGGTTGTTGTATGGTCTCTCTCTTCTCCGACGTAGCGATCCCTTCCTCCCGATTCACTGCGCCTTCGACTCCTTGTCCAGCTTCCTCCTCCGACGTGGCGTATTCCTACTCCAGGGGGCATGGCTTGTATCCACCTCGGCTTCCGGGGTTTGGGATTTAAAGGGCCCGTAGTACCTATTGTCAGGATCGTCCCCCGTGTATTGTACGTCATATAGAGATCCCGGGGGCTGAAAAGGAAACAAAGGTGTGGGCCAGTGAGGCAGAGTCTCTTCTTCCTCCTTAGGATCAGGGTCAACGGGAGCTAGAGCCTGACAACTGTGTTTTTGCTTTATCACTTTTTGAAGTCCTGCACCAATACTTTACACATTGCCTCTATGTTAAGCCTGTCCGCTTTGTGCCAAGCTACCAGAGGGTTAAGCACTGGTTAATTTAGGGTTTGCTTGTGTTTCACCCTGATTAGAATTGTGGTTGCTGGTTGAGTAGGATGTCACCCCCTCAACCAGTAACATAATTTCCAACTAATACAAATGCAGAAATCAGCTCATACATAAATAGAAAACTCAAGTGTAAATTGAGGATCAAATCTTGTTTCTTACTTTGCATTCTGTTGTAAAAAAAATGATCAGGATGTGCTTTTACTTTAGACATATATTTTATTGTTTTTTTCTATTCCACTTAATGATTGATTGAAAAACTTTATTCGGTTGATAGCACAACCATAAAAGTATGCAATGAATACACATAAAACTATAAAAAGCATCCATAGTCAACAATCATAAAAAGTTAAAACATGCATAAAATCCAGAACACAGTTTAAATAAATTGTATGGTGTCTCGTGAGTGTACAGCAGCATGGAGAAATCGACTTACAGCAGTACAACTCTCTTCATCTAAAAGTTGCTGAGGGAAATAATAAGCTAAAATATAAGGCCTTAGATTCCTTAGTCTCATAAAAAGGGACCAGGTAAGTTTTAGAATATAATTCATTAAATTTGCAAAAGAAGAGAAAATGAACCATTGATTGATTAGCACCATTATTGCACTCGCAGGCTCTTGTATCTAAATTTGACTGATACCCTATGGGTATACCCTGTAGTCACTTAATATCGGAAAGAGAGATGAAGTGTTCGCCTGGAGTATCCCGCGATGTCCTCGTCAGAGGAGTGGCCCAGCCCAGCCTTGATCAGCCGCGGACAGGCGCAGAAGGGCCTGCCTTTGGCACAGGCTTTGCCCCGGTGCGTCTGCACGTCTTGCGCCACGGGACCCTCGGTGTGCTTATGTAGCGCTCAAGATCCAGGGATTGCTTACAGGTCGATTGAATAGCGAGGATTGTGGGGCATGTAGTCCCCCAGGGGCTTCAGCAGCAGTGTCTCAACCCAATTTTGGAGCTTCACCGTGTTATGTCCTTGTTCTAGGTTTAGAACATGCTATGATGTAATGCACTGAATACATTAGAATCTATTGTACTAGATTTATCATATGTCATATGGAATGTTTCTGTTCAATTACGGGGCAGTTTACTTGTACCTGACTGGAGCTATGGGTCATGCTTATACTTGCTCCTCAACTTAATAAAGGAATTTACTTCTTCACCATGATTCAGTGTTCCTTATAACACTGACGACGAGGTGTTGAGGAGCCATGAACCTACGCGTAATTTTGACTTCATCGGAAGGAATTTACACTTTATTTTAGTCTGCCAGGCTTCACGGGCAGAGTTGACGCTACAACAGAGCCGTACACGCTTGGAGGAATTTATGTACTTTGACAGAAGAAGTCACAGCGCAACAATATTGGTGAGTAGCGCAGTTTATGCATTTTATTAAAAAGCATATCAGCGCATTTTTCTGCTTTACCGTTCAACGTTGGAACTCTCCTGAGTTCAAACGGTTGTTACCTAGCAACGCGCCTGTTTATTCACCTCGTGATCGGCTTGTGCGCTGCTTCGCAGTCAACGTTCGCACGGAGTCCAAGTGACGTCTTCAGTGTCATCCTCCAGCATCCTCACGCTCATCACGTGGGTCATGCTACGTGACCTCACGCAGCGGCCATTTTGGTTCCTAGTATTAGTATCATCGGTGATCGGAGCAGATTTTAAATGTTTATCCACATTTGCATATTTTCCGACAAGCATTTTCTTCAGCCTTTCAATAAACCTTTGTTCTTACAATTGCCCAGCTGCTTCTTTTGGGTAAGCTTTTCGTTTCGTTTTTTTTTGGGGGGTATACTTAAGGATTACAAGTTGCTCAGTGTGGTTAAGTTAGGACAGTGAACTAGTCCTTAGGGTGAAGTGCGGACACTGATTAAATCCACACATCATGAGCCACCAAAGTTACAACATCAACCCCCCTCAAACTTTTTGGATTTCAGGGGTTGACCCTTCATTGAAATGGCTGGAATGGAAACCTTATTTTACAAATTACATAGAAGCCTTGGATGAAGCTGGCAAAATGCCTGCTGCCCAGAAGAAAAGACTGCTTCTACATTCTTTGGGACCTGTAGGATTAAAAGTGTTTAATGAAATGACCAAACCTAATATTCCAGGTGACTTAAATGTTTATGCATTAGCCCTTATTCACCTGGACAATTACTTCACACCCAAGGTTTGTATTGGCATAACTAGATTTAAATTATTTTACAGGAAACAGAACAAAACTGAAACTGTTGACCAGTATGTTTCTGATCTTAAAAGATTAGCACTGGATTGTAAATTTGGTGCTTTACAAGATGATTTAATTAGAGACCAGGTAGTGATGCATACTTGTAATCCTGTAATACAGGATAGACTCTGGGTTAATGGCGATGCACCTTTGGACGACATTCTCGCCATTGTGCGTAAAGCGGACATTTCAAGTAGGTGTGCCAATGTTCTTAAACCAGACCACAATGTTAGCATAAACAAGCTAAGACAGTGAAACCCTACGAGGAACTAGCACCTGATCTGCTATCCCAAATTCTTATACATATGTTGGGAAGTACCCAAAGAATGCGTGTGCACACTGTAAGCACACCCACTGTCACGTGCAGTCCAATACTGGAATTAACAATGTTTGACATAAGCAAAGAGTGCACCACTAAAAGATAAACAATTACACAATAAATTATCCAATCCGTGTCCACAGATGTTTCCTCAAGTTCTTCATTTATTCAAAAAGTTCAAACAATTCAAGTTGACAAAAACAGCCGACGCGTTTCGTCCAAACAGATGGACTTCTTCAGGGCTGTAGAGTAACAAATATATATACACACATCAATATGATACATGACACAACAACATTTAGTTACAAACATAACACTTTACAATGAAACTGAAAACAATAAAAACAATGTGACAGGACCACTCTATACATGAGATGATAACAAGAACAATGAGCAATAAAAGACACATATACAGTAACTCACCAAGACCTAACACACTGAACAAAATATTATAACAAATGTGTATGGATATACATATATTTCATTACCATATGATGGTAAGCAGGATTTTATCCCCATGAACAGGCAGAGGGTTTGAAGAGAAGCAAAAACAATTAAGAGAGGTATGTAAAGTACCTCTATACAGTGTTAATGAAGTTGTAGGTAAGGTTGGTGTTCACATTGAGAAAAAGAAATCTTTTGCTTCCACCAAAGACAATGCAAATGCTAAATTTCAACCTAAGTGCTACAGTTATGGCAGTTTAGAACATTTAGCCTATAGTAAAAATTGTCCTGCTATTAAATACGAATATACAACGTTACATCGTGGTGTTTACACCGCGATACCTTTACAACGCAGGCATTACAACGACTTGCGTTGGAGGGCGCTGGACTTAGGAATAGTATGATTTACTATTCCAACTCCAGCCTATGTTACAATAGGGAAGGTGTTGGAATAGTAAATCATACTATTCCTTAGCTTAGAGCGCCATTGTAATGACTTGCGTTGTAATACCCGCGTTGTAAAGGTATTGCGGTGTAAACACCGCGATGTAACCGATGTTTCCCATTAAATCCAAATGTAGTAAATGTGGCATCAAAGGCCATTTTGCTAAGGTCTGTAAGAAAAGAAGAACCAATGTTAGGTTTGTAACCAATACTGATGAAACCAACAGAGATTTCACTGGTAACGAAGAGAGTGATTTTAATGCTGGTGACGTAAACAGTTTAGTTATGGATGTACGTAACAACTTGGTACTCAATATTTGTGATGAGTCTTGCAAGAACAAACCTGTATGTTGGATGGAGATTGGGGGAGTGGAGATAAAAATCTATGCTGACTCAGGCTCTCCATATACTATTATTAATGAAGAACTTTGGCGATCTTCCTTTGTACAAAAGTGGGTAGCCAGTTATTGGAACCAGATATACATCCTGAAGGGTATGGGGGTGAGACTATTGAACTTCTAGGTTATCGTTGGTTTTCTTTCAAATTCAAGGGGCGAGAGAGCAGAGGCAAATTATATATTGCAAAAACTGGTCCACCAGTTTTAGGGTGGTTTGACCAAAAACAACTACACATCTTTCTTGATCCTAATAGCAAGGAACAGGTCCTGGTAGAAGATGAGGGTAGCACTGTAGATGTCAATATCCTTAAACAGTTTCCTAAGGTTTTTAGCAAGGAGTTGGGGAATCTTCAAGGTTTTGAACACAGAATAATTCTCAAACATGATGCTACCCCCAAGGTACACAAATGTCGTAACATTCCCATACTGGTGAGAGAAGAAGTTTCCAAGGAGTTAGACAAACTGGTTGCAGCACACATTATTGAACCTATTGAAGCGTCTGATTGGGTTTCTCCCATTGTAGTGGCCAGATGGATCAACAGTAAGATTAGGCTCTGTGTAGATTTGAGACATTTAAACAGCAACATTGTGGTGGATAAGTTTCCGTTACCGAAAATAAATGAAATGGTAAAGTGTTTAAATAATGCTAAATGGTTTTCCACAGTGGACCTTTCGTCCGCTTATCATCAGATCTCTTTGTCTCCAGAATCCATGAAACTCACCTCTTTCATCACCCCATTCGGGTGTTTCCAATTTAAACGCATGCCATTCGGATTAGCTTCGGCTGCCGCAGTGTTTCAGCGGTTAATGTTCCAATTTTTTAGCAAGGAGCAGGGTGTCACCTTCTTTCAAGATGACATTCTTGTTTTTGGTGCTAATGAGGAGGAACATGCTTTGAGACTTAGAAAGGTTTTCAGCATTCTGGAGAACAAAGGGCTTACTGTGGAGCATTCTAAATGCAAATTTGCACAAAGAAGCGTTACCTACCTGGGCCATGTTATTGATGAATCTGGTGTTAAACCCAAACCTACCCTTGTATCGGCTATTTCAGAAGCTTCTGTTCCCACTTGCAAAGAAGACGTCCGATCATTTTAGGAATGGCTGAATTTTGTTCAAAGTACGTACCTAATTTTGCTGGAAAAACTTTTAACATTCACCAACTACTCAAAAAGAATTGCACTTTTGCTTGGTCCTTGGCATGTGACAGTGATTTTAAAGCCATCAAGCTGGCCATCGCCAATGCTACAGCACTTTGCAGTTTTGACCCTGCTTTAAACAGTGTGATTACCACTGACGCCAGTAACAAGGGGTTAGGTGCTGTATTATCGCAGATGGACAGTCAAGGGAAAGAAAATATAATTGCCTACGCTTCAAGATCACTGTCTCCTTGTGAAGAGAAATACCCCATTATTGAAACGGAGGCATTATCTTGTGCCTGGGCGTTAGAACATTTTAAGTCTTTCATTTGGGGAAAAACTTGTACACTTCGCTGCGATCATAAGCCTTTAGTTAAAATTCTAACTACTGAGGGTGCCATTACTGCTTCTGCAAGGCTTGCTTGAATTTCGATGCGCATGCAAAATTTTGTTTACAAGATAATTTATATGCCAGGTAAAAACAATGTAGTAGCAGATTTTCTTTCTAGGATGCCTGTGATGCTTGAAAAGTGTGAGGATGGAGAATGGAATGAATTGCAAGTAGCCCTGATCCATGATCATGGGTTCTCTGCCACTGGTAAAGTCGAATGGACTGCTGAGTACAAGAAGGATCCTATTCTTCAATCTATAATTTCACATGTTTTACACGATTGGCCTAAAAAAGAACTTTTGAGTTCCTCTGTCAGACCCTTTTGGGAAGTCAGGTCAGAATTAACTATGGTGGAGGGTACTTTATTGAGAAGTGAAAGAGTAATTCCTCCTGAGAGTTTGCGCAAATGGATTGTTGAGTTATGTCATGAAGGCCATTCAGGCATCATCAGGACCAAATCAGTTATCAAAAGGCTGTTCTGGTGGCCAGGGATGGATTCCCAAGTTGAAAAAATTGTAAGGGATTGCATTTCTTGTTCCACATCGGACAAGTCCTTGCGAACCTTTTGCCCACCTATGACTGATGGGTTGTTACCTAAGAACCCTTGGGAGAGCATTGCAGTGGACATTATGGGTCCCATTGGTGAATCTCATGACTATCTTTTAGTTCTTATTGATTTGTTCTCTAGATGGCCTGTGGTCAAAGTTGTCAACAATGTGGATACTGACTCTGTATTAGAATTTTTAGATGAGACTTTTGTCTCTGAAGGTATCCCTTCAACTATTCTAAGTGACAATGGCGTACAATTTTTGTCCCTTAAAGCCAAAGCTTATTTTAAAAAGCTAGGTATCATCCATAAAACTACTTCTCTCTATAATCCTAGCGGCAACGGAATGGTGGAAAGACTTAATAGAGTCCTTAAAGGCACCATTCAATTAGCACTTAAGAGCAACCAAGCTTGGTCCATTCAAGTTGGTAAAACTGTTTGGGCTTACCGTGTCACATGCAATAATGCCACAGGTTTTTCTCCTTTTGTGCTAATGAGAGGTAGGAAACCCCCCTCCAAGTTTACCCCGACTTGGCTTTTTCCTTCCAGTGCAGAATTTTGGTCCACAAGTGAGGTACGAGATCGCATGGAATTAATGCACAACAAGAGTAAAATGTACTATGATCCTAAACATGGTGTAAAAATCCCAGAAATCAATATTGGTGACTGGGTGCAAATCAAGAAACCTGTTTGTGTTCCTAAGGGGGAAAGTCGGTATTTTGAACCGGAAGAAGTGGTTGAGATTCTACTCAATGCTGTTGCAAGGCTCCAATCACTGAACATCTTGCTGGTTATGATTGGATGTCGGATGAACTCAGCAATGAAGTCACTGATGGCGTGAGTAGTTCTTTTACCCCATCAAATTCAGGTGAATGTAATGTGGAGTCAGATCTTATTACTCCTTCTACCAATGGAAATGTTGTTGAACTTCAAGAACCCCAAGAGCCTTCCTGTTCCACTTCAGGGGTTGATGATAAGATTAATTCTCATCATTCGATAAGGAAAAGGATGGCTCCGTCGTGGTTGAAAGATTATATTGTCAGTAATAAGTAACATGTTTAAACTTGCCCTTTTGGGGTTTTTTTGGGTTTCTTCTTAGTTTGTTTTATTGTTTTTTTTTGTTTTGTTATCATTCTTTGACTATATTCTCTTCTTTCTGAAGAAAGGGGGATGTGTTATGTCCTTGTTCTAGGTTTAGAACATGCTATGATGTAATGCACTGAATACATTAGAATCTATTGTACTAGAATTTATCATATGTCATATGGAATGTTTCTGTTCAATTACGGGGCAGTTTACTTGTACCTGACTGGAGCTGTGGGTCATGCTTATACTTGCTCCTCAACTTAATGAAGGAATTTACTTCTTCACCATGATTCAGTGTTCCTTACAACACACCAGCGTTGGCAAAGCAGCGTAGAACAGCGTGGAACCCCTTAGCAGGCAAGCTCCTTCATCTTCCAGGCGATAAAACAACACTCCAGCGCGGCTCCCCTTCCACGTAAATACTTGTCCAGGGACGGATTGGCACTGCGGGCAGTCGGGCATCGGCCGAAGGGCCGGTGTGTCAGTGCCCTCTGTGGGCTGTTTTTTTTCATCTTTCCCAGCCCACAGAAGGCACTGGGCAGGGAGAGTAAAGCAGCTTCGCTGGGGGGCCCTGCAATATGATCCCCTTGAGCGACGATCATCTGTGGCCTCTCCCTGACCCCCTACCTTCCAAGCTATCGCCCTGATGGTGGGCTGGGGAGCAGGTGATGGGAGAATCGGCCTCCCTGGGGACCAGGTGTTGCTCAGGCCCTTGAGCCATTCTCACTTCGGCCCCCCTGGGGCCCACGCAGCCCAGAAACAGTGTTTGTGTTTGACACCTCGCCCACAGTACTTCTTTTTCATAGCATGGTGGGTGGGGGATGGTGGGTTTATGATGTGGCCTCGCTGAGGGGGCAAGGTGATGTTGTGACTTGGGCCATCTTCACATCAGCCCCCTCCCCTATGGACGTCCAAGCAGCTGTGTTTAATGCTTAATCCCCTCCACTGCCAGGCCACTGACCTGAGGCAGTGGAGGGCTGGGGAGGGCTTGAGAAATTCAGTTATTCAAGGGGGTCTGGCACTTGTTCTGTTGCTCAGCTAATGGAGATCTGGGGAGGGGTTGAGTAATAAGTAAACTAAGGGGCCTCACTGTTCTACTGCTCATGGTGTAGGGCCATTGTCACCTTGGCACCAGAGCCCTTCCCAAGAACAATATCTTCACATTTTCATGCCTTGCGTGTGCATAGGCATATGTGGCCTGAAGGTCAGAGTTGCAAAGATGGGGGGATCAGGTTCGAGTCCCAGCATCTGCTCTCAACATCCTGTGATTCTGGGCAAATCACTCCATCTCCCAGGCCCTTAAATAAAAAACCTGATCTTGTGCACTGTAATTGGTGCTCATGAATAGCACTCAAATAGCCTTGGGCTGAGTTCACAGGATATAAAACTGTCAAAAGGAAGAGCAATAAAAAACAAGCATTGACAATGCCAATAGGTCTCGCATTTGCGAGAGTTAGAGCTATTGGCGTTGTAAATGACAATGTGTTTTACTCATGTGTTATGGAGTGGAGGTATGTGGTGTGGAATTATGTGGTTTGTATTGGAATTGTTAGTTGTGTGATCATGTGGTGTACAATTATGTGGCATGGTGTGGAGTGGAATTATGTGGATAGTAATTATGTGATTTTGAGTGTACTGAAATTATGTAGAGTGGGATTGTGTGTCATAGAGTGTAATTATGTGGAATGATATTTTGGGTTGTGTAGTGATATGTTGTGCCGTTTAATTGTGTGGTGTGTTGAATTTTGTGGCATGATGTGGTATTGTGTGGGTTGGATGTCTGTGGAGTGTTGTGTAAATGTGTTGTTGAGTTGAATTATGCGGTGTGTTGCTAAATTGTGTGGAATGATAATGTGTGGAGTGGAATTGTGTTGCGTGGAACTGTGTGGCGTTCAGTGAAATTATGCTGATTACAATTATGTGGTATGATGTAGAGTGTATTTATGTGTGTTGTTGCTATGTGGCATCAAATGAACTTAAAAGCCACGTTGCCTTTCTGATACCAGCAAAGCAGTTGTAAAAATGCGAAAACATAAATAAGAGTGAGGGCTGCCTTTCATCCCACAGAAACGCATGCTTAATTACATATTGTAAATTGTATTTATATAGCGCTTACTACCCCTCACGATGAGTTGAAGCGCTCTATTATGAGTAGCAAGCTACTCCGAAACCCAAGATTAGAAGTTAATAGTAGATTAGTAATCTTTTTGTCTTTGTACATTAGTTGTACTGTACAGCGCTGATGTGAGGGATTGTTACTCAGATGGAATATTTAAACCAATATCACTTGTTGTCTGCAGGTCACTTGAACTATGATTCTGAGAACATAGGGTGTTTATTGCTTCTTTTGAATTCTGTGTGGCATTTGATACATATTCTCTTTGGAAAAGTAAAGAAGGTTCACTTTGCAGGTTTACATGTGTTTGTCTATGACCATAAAGTATGACCTACATCTTTTACACTCATTATCTACTTACCTCTTCCTCATTCTATAGCTATGTACCTTTTCTTCTGGCTACCCGATCTTTCCGTCTTTACCTTATGTCTCTCCCCATCACACCTATCACTACCTGATTTCTGGTTCTACTTCACCTCTCTCATTACACTGCCTCTTTACCGTTCTATTCACCTCCTCTTTTCCCCCAGCCCCCAGTTGGTACTGCCCAGCAGAACTGGGGATCACTGTCTAACTAGAGTAGTGCACACAAAGAAAAAGGGGATGGGGGACAAGGCTGCAAAAGGTACTTACGTTCAGGGAAATGTGCAAAATTTGTGAGGGAGCTAGATTTCATTTCTTTTTAGTGTTTTGCAAAATGTTTTTATGGCTAATATGCAAAATGTATTTCTTTACTGTTTGTCATTAGAAGTTCTATTCTCCAAGGCAGATGTTCAGAGCTGCTCTTCCTTTTACTGTTCTATCCAGAGATTCCAGTCTTACCCTGTCCCCTTGACTTTGTACTAGATTTCTGATTCATTTGATGATCAGAGCCAAGGACATAGCTGGTTGGGAAAGAGCATCTAACTACATTGTGCAGGGCGTTAAGACTGCAAGTAGGTACTCAGTTTTCAGAACTGCAGTGCTCCTAGTCTTTACCAATGTTACTGGCTCTATAAGCTTTAAAATGCTTAATTTACCAAACATTTCACTACAAATGAGAGCTCTGAGAGTACCCAAATGGTGTTTCATGAAAGTGCAAACCCCGCGAAAGTGGGCCACTTTTTTTTGGCAGTGCCCGGGCCAAATTGTGATCCCAATCCGACCCTGTACATGTCGGTACTACAAAGAATAAAGTAGCCTGAGACTGGGCATTGAACGACTTAAGACCTACCAGCTTGACTTGGTCAGTTGTCCCAACTCAGTTGTTCATATTACTACTTAGAAAGTAAATTCCTTTGCATATGTGCCTTAATGATTACATGTATTCTATGAAAACGCAAATGGTCATGTTTGCCTTAACACGTGTGGTTACATTTTATTAAGCAATTGCTGTTTTGCTTTTGTACCTGTTTGAAGACCACTAAGGCCTTAGTATCACCGCACACTTACACGTCTTTCGAATTAGTTCTTGTTTTGTTATTCTATGTTGTATACTGCACATTTTTGCTAAACGGTTCTGGCAAAGCACAACCTCATTGTGAAGTTGCCACACCGAAGTGAGGATTTTAGAAAGCTTAAGTCAGCTGAGATCTTCTTGAACATGTTTGTATAAGTTCGCTAAGTTATTCTCACATTCTTCCGAGGGGCGGTTTTCCTTCACGGGCAGAAGAGCGTCGCCCCACTTGCTGCGAGCGCAGCAGTAAACACAGAATAATAAAATGATTATTAACATATTATTCTGTGTGCCGCCGGCCATAGCTAGATGAAGGTGGAGGAGGGCCAGATTCCTGCAGATTGCAGGATGACGTTTCAGGTGTTCAAGTACGCATGTCAGATTGGCCGTCTTCCTACAGCTGGCCAATCTGACATGCGCCCTTCAAAGCCAGCAATCCCAGCACTGTAAAACAGCAGAGGGATTGCCAGCACAGGCCCCCAGCCTCAAAATGAGCTCTGTTAGCCTGCTCCAACCAATCCTGGTTGGATTCACGTGGCACAAGGAGGGAAGTCTCTCCCTTTCCTTCCTGCTCCTCGTCACCCCCAGGATCGGCACGGGCAGAGGAGCATCTGTTTTGCGTGCCCGGTGGCCGGCAGCCTTTATGATGAGTGCCCCACCATTAATTAATGTTGCCAGCTGCCGCGGATTCTTCCTGGCGAGAACAGCTTGCCACCTGCTCATTAGTGCCTATCTGTAGGCTTTCATTCATCATGTGTTCTCGCTTCCATTCACTTGCATTGAGAATAAGTGTATAAAGGTAGCACCAAAATGGAGGGATTTTAGCATTACACCCTCCAACTGATCGAGGGCAAAGCTCCACTCTGCTGAAACGGCCATTGCCTCTTTTATTTTGAACGCTTGCTGGCTATTGTTGCATTAAACCCATGTTAGACTTCTATTAACTCTTTTAGGTCGAGCTTTGCTCGACCTGTTATATCTCTTCTGTGGGGGTTGGCAAACCCACCCATTGCCTTTGGTTACTATCTGTGGCATTCAGAAATGCTGGCTTCTTATTGGTGCATTTCTGTAAAAGTCCCTCCTTAATGTGTTCAGATCTCTTTCCAGGGTTTTCAGTCAGAGAATATTTTGGTAGGCCATCACACAGTACAGCGTGTGATGGCCTCTCTTCCCTCCTCTCATCTGGCTTTTGCAGGTCAGGCGTTGTTTTTTTAATTTTATTTGCAGCCTGCGCTCCAACATGTTTCCATCCTCCCTCCCACTCGCCCTTGTTTTTTCTGGCGCGCAGCCTCAGGCAGCACGAGGACCCCTGCTGTTCATTTAAATAGGTATGTCAAATCATCAAAACAATGTTATGCGCTCCAAAAAGTAGCCTCGCGCACAGCGCATAATGTGTGTACTGCTGCTTTTGCCTGTGAAGTATTTTAGCCTGCCATGGGTCTGAGAAACCAGTTGTTACAGTAAATAGAAAAGTTGGATACACTGTTTCCATGGAAAACAAATTGCGTTCTTCTGGTGTCCCTGCCCGGCCTCTCAGACACACACGTGATCCTCATCAGGCGTGCATGGGTGATTAAGTTGAGTCCATGAGGGCGGTTCTTCCTCTGCCATGTGCGCACGCAGGAATAAAAGTACTGTCGGACATGCAGGGTTCCGGTGAGCTGGAGGCGATGTGAGGGAGAAGCGATGGCAGGTTGAAATTCATGATAAGATTGCAGTTGTGAGAGGCTGGCTGCGGCAATTTCGCTGTGCTCACATCACCGCGTGGTAAACAAACTTTTAAAATCAGTGTTGAGCCCCACGATCGCCAGAAGGACCTGGACCCAATCCTAAGGACTGTGGCGGCCGCTGTGGAGCCCAGAACACCACTGTGTAGCAGCTGCTGCTGACAGTGTTGTAGAGAGCCATCCGGGCTCTCCACTACAATGTATCCCTTGCATGCTCCTCGGGCGGGCTCGACCCGAGGAGATAAATAAACAGCAGAAGACCGCTCGGGGTCTTCCTGCCAGCAAGTTACGAGCTGTGTGGTGTGTCTTTCATTTAGCACTGCGTAGGCCTCACCCATGGTGACCCCACCGCGCTACATTGGCGACGAGGCCGGTCTGATCCCCGTGCCAAGCGGTACATGCTGCGGAACACGCGGTGCCCACCCGCAATGTCCCGCCGCATCAAGGAAGCGTCACACCCGCTCGTGAGCCTGCCGTCAGGGGCCGGGACCGCACCTCCAGCACCGCCTCCAGCACCGGGCGCTGACCGCACCGCGGTGATCCTCTCCCCGCCTCCAGGACGTCCTGCGCCCGCCGGCACGCTTCCCGCTGTCTACAAGGAGCGTGCTCAAGTCGGCGGTGAGCACCAGTGAGGGCGCGTCTGCAGCTGCCTCCCGGTGAGTCATACAAGCCCCGGGGGATCAGCCACTCCCCTGTGCATGGACTCAGAGGGTCCCAGGACAAAAGGGATACTTACAAGGGGCCAATACCGCCCAGTCTAAGCCATATGAGACCTGCCGGTCCCAAGTGCACAGGTGCCCACGCCACTGAGAGTCCTCCACGCCCAGCAGGCCCCACAGTGCCCACACGGGCTGAGCGTTTTGTGGCAATACCTTACGAGGGAACACCACCCCGGCCACACCGCCTACCTCTTTACAAAGCCAGCTCGCTCAGGAGGGAAGGCCCAGCGAGTCGCGCTTCCTGAGACCCCGAACACGTGGCCACACACAAAACAATCTCACCAGGTATCTGGGGCCTCTAGCGAAGAGTCTACGCCACCGAAACCGCGCCCAAGCGCGCCGATGCAATGAGCACGCCGCCCACAGCAAGCACAGGTGGCCAGCAGGCCGGAGCGGGCGAACCACGCAGAGGCGAGAATGCCCCACCCCCGGGCCACAGCCACGCGGTTGTCTCCCCCCTGCCGCCTTTCAGTGAGACCGCTGATCCTGCTACGGCAGCCACACAATGGAAGGCGTGGATCGGACGCTTGAACCACTATTTCAGGGGTACCAGGGAGACAGACGGCGCTGTAAAAAGATCGTTGCTCATATACTATGGCGGCGCAGAGATCTACGACATTTTTGAAACACTGCCCAACACAGGGAACGATGACGACTATGAAGCTGCGGTCGCCGCGCTCAACAGGCACTTCGATCCTCAGCTGAACCCTGACTTCGAGCGTTTTTAAGTTCAGACAAGCGTCCCAGTCGGACACAGAGTCTGCCGACATGTTTTATGCGCGGCTGCGCAGGCTAGCAGGCACATGCGCCTTCACGGACCAAAGGGAAGAAATACGCGGCCAAGTCATCCAAGGGTGTCGCTCAGCACTACTAAGGAAACTGATCCTTCGGCAGCCCGGGATCTCTCTGGACGAGATCCTCATCCTGGCCAGGTCCCGCGAACTCTCAGATGCCCGAGCGGGCGAAATGGAAGCCGTGTTGCACAGGACCGCCGCGGCGCCACATGCGCTGAAATATGCGCCATCAAAGAAGAAAGCGTCGAGGCCATACAACGACGCCCAAACACAGCCCGCCCAGCACCACGACCGTCAACGAGTGGGGCGTGCGGCAACTGTGGCGTGGAACATCCGCCAACGGCAGTGTGCGGAGCAAAAGGGAAGACGTGCTCCCGCTGCGGAAAGGTGAATCATTTCGCCAAGGTGTGTAGAAGCAGCCGGTCTCGACAGACCTACACCAGGCCTCGGGGAATGACGCAACGTTTGCGCCAGGTGTCACTCGACGACACACAATCGCAGGATGACGACACGACACGTGGGCGCTGCCTTGCGCTCGAAGAAGATGACGACGAGGTGTTTGTCATATCCTTCGTCAGCAGGTCGGACAAACACCGAAGACCGCCGCCGATGTGCTCTGTCCTGGTAGGAGGGTCCGCTGTCCAGGCGCTCATCGATACGGGCGCATCGGTCAATGTCATGGACTCAGAGCAGTATGAACGGCTGTCACCACGACCCCCTCTCGCACCCACCAAGGCCCAGATCTACACCTATGGAGGTATGCACCCTCTGCCCCTCAGAGGGGTCATCGAGGCAGAAGTCACCAGCGACAAACATGTTACTAGGGCCCGATTCCACATCACGGAAGGGAGAAATGGCACCCTTCTCAGTTGCCATGCCGCAGAAGACGATCGGGCTGGTCTTTTTCGCGCATCAGGTCCACGACTCCCACGCTGACGCCATCCTGCACGAATTCCCTGCACTGTTTACAGGGCTCGCAAAGCTGAAAGGGAAGCAGTTCAAGCTCCACATTGACCCCACCGTGAGGCCTACTGCCCTGAGACACCGGAGGGTGGCGTTCAACCTCCGCCCGCAGGTGGAGGCGGAATTGAAGAAACTCGACGTCATCTAAAAGGTGTCAGGCCCCACTCCGTGGGTGTCCCCGTTGGTCGTGGCCCCCAAGCCAAAACAACCGGGAGCCATACGGCTTTGTGTGGACATGAGACTCCCGAATCTAGCAGTCAAAAGGGAACGTCATCTTACCCCCACCATGGATGACATCGTGGCGGACATGAATGGAACCAAATGGTTCTCCAAGTTGGACCTGAACGCGGGGTACCACCAGCTGGAACTCGAGCCTGAGAGCAGGTACATCACCACGTTCTCTACCCACGTCGGCCTCAGGAGGTACAAGAGACTGAGCTTCGGGGTGTCGGTTGCAGCCGAGGTCTTCCAGAATGCCATCCAGGAAGCACTGTCCGGCCTGCAAGGCGTCATCGATTTGAGCGACGACATCTTGGTGTTTTTGAACACCTTGGAGGAGCACCACACCCACCTCCGGGCCACCCTCCAGCGGCTGGAAGACTGCGGACTGACCCTTCATAGGGCCAAGTGTGCCTTCTACCAGGAATCAGTCGACTTCTTCGGGTACATCTTTACCAGAGAAGGGCTAAGGGTGGATCCCAAGAAAGCCATGGCCATCCGGGCAGCGAGCACCCCGAAGACTCCCACCGAAGTCCGCAGTTTTCTCGGCATGGCCACCTACTGTGGCAGGTTCATACCGAACCTGGCCTCTCTGTCGGAGCCACTCCGCGCCCTTACCCGTAGTGACCATCAGGGGGAATGGACCGTGGCCGCCAACACAGCATTCAATACCATCAAAACAGCGCTCATGGACAAGATGGTGATGGCCTACTTTCACCCGGGGCGACGCACAGAGTTGGTCGTAGATGCCAGCCTTCAGAAACATGACCAGGAAACATGGAAGCCAGTCGCCTACGCCAGCTGGGTGCTATCGGACACCGAGACCAGATACGCCCAAATCGAGAGGGAAGCCCTAGCAATAAAATGGGCTTGTCAGCACTTCCATCTCTATCTGTTTGGGCAGGAGTTCCAGGTAGTGACGGACCACAAGCCGCTGCTCCCACTTTTTGCAGGGTCATCAAGACTAGCGCCTCCCAGAATCGAAAGGTGGGCCGTACAGCTGCAGGCGTACAACTTCAAGGTCGTGTTCCGTCCGGGAGCACATAGCCCGGCGGACTACCTCTCACGGCACCCCGAGCCTTCGGTCGTTCGAGCTCCGCCTCCAGATGTAGCATACTCGGAGGCATTCGTGAAGATGGTCTCATACGAGGCATGCCCTAAAGCCATGATGTTGGAGGAAATTGGCCAAGCGACGGCCGATGACGAGACGCTAGCCAGGGTGAAAGGCGCCCTGCTGAACAACGGGCAGAAGACAGCCATGCTCGGCAACTGCTCTGGCAGATCCGCCACGAGCTGAGCGAAGGAGAGCAGGGAGTTGTCCTGAGAGGGCATGTCATTGTGATCCCTAAGGCACTGCAAGACCGCATCATCCAGCTGGCGCACGTGGGGCATCAAGGGATGGCGAAAACCAAAGCTCGGCTACGAAACAAGGTCTGGTTCCCGGCTACGGATACCAGAGTAGAGGACATGGTGCGGCAATGTCACTCGTGCACCATCACGGGCGGCGACCCGGCGCCAGTCATCACAGAAGGGCCAAGCGAGCTCCCATGGTCCAAGGTCAGCATCGACTTCGGGAGTTTCCCGATGGCCGCCACACGCTGGTGCTCGTCGACTCGTTCTCAAAGTTCCCAGTTGTAGAGGTGGTAGCGCCAACGGTGTTCAGGCACGTCAGGAAAATCCTGGACAAGACCTTCGCCCTCCTAGGCCTGCCGGACGAAATCCGCTCAGACAACGGACCCCCGTTCCAAGGCCACGAGTTCCAAGAGTTTCTGGAGAGCAAAGCGATTCGCCACAGGAAGATCACCCCTCTGTGGCCTCAAGCCAACGGGGAGGTGGAACGCTTCATGCGACCCCTCAACCGGGTTCTGCGCATAGCGGTGGATCAGGGGGAAGATGTCGAGTCAGCACTCAACCAATTTCTAAATGCATACCGGCAGACGCCCCACAGCACCACCAGATGTGCTCCGTCCCATCTGCTCTTCAAAAGAGCCCCGCGGGACAGCATTCCAACTGATCCAGCATGGACACCTCCAGAGAGAGACAACGTAGCCACCCAAGCTAGGAGGACTGTGACCAACCAGAAGGCCAGTGCCACCAGAGGAGCAAAAGAACCACAGCTGAAAGTGGGAGACAGCGTCGTGGTTAAAGACAGGCACCCTGGCTGGAAATTCAGAACACCGTACGAACCAGAAGAATGGACCATCGTCAAGGTGCAAGGGACCATGGTCACAGCGCAGAGAGGACAGCAAGTGGTCACCCGGAATGTATCTTGTTTTAAGAGGGCCCATGGGTCGAACACCGACTCTGAGGAGACAGGAACTGGGAGAGGCTCCGTGTCATACTCCCGTCAGCTCGCCGGGGCCGGTGACCTCCCCACCAAGACACCCGCAGGCAGGAAGCGGAGAAACTGCGACTGCCACTCGAAGGCCCAGCCAAGGCACTGTGACTGAACCACCCCCAAACACCCAGGCAGATGCAGTGTCCAGCTCCAACTCCCGGAGCCAGAAGTATGGTCTCCGGCCGAACCCTGCACCCAGCCAGAGGATGAAGGACTTCATGTGTGCATCCCCGTAAGCATGCTACCCTGATGGACAGATACTAAAAGAAAGGAGGGATGTAGAGAGCCATCCGGGCTCTCCACTACAATCTATCCCTCGCATGCAATCCTCGGGGTGGGCTCGACCCGAGGAGATAAATAAACGGCGGAAGACCGCTTGGGGTCTTCCCGCCAGCAAGTTACGAGCTGTGTGGTGTGTCTTTCATTTAGCGTTGCGTAGGCCTCACCCACGGTGACCCCGCCGCGCTACAAGTGTCTCAAGCAGAAGACTGGAGCCCAGACAGCCACAGCACGTTTGTCGCGGGAGTCGCTGCCACCACAAGGCGGCCCGTAACTGAATTGCCACTCTGCTCTCCTCACAAAGTGTGCCAGTGCCCTGGATTGTGTATAATCTATCACTCTAGTCTCTGCTAATAAAAATGTGTTTGGTTTATAATAATTTATTAAATATAGGTTGTAGTGCGATCATCAGCTGCCTGCCCTATGAGTTACAGCTGATGTTCACACACAGTCTCAGTCTAGTCTGTGGTATACAGTACTTTTCAGGAGCTGCGTGACATAGTTGAAGTCGCACTTACTACCGGTCGGCAAGGAGGGAGGAGGACGGGGATGGTGGGTGTTGACGGACCGCTCGGGATATAATGATTTTTGGCGTCAGTGAGTCCAGTCGAGGAGTACTTTTTTAAACAATTGCTGCCTGCTTTGACCTGTGTCCCTCAGCTGCTTGCCCACTCAATGCCAGTGCCGATCTGCGAAGACATCCACAAGTCAGCTGTGTTGACTCTTAATTTTAAATTTAGGCAGCTCATCTGTGCCTCTGGATGTGACGCTGGGCAGGTAGCGAACATGAACAGGAGTAAACCCATTAACCCAGCTGAGACCGGGTAAGTATTATAACAATAGAACAACGTCTCAACTGGTAGATCATGCAGAGGGACTGTTCGAAAACGTGTATCAATCACATAGCACAGGAAAGGGACGAGGGAGACCAAGTCAAGGTGAAAAGGTTATTTACATATAAGAGCACAAAACACAACTAAATTGCAGTAACCATAGCAACCAAATGTGCACTGGAAGTGTTATAGTGAATAAACGGCGCAGTGACACGTGATAAAAAGACAACATGAAGCGGCGAAAGACAGTGGGGGTCAAACGAAAATATTTACAAAATCAAACATAATTTCATTATTTGTAAATGACCCTTTGGTTGCCGCAAATGGCGTTGTAGAGTCGACGGCGTTTCGACCTCTTTAAATTGAGGTCATCATCAGGACGATGGTTACACGATTCAAAAAGTGCTCTATAGAATCAGGAAGGAAGGGAGGGATAATCAATTGGAATAAAGCCCAGAGAAAGGAAAATCAAACAAGAGAAAGGAGAGCGCTGGTTAGATGGTAAAGAATTACCTGGAGGCACTTAGAAGGAAGAGAGAAGGGGAAGGAGGATCCAGAGGGTAATTCAGCTCGTCTGGAACTGCAATGAAGCGTCACTTAGGGGGAGGCAGCGTTAATTAGCTCAAATGCGGTCTATAGAAAGGGAAGAAGGGGACAGGTGTGGGAGTAACTAACAGGGAACAATAGCCATGAAAAACGAAGACCAGTATGCGGGGACGCCGTGGTCTTACCGTTGGAAAGGTCCATCGTCAAGTGAAGGAACATGTGGAAATCAGGGCTGCACTGTATAAGGAAGGGAAAGGAAACGGGCATGGTTACAACCCGAAGATAGAAAATTGGTCTATCACGAGTGCGTAATGACTAAAATGCACCGTATTCTTACCTGAGAAGTGAATTCTAAGTGGACGGAACGATGAATCCGGCGTTAATTCATGACCAACTAAGTAGTGGTTCACAAAGCCGGGATTAGTCCGGGGAGAACGGGGGGGGGGACAATTGAAGCGTCTCAAGCGTGCTGCTCGCCATATCCAGGATATATAAAGGTCGGCAGAGTCACGTGAGAGAGCTTGGATAGGGTCACGCAGGAGCGCTAGTGATTAGAACCGGATCACGCAGGAGCGCTAGTGATTAGAACTGAAGCGTAAGGGCAAATGCCAAATGCCCCGGGGGGACAAGAGAGAGTGGAAACGGCAGAAGAAAGATGGCCGTATGTAAATAGGCACCGAGTAATGGTGAAGGTAGAAACATAAATCTTGAGTATTAATTCTCAGTTGCAAGGAAACGAATTAAAGAACATTACATACAGATGGTGATGTACAAAGGCTAACAAATCCGTTCGAATAATTAGGCAAGGGGAACAATGGTTAGCCTCGAGCTCATGGATTATGCAGGAAAAAATAGCGCATGGATTGTGCAAGAATGAACTTACAACCAAAAATTCAATATAGGGAATCAAACAATAAACATGATATTTATGGCGGAAAGTAGAAAACATAATAATTGGCCGGTATACAATCCAGTTATATAAACGGGGCAAGGGGAACAGTGTATCATGTGAACTATGGATTCATGAAATGAAACCAGCAATTGTGACATATATTACATTGTTACTTGAGCAAATTGATATATACAGTAAGAGATAAGTACATAATGAAAAATTAAAGAAACATCTATTATGTATTAAAAAAGGTTAAAACAACAGCATGCATAAGGAATGCACGTACGAAAATTGATACTTGAATCAAGAAAAACACAGAGTATATGGTAGAATAGCAAGGCAGAATGAGGGTTCTATGTAGTAGTGATCACTGTGTTCCACTCATCGAGCGAATTCAAACCCTGGGTGTGAGAAGTTGGCCTGGCATATGCTGTCCACTAATTATAGTGGGCACCGTGCACCAGTCCAAATCGACTCTTATGGTAGGTAGGTTAAAGACAACCTTATTGAAAGCTATCCTAGTGGTAGCTATGGAGAGCAGCCTTCAGGCTAAGTCTTGAAGGAATGTAAAGCAGCTTGTTTTACCAGTCTATAATCTCTTGAGTGACCAAATGAAAGAGCACCACACCAGGTATATATTCAAAATATACGTATTTATTACTAAACACACCCCTCTAGTCTCTTTATGAGGCTAGAGTTCGAAGTACATAGGTTATAAGATCTTAAATCACAGTAATAGCACAAATACACGTTTGGGCCCTAGGGGCGTACCAAACCATATACCAATAAAGTGGTATGCGAACCACGACTAAACTAGACACTAGGCCTAGAGCCTCTAGAAGTGCTTGGACCACAAGGAACCACCCACGGTAGTGACACAGGGGACCCACGGGAGACGCGTGCAGTGTAAATACACAACCGCGATACGCCGTTAACTTCTATGGAGAAAGTCGGGATCGGGAAAATAGAGGAAAGGGACACTTAAAAGAGGACTAGGACAAAACCCTTTGAGATCTAGGACTTTGAAGAGTCTCTACCCACGGGAGCACCGGAGTACTCGTGTTACCTCACCCAGGGAAGCCGGGTGCATAGGTGCCTTTCGGGGTCGGGTTTCGTCGTCGGTTCTTATGGCGATCTGCTGCAAAGTGCTGCTGGCGACCAGGAGAAAAGTGTCCGGGTGGATCCAAGAGTGGATCGGAGTTCTGAAGAACCTGAAAGCAGAGGGGATAGAGTCTGGGTCACTAGCCAGTGACCAGGGAGGCGATGGACAGATGCCCACCGATGTCGAGTGCTTCAGGTTCGATGACAGTCGTCTTGACTCTTCAGCCACGAGGTCCGGGAGGCGTTGTCGGCGACCAGGAGCAGGATTCGGGCTGTTGCTCGATGTCTGTCGAGTGCAGAGGTGTCGGCGACCAGATTGGACCCAACAAGCCTTGGCAACGGCAAGTCTCGAGTAAGATGTAGATCGTCGATGATGCAGACCAGCAAGGTCTGGGGGACTCACCCAGCGAGGGTAAGTGAGGGCAGGCCTGGAGCAACCAGACTGCCAAGTAAAGAAAAGATTGGCCTTCGTTAAGGGCTACTAGCCAACGGGCTAGCGACCGCGAAGGAGCCTCGTGACGCCGCACGTGGAGCTGGCTTACAGGACACTCGTGGAGTGGGGGCCAGTGATCTTCGGTGCAGGTGGTGCTGGAGGCTAGGGCTACTCGGAGCCCAAAGCACGACTTCTTGGGAGACCCAGAAGATGGTGCACTTGCAAATGTGCTCGGTGTCCAGGGGTCACGGTCTCAAGTCACCCACGATAGCCACGGGCCTCAGCTTTGCTGGGGACTCAGGGTAGCCTCGGGGAAGTCTGAGAATCCACCTCTGGTGATGCGATGACTTCGGCGTCCGACGGGAGCTTCAGTGATGCGAACCGGACAGATGCTTCTTTGGTGCCTGCCAAGCAGGGGAGTCACTCCTTGACCCCAAGGGAGATTCTTCAGTCCTCTAATCGTGAGTAGAGCGTCGAAGGTCCAGGATTCTGTTTCAGAGTTTCGTCCAGGTATAATCTAAAGTCCTAGGGACTGGGTTCCTACCTTTATTCTAAAAATAGGGGATGGACTACTCTGTGGCCCCACCTATGGGTGGGTCAGGGCAAAGGGGTGGCTACACCCCTTTCCCTTTGTCCAGTTGGCGCCAAAGCAGGGGCTGCAAGCCCCTGATCCGGTTTGAACTGGGGTATGCACAGGGACACCAAATGTGCCCCCAGTGCAGGACTTCAAAGCACCCGAAAGTGCTCCCGCCCAGCCCCAATACACATTGTCCTGTCTGGGGAGGTGGTCACACCTCCCTGGGACAGGAAACCTATTGTCCAGGCCTCCCCTGCCGGAGTTTCGTCCAGCAGCAGGAGGCCAGACTCGTGTCTGTGGCAGCAGCATCCATTTTGTGATGCCAGGGCTCTGGAAAGAAGTTACCGGACTCGTCAGAGTTAACATGCCTTTCCCTCTAGAAGGGTGGAATGCTACCCCCGCCGCCAGGATTGGCGGGGGGTAGTATTCCAAGATGTTTGACACCAAACACGACATGTTTAGGTGCAGCCATTCCATAGTTAGCATTTTACCGCGAGGATATAATGCGTTTAAGAGTATATGGTCAGGCTGCACTACAAACAGCATCAGAGATGGTCTCCGAACGCTGCAGAGGGGCCCTGCTCATGCAGGGGCACCCTCTCACATAGGAACCATGCACTCTGCCTTTAGGATTGATAAGGCCTGCCTTAGGAGTGACTTATAGGTTTATATGCGTGTAGGCATTTAGTGATATAGGTAACCTATACCACAGCAAGGGGTGCATGCACCACCTTACCCAGGCTGCAGTAGCAGACCTGTGGTGTCAGTTTGGATGGCCTACCAGGGGTGGCATAATACATGCTGCAGCCCCTGGCAGCCCTCTGAGGTACCTATGCCCTTGGTACATAGTATACCATATACTAGGGACTTACAAGGGCACTCCAGATCCCAATCAGTGATGTGCCTAAGGCACATGGAGACCCTTTTAAAGAGGAAACAGCTAGGCTGGGGTTCTGAATAGCAGGGCCCCAGCCAGACTAATGTCGAAAACCAGTGAAGTATCAGCAAAAAGTGGGGGTACCCCTGTGAAGCAGATCCTACTCTCCTACACAACCCCCCCAAACGTAGGGACATTAAACTAACCTTGCCCAGTTAAGTCTTCATGTTCTAAGTGGAAATACCTAGAGAGTCCATCTGCATTCGCATGGTTACTCCCAGGCCTATGTTCCACTGTAAAGTCCATCCCCTGTAGGGAAATGGACCACCTAAGCAGTTTGGGGTTTTCACCCTTCATTTGTTTTAGCCATAAGAGGGGCTTATGGTCTGTCTGAACCAGGAAGTGTGTACCAAACAAGTATGGCCTCAACTTCTTCAGAGCCCAGACCACAGCAAAGGCCTCCCTCTCTATGGCTGACCAACGTTTCTCTCTAGGGGTCAGCCTTCTGCTAATAAAAGCTACTGGCTGATCCTGACCTTCTTCATTCAATTGTGACAGTACAGCCCCTACCCCCAATTCAGATGCATCTGTTTGAACAATGAACTTCTTGGAGTAATCAGGACTCTGCAGAATTGGAGCAGTGCACATGGCCTGCTTGAGGTCATCAAATGCCTTTTGACAGCTAGCTGTCCACTGAACCTTTTTGGGCATTTTCTTAGAAGTTAAGTCATTCAAGGGTGTCACTATTGATCCATACCCCTTGACAAATCTCCTATAGTACCCAGTCAGGCCTAAGAAGGCTCTCACCTGAGTCTGGGTAGTGGGAGCAGTCCAGTCCATGATGGTCTGGATCTTGCTCTGCAAAGGTTGAACCTGGCCTCCACCCACAAGGTGGCCCAGGTACACAACCTGACTCTGCCCTATCTGGCACTTGGTGGCCTTGATAGTCAGGCCTGCCTTTTGCAGGGCCTGTAAAACATTCCTGAGGTGGACCAGGTGATCCTCCCAGGTGGAGCTAAAGACAGCAATATCATCTAGATAAGCTGCACTATAGGCCTCCAGTCCTGTGAGAACTGTGTTCACCAACCTCTGGAAAGTGGCAGGTGCATTTTTCAGACCAAAGGGCATTACCACAAATTGATAATGCCCACTAGGGGTTGAAAATGCTGTTTTGGGCTTTGCAGTATCATCTAGTCTGATCTGCCAGTAGCCAGCTGTTAGGTCAAATGTGCTGAGATACTTGGCAGAGGCCAAAGTATCTATGAGCTCATCTGCCCTGGGTATTGGATGGGCATCAGTCCTAGTGACTGCATTGAGGCCCCTGTAGTCTACACAAAACCTCATCTCTCTTTTCCCACCACTGGTGTGAGGTTTGGGTACTAGGACTACTGGACTAGCCCAAGGGCTATCTGAGGGCTCAATCACTCCCAATTCCAACATCTTCTGGACTTCAGTCCTGATACAGTCCCTGACATGGTCAGGTTGCCTATAAATCTTGTTTTTAATAGGCAGACTGTCCCCAGTGTCCACTTCATGAGTGCACCAGGTGGTCTGACTGGGTGTCAGTGAAAACATATGCCTAAACTGATTGAGGACTTGCCTGCAATCAGTTTGTTGCTGGGTAGTGAGGCTGCCTGCCAAGGCTACACCATCAACTGACCCATCGTCAGGGTTCTGTGAGAGCAGGTCAGGGAGTGGGTCACTCTCTTCCTCCTGCCCTTCATCAGTAGCCATGAGCAAGCCCATGTCTGCCCTGTCCACATATGGCTTAAGTCTGTTGACATGGAGAACCCTTTGGGGACTCCTGGGTGTTCCCAGGTCCACTAAGTAAGTGACCTCACCCTTCTGCTCAACAATAGTGTGGGGTCCACTCCATTTGTCTTGGAGAGCTGCTGGGGCCACTGGCTCCAACACCCACACCTTCTGTCCTGGCTGGTAAACAGTCAGAACAGCCTTTTGGTCATGCCAGGCCTTCTGAAGTTCCTGGCTAGCCTCAAGGTTTTTGGTTGCCTTTTTCATGTACTCAGCCATCCTGGAGCGGAGACCAAGTACATAGTCCACTATATCTTGCTTTGGGGGCTTGAGAGGTAACTCCCATCCTTCCTTCACCAAGCACAGTGGACCCCTCACAGGGTGGCCAAACAGAAGTTCAAAAGGGCTGTACCCAACCCCCTTCTGAGGCACCTCCCTATATGCGAATAAAAGGCAGGGCAAGAGTATGTCCCATCTACGCCTAAGCTTTTCTGGGAGCCCTTTAATCATGCCCTTCAAGGTTTTGTTGAATCTCTCAACTAAACCATTGCATTGTGGGTGATAGGGTGTGGTGAACTTATAAGTAACTCCACACTCCTTCCACATTGCCTTTAAGTACCCAGACATGAAGTTTGCACCCCTGTCTGATACCACCTCCTTAGGAAAGCCCACTCTTGAGAAAATTCCCAGGAGGGCCCTTGCCACCACAGGTGCTGTAGTGGTCCTAAGGGGTATAGCCTCTGGGTACCTGGTGGCATGATCCACTACCACCAGTATAAATCTGTGCCCAGATGCTGTTTGGGGATCCATGGGACCAACAATGTCAATCCCTACCCTCTCAAAGGGCACCCCCACCACAGGTAGTGGTATCAGGGGGCCTTTGTAGTGCCACCTGCTTTGCCACTGGCTTGGCAGGTTACACAGGAGCGACAAAACTCCTTACTGTCTTCAGACATGTGGGGCCAGTGAAAGTGAGGGACAATTCTGTCCCAAGTCTTGTTCTGGCCCAGGTGTCCTGCTAAGGGAATATCATGGGCTAGGGTCAATAGGAAGCCCCTGAACTTCAAAGGTATTACCAACCTCCTGGTAGCACCAGGCTTGGGGTCTCTACTCTCTGAGTACAGGAGTCCATCATCCCAATACACTGTATGGGGACCACTAGCTTTCCCAGCAGCCTCAGCAGCAGCTTGCTGTCTGAGGGGTTCAAGGGAGGGGCAG
The DNA here is from genome assembly GCA_963921515.1 of Calotriton arnoldi. Taxonomy (NCBI): domain Eukaryota; kingdom Metazoa; phylum Chordata; class Amphibia; order Caudata; family Salamandridae; genus Calotriton; species Calotriton arnoldi. The sequence goes on along the minus strand of CAWUFW010003603.1, from coordinate 1,715,005 downwards.
CTCTGCTGCTCCTGGCTCAGATCTGCCCTAGAAGGTCCCCCTGTCCCCAAGAACTCAACCTGGTCAGGTTCAAGTTCCTCTGGGACAGTTCCTTCTTCAGGGCTGAGATCATCCTCCTCAGGGGACTGATCTTCCTCCTGAGCCAAGGGGGAAGGCACTGCCTTAACCCTACTACTCCTCCTCTTGGAAGGCACTTGGTCCATTCTTCCAGAATCCAAGGCCTGTTCAGTTTTAGACAGTTTAGCTTGTGACCTGGTCACAGCAAACACATCTGCAGGGATCCCCAGCATTTCTGCATGGGTCCTGAGCTCCACTTCTGCCCAAGCAGAAGTCTCTAAGTCATTGCCAAGCAAGCATTCGACTGGTAGGTTTGCACTTACCACAACCTTCTTAAGGCCAGTTACCCCTCCCCAGGAGAAGTTAACAACTGCCAGAGTATGGTCTGTTCTGACATTGCTAGCATTGGTCACTTGGTACATCTCACCAAGCATAACTTGCCCAGGTAGCACAAGGTCTTGTGTCACCATTGTGACACTTGCCCCTGTGTCCCTAAATGCCAAAGCCTCTCGTCCATTGATTAAAGGCTGTTGTCTGTACTTGCCCAGATTACTGGGACTCATAGAGGAGGGCACATCCATGCCTCCATCACAGACTAACACAGCCTGAGTCAGTTCTCTAACTAGGTCAGAGCCCAACTCAGTTCCCAGGGTGAACCCTACTAAACCCTTTGCTGGAGCACTTCCACCAACTGTACTAGGGGGAACAGGTGCCTTAGGGGCATTGGTGGGTGCTGGACTGGAGTCTTTGGACTTGGTGCAATCACTGGTCCAGTGGGTCTTTTGCTTACAGACCTTGCACCATGGTTTTCTTTGGCCTTTACCCTTGGTAGACTGGGAATCCCCACCAGAAGAAGATTTTTGGGGGCCTGATGAAGACTTTTGATCTTTACCCTTCTCCCCACCCTTGTCAGAGTTCTTAGCATCTTGCTTCTTGGTTTCCCCACCTTGGTTCTGTACCTTCTGCTTCACCCTGGTTCTGACCCATTTGTCTGCCTTCTTTCCCAATTCTTGGGGAGAGGTCAGATCAGAGTCAACCAGGTACTGATGCAACAGCTGGTTTTGACAGTTATTAAGAATCTGCTCCCTCATTATCAGATTATACAATCCTGAGAAGTCACACACCTTACTGCCCATCAACCAGCCTTCCAGAGCCTTGGCAGAACAATCCACATAGTCTACCCAGTCTTGAGTCTGTGCTTTTTGGGTGTCTCTGAACTTCAACCTGTACTGTTCAGTGGTTAGGCCAAACCCATCAATAAGAGCACTCTTCAAGACCTTGTAATTGTCAGCATCCTCCTCTCTAACAGTGAGGAGCTTGTCTCTACCTTTGTCAGCAAAGGAGAGCCACAAGATTGCTGCCCACTGCTCCTGAGGGACCTTCTGTACTTTACAGGCCCTCTCTAAAGCAGTTATCCATTTGTGGATATCATCCCCACTCTGGTAGGGAGGGACAATCTTGCTCAGGTTCCTATGGTCATAGGACCTTTCCCTATCTCTAGGGACATGGCTGCCACCATGGGACTCTAGTCCCAACTTTCTTCTCTCTTTAAGGAGATCTAGGGATTCTCTATCTAAAGCCAATTGCTTCTTCCTGATCTCCAGTTGAGTTTCCTCATACTGGACCAGTCTCTTTCTTCTCTCATGAGAGGATTCCCTCCTGTGAGAAGAAACAGAGCTCCCTATGGAGGTGCCAGAGTGGTTAGACTCCTGAGAAGGAGACCTAGACTTTCTGAGCACACTCATAATCCTTCCTGGGGGGACAAAGGTGTGGTTCTCCAGATCCTCATCTTCATCTTCCCCAGAAGGGATTGGGTTTTCCAGGTCAGGGTCATTGTCACCCTCCTGGTCAGTTTCAGAGGGGGGCTGGGGGTAGTAGTACCCCTGGCCCCTTCCTCATCTGCTGGCCCACCCTCTGCTCCTACCCCTTCAGTCTCTGAAGACTTACTAAGATCATAAGCCACCAACAACTCCTGGAGGTGTTGGGTGGTGGGACTTTGGCCTGTCCTTAATTTCCTCACGTTACACAAAGCTCTCAGTTCCAAGAATGGGAGTGTGTCATACTTGGAGGGGGAAGCTCCATGGCTTCCTGCAGGGCATCTCTGGATCCTGCTTTTAAAGACATTACTAGTGTGGTGTGGTGTATGCACTACCTACTCTAGTGTGGCCTACTAAACTCTCTTGAGTTGTAGAAAGGGTTGTGCTATCCCTTAACACACAACTCTAAGTTCAGTAGAACTTACTGATATTCTAAGCTTAAATTATATGTACCTTAGGTACCTTTAGTGGTTTTCAGTTGATCAATTCAATTGAGATTATCTGGTAAAACAATAGCAAGCTGGAATCCCACACGCTGCACACCAATGTGAGAAGTTGGCCTGGCATATGCTGTCCACTAATTATAGTGGGCACCGTGCACCAGTCCAAATCGACTCTTATGGTAGGTAGGTTAAAGACAACCTTATTGAAAGCTATCCTAGTGGTAGCTATGGAGAGCAGCCTTCAGGCTAAGTCTTGAAGGAATGTAAAGCAGCTTGTTTTACCAGTCTATAATCTCTTGAGTGACCAAATGAAAGAGCACCACACCAGGTATATATTCAAAATATATGTATTTATTACTAAACACACCCCTCTAGTCTCTTTATGAGGCTAGAGTTCGAAGTACATAGGTTATAAGATCTTAAATCACAGTAATAGCACAAATACACGTTTGGGCCCTAGGGGCGTACCAAACCATATACCAATAAAGTGGTATGCGAACCACGACTGAACTAGACACTAGGCCTAGAGCCTCTAGAAGTGCTTGGACCACAAGGAACCACCCACGGTAGTGACACAGGGGACCCACGGGAGACGCGTGCAGTGTAAATACACAACCGCGATACGCCGTTAACTTCTATGGAGAAAGTCGGGATCGGGAAAATAGAGGAAAGGGACACTTAAAAGAGGACTAGGACAAAACCCTTTGAGATCTAGGACTTTGAAGAGTCTCTACCCACGGGAGCACCGGAGTACTCGTGTTACCTCACCCAGGGAAGCCGGGTGCATAGGTGCCTTTCGGGGTCGGGTTTCGTCGTCGGTTCTTATGGCGATCTGCTGCAAAGTGCTGCTGGCGACCAGGAGAAAAGTGTCCGGGTGGATCCAAGAGTGGATCGGAGTTCTGAAGAACCTGAAAGCAGAGGGGACAGAGTCTGGGTCACTAGCCAGTGACCAGGGAGGCGATGGACAGATGCCCACCGATGTCGAGTGCTTCAGGTTCGATGACGGTCGTCTTGACTCTTCAGCCACGAGGTCCGGGAGGCGTTGTCGGCGACCAGGAGCAGGATTCGGGCTGTTGCTCGATGTCTGTCGAGTGCAGAGGTGTCGGCGACCAGATTGGACCCAACAAGCCTTGGCAACGGCAAGTCTCGAGTAAGATGTAGATCGTCGATGATGCAGACCAGCAAGGTCTGGGGGACTCACCCAGCGAGGGTAAGTGAGGGCAGGCCTGGAGCAACCAGACTGCCAAGTAAAGAAAAGATTGGCCTTCGTTAAGGGCTACTAGCCAACGGGCTAGCGACCGCGAAGGAGCCTCGTGACGCCGCACGTGGAGCTGGCTTACAGGACACTCGTGGAGTGGGGGCCAGTGATCTTCGGTGCAGGTGGTGCTGGAGGCTAGGGCTACTCGGAGCCCAAAGCACGACTTCTTGGGAGACCCAGAAGATGGTGCACTTGCAAATGTGCTCGGTGTCCAGGGGTCACGGTCTCAAGTCACCCACGATAGCCACGGGCCTCAGCTTTGCTGGGGACTCAGGGTAGCCTCGGGGAAGTCTGAGAATCCACCTCTGGTGATGCGATGACTTCGGCGTCCGACGGGAGCTTCAGTGATGCGAACCGGACAGATGCTTCTTTGGTGCCTGCCAAGCAGGGGAGTCACTCCTTGACCCCAAGGGAGATTCTTCAGTCCTCTAATCGTGAGTAGAGCGTCGAAGGTCCAGGATTCTGTTTCAGAGTTTCGTCCAGGTATAATCTAAAGTCCTAGGGACTGGGTTCCTACCTTTATTCTAAAAATAGGGGATGGACTACTCTGTGGCCCCACCTATGGGTGGGTCAGGGCAAAGGGGTGGCTACACCCCTTTCCCTTTGTCCAGTTCGCGCCAAAGCAGGGGCTGCAAGCCCCTGATCCGGTTTGAACTGGGGTATGCACAGGGACACCAAATGTGCCCCCAGTGCAGGACTTCAAAGCACCCGAAAGTGCTCCCGCCCAGCCCCAATACACATTGTCCTGTCTGGGGAGGTGGTCACACCTCCCTGGGACAGGAAACCTATTGTCCAGGCCTCCCCTGCCGGAGTTTCGTCCAGCAGCAGGAGGCCAGACTCGTGTCTGTGGCAGCAGCATCCATTTTGTGATGCCAGGGCTCTGGAAAGAAGTTACCGGACTCGTCAGAGTTAACATGCCTTTCCCTCTAGAAGGGTGGAATGCTACCCCCGCCGCCAGGATTGGCGGGGGGGTAGTATTCCAAGATGTTTGACACCAAACACGACATGTTTAGGTGCAGCCATTCCATAGTTAGCATTTTACCGCGAGGATATAATGCGTTTAAGAGTATATGGTCAGGCTGCACTACAAACAGCATCAGAGATGGTCTCCGAACGCTGCAGAGGGGCCCTGCTCATGCAGGGGCACCCTCTCACATAGGAACCATGCACTCTGCCTTTAGGATTGATAAGGCCTGCCTTAGGAGTGACTTATAGGTTTATATGTGTGTAGGCATTTAGTGATATAGGTAACCTATACCACAGCAAGGGGTGCATGCACCACCTTACCCAGGCTGCAGTAGCAGACCTGTGGTGTCAGTTTGGATGGCCTACCAGGGGTGGCATAATACATGCTGCAGCCCCTGGCAGGCCTCTGAGGTACCTATGCCCTTGGTACATAGTATACCATATACTAGGGACTTACAAGGGCACTCCAGATCCCAATCAGTGATGTGCCTAAGGCACATGGAGACCCTTTTAAAGAGGAAACAGCTAGGCTGGGGTTCTGAATAGCAGGGCCCCAGCCAGACTAATGTCGAAAACCAGTGAAGTATCAGCAAAAAGTGGGGGTACCCCTGTGAAGCAGATCCTACTCTCCTACACTGGGCAACAGAGTTACAGTGTGTAATCCATCTACACTCACATTTATTAAGTAGAAGTTGGAGGTTACCGCCACGGATGGGTAGTAGTGGACGGTCTATGACCTGCCATGTCATATCTGTTTCAGAGTGATTGTTTTCTTTATAGTGTGTGTTAGACTTGGCATCTTTTGGCGTGTTTCCCCTGACTTTTTGCTTTCTGACCTCCCGGTTTTGACTCTGTTTTTGCTGGTGTAATGATTCTGCGCACTTTCCTCACTGCTGTCCAGTGGGAAAGTGCAAGTGCTCCTGTATAAAATGTGTTACGGATTGGCGTTTCCATGATTGGCCTATTTGGGTTATGTGTCAGTCAATGCTGTTGGTGGGCTGCAGCACTGGATTGTGCCACCCACGCAAACAGCCCGTAAAGTGTAACTCGGGCCTGCCATTGCAGAGCCTGTGCGCAGCCTGGGGCTGCCGTGTCGACTTGGCAAGTGCGCACACTTGCAAGTCCCTAAACCTTCCCTTTTCTACATGTTAGTCACCCCTAAGGTAGGCCCAAGGTACCCCTGTGGGCAGGGTGCGTTGTATGCGAAAGGTAGGACATGCCCTGGTGTGTGTGGCATGTCCTGATAGTGAATTACAGCCTAGTTCGTTTTTCATCATTGCAAGGCTACCTGTTCCCCATAGGCCAGAACGGGCGGTTTTGATTATTACAGCTTATAATCCTAACTGACCCAGGGAACATGGCAGAAATTCGAGTTTAGTATGCCTGGACTCAGAATGATAAAATGCATCTTTTAGTGAAGTTGGTTTTAACATTCTGTGTTTGAAAATACCACTTTTAGAAAGTGGGTATTTTCTTGTCTAACCATCCAAGCCTGCCTCTGCGAGGTTGTGTATTCCTTGTCTGGAGTGTGAGTGACAGGGGCTGGGGGATGCCAGGAGACATGGTGAGTCAGCACAGGGCTGAATAGCAAGATCTACATGTAGATGGGTGGGAGGGGTTGCACCTGGGCCCTGAATAGGACAGTGCCTTCCCTCCACAATGCTGGCTCCACCTCCTGTGGTGCGTCTGATGTCCCTGGCCTACTCACTGAAAGAAGGGACGGAGACTTGTCAACAAAGTGCTCCAGAACTGGTTTGGACTAGGCAAAGGCCTCTCTGCCTTCAGAGAACAAAGGAATTTGGGATATAAATATTGGGGCCCTGACCCCATGAATTTAGATCTCGCTGGAATCAAGGAACCTGCCAAGACGAAGAGCTGGAGAGCTGCTAGGAGGAGTACTGCCCCTTTGCTGAGTGACTGCTTTGTTGGGTTGGCCTGCAGTTGCTGCTTCTGTCTTGGGCAGTGAAAGGACTGGACTGAACTTTCTACAAACTTGTGCTGAGTATCTCCAAGGGCCTGGAACCGAGCTGGCCTCCTGTTAAGAAGTCTCAGGGACTGCAAAGACTTCACAAGCCTCTGGGTACCGCTTCTGGAACGCTGTTTCAGTTGCCACAGAGGAAGAGAACCGCAACCGACTCCGTCAACCGAATCCGTCCCTGGCCGGTGACCTGTTTGCACCGCAGACCGCATCGCCCCGCTTCGCATCGCAACCCTGGTCTCACCGTGGGCGACGTCCGACGCCACCATCACCGAGCCGCTGATTGCACCGTGACCTGTGGGCACCGCAGTTCGCATCGCATCGCTTCACTGAACCAGCCGGACCCGACTGACGCGGTCGCTGCAACTGGCTCAAGAGTCGTGACCGCACCGCATTTGGGGCACCGCTCGCACGTCTGCGACGCACCGCTCCGACTCGCACGGCTGTCCGACGCCAGCTCCCGCACTCCGGCTTGGTCGCCTGCATCGCAACCTGTCAACACCGCATCGAGCATCGTCTCACCCTGCATCGCACGCCTTGGACTCACCGACTCCGTCTGCACGACGCTCATCGAGCCGCTGCCTGCACCGCATCGAGGGACACCGCACCTTGCATCGCTCCGTCTGGCACCGCAACCGCGACGAACGCCGACCGGCTCGTACACTCCGTACCAGCCACAACGAGAAAGGTACTGTGACCGAGTCTGTTCACGACTCTGCTGGCCCGTATCGACGCGGTCGGCTGGAACTGTTAGACTCTGTGGTTTTCAGCATCGCGGTAGGCTCGGACGGAGCTACCGACTCGTACGAACTTTGTTTTTTAACTATTCCTGCAAAGAAGAAGTTACCTTATCAAGCATTCATTTTTAAAGTATAGTATTGTGGATTTCCGTCGTAATTGGACTTGTCTTGAGTATATACAAATTGGTTATTTTTCTAAACTGGTGTGGTGTCCGTTTGTAGTGCTTACACTGTATTACTGTTGGTTATGTGCAAATGCTTTACACACTGCCTCTGAATTAAGCCTGACTGCTCGTGCCAAGCTACCACGAGGGTGAGCAGGGGTTACTTCACGAGTGTAACACCCTTACCCTGACTAGGAAGAAGGGTCCCTACTTGGACAAAGGTGCAAGCCCTTGCCAACTAGAGATCCCATTTCTAACATTGGTTGTCAGCGGTGAGGATAGGACTCGTGTTTGCACTTGACTTACAGTGATTGGTGTGCACTACTACCATATCGCAGACCATTACGTACCACATACTGGTTCTTTTTCTTTTGGCCTATTTTTGATCTTGCCAGTTTTCAACTCACTACTTTTGTCATGCCTGAATCAACTGCATCATCCGTTGCATCTCTGGAAGTTATCTTTGAGGAGGATAGGTTGGAATCCTACGCCGTAAAGGAGCTACGAGCGATTTGTAAAAACCTGAAAGTCCAAATTAAAGGCCTCACAAGGAAGGAGGAGCTACAGAAGGCGCTGAGGGCCTGGGTAGCAGCCAGACATGCCAGTGGGCAGCATGGTAATCTCAGTGAGGAGGTGGAGGGCTATTTCCAGGGTGGATATGCTTTTGGGTGGGGGGGAACCCGCCAGGTCAGGCAGCAGCAGTCTGTCCCCAGAGGAGCTGGAGGACAGGCGGGAGGCAAGGCAGTTTGAGCTGCAGAAGCTCAGGCTGGAGAGTGAGCGGGAGGAGAAGAGATTGGCCATAGAGGAGAAGAAGATGCTCTTAGAGCATGAGAGAGAACTGAAGGAGCTAGAACTTAGGAGTAAGTCAGGCTCAGATGGTGGCAGCAATTCGTCCAGAAAGGCAGACAGGATTGTGCACATTCCCAAGAATGTAGGCAAGGAGTTCAAGAAGGGGGATGACATACAAAGGTGGTTTCAGGGTTATGAGGCAGCCATACACATGAATGGGGTCCCTGAGGAGAATTGTGGAGCAGGATTGTGGCCACTTTTCCCTGAAGAAGCAAGGGATGCTCTGATAGCTTTGGGTAAGGGGTATCACCTCACCTATGCTGACATGAAGGATGCCCTTCTCACTAAGTATGGTCTTACTCCTGAAAAGTACAGGGATCAGTTCAGGTCCAGTAAGAAGTCTGATGCCAACACTTGGTTGGAATGTGTGGATGTGTTCTTCAGGTCGCTGGATGGTTGGGTAAAGGCAGTAGTGTAACAGATTTTCAGGGGCTCTACAACTTGATTGCATGGGAGCACTTGTCTAGTCTATGTTTTGCAGATCTGCGCCAGCACCTAGTTGATAGTAAGCTAACTGACCCCAGGAAGCTTGCTATGGAAGCGGACCGCTGGGTGAGTACCAGGGTCCACAAGAAAGCGTTTGGGGGAGACTCAGCCAAAAGTGGGCAGGGTCCCCAGCAGAAAGGTGGGGGGACAAGGGTAAAGCACAGGAGTTCTCTAAAGGGCCCCAAACTAGTACCCAGGGTAAAGGTTCCCAGCCCCCGGTGATAAGAAGAAAGGGGTCTCTACAGGGAAGCCTGTTGAGACCGGCCCCCGCAAGTGTTATGCATGTGACCAGGTAGGTCACTTTAAGGGGGACCCCAAGTGCCCAAAGGGGACACAGCCACCCACCGGTGGACAGTCCAAAGTGTTGGCTAGTGTAGCGCTTGGGGAGGAGGGGTGCCCACAGGAGGGTGGGGATCCCGCAGAAATGACCCTTGTCTCACTAGGGGACAGTGAGATGGTCCCAGGAAACCAGGTGCCCCCTAACACAAAGAAATATAGCACCTGGGTGACCATTAATGGGAACAGGGTAGAGGCTCTCAGAGACACTGGAGCCAGTGTGACCTCAGTCCGGTGTCACCTGGTGTCTGAGAAGCAAGTAGTCCCCGGGGCATTCCACCAAGTAGTTGCTGTAGACAACTCAGAGCGCCAATGTATGGTGGCGCAGGTTCCCTTTGAATGGGGGTCTCAGGTCCCTTGAGGGTGGTTGTGAGCCCTACCATGCCTGTAGATTGTCTGCTAGGAAACGACCTGGAGCAGTCCTTATGGAAGGAGGTTGAGCTCAGGTCTCACTTGGAGATGCTTGGGTTGCCAGAGTGGGCATGCGTGTCTACTCGGTCAATGGCAGCCAGAAAGGGTGATCAAGAGGACTTGGAGCCTGGAACAGTGGCCCAAGTCCCTGCCAAGAGAAAAGGCAGGGGGTGCGGGAAACCGGCCCCCGAAGTTCCCACGGACCGGGAGGAGGCGGACCTCGAGGGGGACGCCCCGGTGCCTACAGGGGAGCAGGTAGCCGAACTGGGAGACATCTCTGAGCTGACCCATTGGCAGCAAGAAGGGGGTCCCACCAGGGAGGAGTTCTGCAGGGAGCAGAACGAGTGCCCTACTCTGGAGGGTCTGCGGCGGCAGGCTGCAGACCAGGCAGCTGGTAATCAGTCCGGGTCACATCTGATCTACTGGGAGAGTGGTCTCCTATACAGTGAGCCTAAGGTTGCTGAGCCTGGGTCAGCCCGTGTGCTGGTGGTACCCCAGCGCTTCAGGACCTTCCTACTGGGTCTGGCTCATGACGTGCCTTTGGCAGGACATTTGGGGCAGGACAAGACCTTTGACAGGCTTGTCACCCACTTCTTTGGCCCCAAATGCGAAGGCAGTCAGATGCACACTGTAGGTCTTGCCAAACTTGCCAGGCAAGTGGTAAGAGTGGGAGGAAGGTCAAAGCTCCTCTCCAACCTTTTCCTGTTGTTGGAACACCCTTTGAAAGGGTAGGGATGGATATTGTGGGGCCACTGGATCCCAAGACAGCCATGGGCAACAGGTACATCCTGGTCTTGGTGGACCATGCCACCCGGTACCCGGAGGCAATCCCTCTCAGGACAACGACGGCGCCAGTGGTGGGCCGGGCGTTAATGGGGATCTTTTCCCGTGTGGGATTCCCCAGAGAGGTGGTTTCTGATAGGGGGACCAATTTCATATCCAAGTATATGACATCCCTGTGGAAGGAGTGTGGTGTAACCTACAAGCTCACCACTCCTTACCACCCACAAGGAAACGGTCTGGTGGAGAGATTCAACCAGACCTTGAAAGGCATGATCAAGGGTCTAACAGAACCCATGAGGCGTAAGTGGGACGTCCTCTTGCCATGCCTACTCTTTGCATACAGGGAGGTGCCTCAGAAGTCTCTTGGGTACAGCCCCTTTGAGCTCCTGTATGGCCACCCTGTCAGAGGACCTCTGAGTTTGGTAAAGGAAGGCTGGGAGGCAGCTCCCAGGAAAACTCCCCAGGATGTATTTAGCTACATGCTGGCCTTTAGAAACCAAACTGCCCGCTTCAGGAAACTCGCTCAGGCGAACCTAGAAGCAAGCCAGGAAGAAATGAAGAGATGGTATGACCAGAATGCCACTCTGGTCGAATTTCAACCTGGGCAAAAAGTGTGGGTCATGGCCCCAGTGGCACCTTGTGCCCTGCAGGACAAGTGGACTGGGCCATATGAGGTAAAGGAGCGCAAAAGTGACGTCACCTACCTGGTGGATTTGCATGCTCCAAGGAACCCTTTGAGGGTCCTTCACGTGAACCGCCTCAAGCCCCACTTCGAGAGGTCCGAAGTGAGTATGCTCTTGGCGACAGATGATGGGGTGGAAGAGGAGAGTGAGCCTCTCCCTGACCTCCTGTCTACCAAGGAGCATGATGGGTCAGTAGAGGGTGTGATCCTCTCCCCTACTCTGACTCAGGAGCAGCAGGGGGACTGTCGCCAGTTGTTGGGACAGTTCGCCCCACTGTTCTCTCTGACTCCCGGTGTTACTCACTGGTGTACCCATGACGTGGACACTGGTGACAGCCCTCCTGTGAAGCACAAGATTTACAGGTTGACTGACCGGGTCAGAGCCAGCATCAAGTAGGAGGTCTCTAAGATGTTGGCGTTAGGGGTGATTGAGCCCTCCCACAGTCCTTGGGCCAGCCCAGTGGTCTTGGTCCCAAAGGCTGCTGCGCCCGGTGCCACTCCAGAACTCCGGTTTTGTGTGGACTACCGTGGGCTCAATGCCGTCACCAGGACTGACGCGCACCCCATCCCCAGAGCTGATGAGCTCATTGATCGGTTGGGAGCTGCCCGGTTCCTCAGCACGTTTGATTTGACGTCTGGGTACTGGCAGATTGCCTTAACCGATGGGGCCAAGGAGAGATCAGCATTCTCAACCCCAGAAGGTCATTACCAATTCCGGGTGATGCCCTTTGGGTTGAAGAATGCCCCTGCCACCTTTCAGAGGTTGGTCAATCAGGTGTTGGCTGGGCTGGAGGATTTCAGTGCCGCCTACCTGGATGACATTGCTGTGTTCAGTTCCAGCTGGGAAGAACATTTACAGCACCTTGAGAAAGTGTTGAGGGCCCTGCAAGGTGCAGGCCTCACGATCAAGGCCAGTAAGTGCCAGATCGGGCAGGGTTCTGTGGTGTACTTGGGACACCAGGTAGGAAGCGGCCAGGTGGCGCCCCTACAACCCAAGATTGACACCATTCTGGCTTGGGAGCCCCCAAGACCCAGACAGAGGTGAGAGCCTTCTTAGGTCTCACTGGCTACTATAGGAGATTTGTTAAGGGCTATGGCACCATCGTTGCCCCCTTAACAGAGCTGACTTCTAAGAAGCAGCCCAGGAAAGTGATCTGGACTGAGTCCTGCCAGAAAGCTTTTGATGCCCTGAAGGCAGACATGTGCACGGCACCCGTGCTAAAGGCACCTGACTTCCCCAAGGAATTCGTCGTGCTGACTGACGCTTCAGAGCATGGTGTGGGAGCGGTGCTCTCACAACTGAACAAAGAGGGCCTGGATCAGCCTGTAGTCTTCCTTAGCAGGAGACTACTCCCCAGGGAACAGAGGTGGAGTGCCATAGAAAGGGAAGCTTTTGCTGTGGTCTGGGCGCTGAAGAAGTTGAGACCATACCTGTTTGGGACTCACTTCCGGGTTCAGACAGACCACAGGCCCCTCAGATGGTTGATGCAAATGAGGGGTGAGAATCCAAAACTGCTGAGGTGGTCCATCTCCCTACAGGGAATGGACTTTACGGTGGAACACCGTCCTGGTACAGAACACGCCAACGCAGATGGTCTGTCCAGGTTCTTCCGCCTTAGTGAAGAGAACTCCAATGGGGTTGGGTAGTTCTCCCTACTTTCAGCTGGAGGGGACATGTGTTAGACTTGGCATCTTTTGGCGTGTTTCCCCTGACTTTTGCTTTCTGACCTCCCGGTTTTGACTCTGTTTTTGCTGGTGTAATGATTCTGCGCACTTTCCTCACTGCTGTCCAGTGGGAAAGTGCAAGTGCTCCTGTATAAAATGTGTTACGGATTGGCGTTTCCATGATTGGCCTATTTGGGTTATGTGTCAGTCCCTTGTAAAGTGCACTGCGAGTGCCAGGGCCTATAGACCAAATGCTGTTGGTGGGCTGCAGCACTGGATTGTGCCACCCACGCAAACAGCCCGTAAAGTGTAACTTGGGCCTGCCATTGCAGAGCCTGTGCGCAGCCTGGGGCTGCCGTGTCGACTTGGCAAGTGCGCACACTTGCAAGTCCCTAAACCTTCCCTTTTCTACATGTTAGTCACCCCTAAGGTAGGCCCAAGGTACCCCTGTGGGCAGGGTGCGTTGTATGCGAAAGGTAGGACATGCCCTGGTGTGTGTGGCATGTCCTGATAGTGAATTACAGCCTAGTTCGTTTTTCACTATTGCAAGGCTACCTGTTCCCCATAGGCCAGAACGGGCGGTTTTGATTATTACAGCTTATAATCCTAACTGACCCAGGGAACATGGCAGAAATTCGAGTTTAGTATGCCTGGACTCAGAATGATAAAATGCATCTTTTAGTGAAGTTGGTTTTAACATTCTGTGTTTGAAAATACCACTTTTAGAAAGTGGGTATTTTCTTGTCTAACCATCCAAGCCTGCCTCTGCGAGGTTGTGTATTCCTTGTCTGGAGTGTGAGTGACAGGGGCTGGGGGATGCCAGGAGACAGGGTGAGTCAGCACAGGGCTGAATAGCAAGATCTACATGTAGATGGGTGGGAGGGGTTGCACCTGGGCCCTGAATAGGACAGTGCCTTCCCTCCACAATGCTGGCTCCACCTCCTGTGGTGCGTCTGATGTCCCTGGATTACTCACTGAAAGAAGGGACGGAGACTTGTCAACAAAGTGCTCCAGAACTGGTTTGGACTAGGCAAAGGCCTCTCTGCCTTCAGAGAACAAAGGAATTTGGGATATAAATATTGGGGCCCTGACCCCATGAATTTAGATCTCGCTGGAATCAAGGAACCTGCCAAGACGAAGAGCTGGAGAGCTGCTGGGAGGAGTACTGCCCCTTTGCTGAGTGACTGCTTTGTTGGGTTGGCCTGCAGTTGCTGCTTCTGTCTTGGGCAGTGAAAGGACTGGACTGAACTTTCTACAAACTTGTGCTGAGTATCTCCAAGGGCCTGGAACCGAGCTGGCCTCCTGTTAAGAAGTCTCAGGGACTGCAAAGACTTCACAAGCCTCTGGGTACCGCTTCTGGAACGCTGTTTCAGTTGCCACAGAGGAAGGGAACCGCAACCGACTCCGTCAACCGAATCCATCCCTGGCCGGTGACCTGTTTGCACTGCAGACCGCATCGCCCCGCTTCGCATCGCAACCCTGGTCTCACCGTGGGCGACGTCCGACGCCGCCAACACCGAGCCGCTGCTTGCACCTTGACCTGTGGGCACCGCAGTTCGCTTCGCATCGCATCGCTTCACTGAACCAGCCGGACCCGACCGACGCGGTCGCTGCAACTGGCTCAAGAGTCGTGACCGCACCGCATTTGGGGCACCGCTCGCACGTCTGCGACGCACCGCTCTGACTCGCACGGCTGTCCGACGCCAGCTCCCGCACTCCAGCTTGGTCGCCTGCATCGCAACCTGTCAGCACCGCATCGAGCATCGTCTCACCCTGCATCGCACGCCTTGGACTCACCGACTCCGTCTGCACGACGCTCATCGAGCCGCTGCCTGCACCGCATCGAGGGACACCGCACCTTGCATCGCTCCGTCTGGCACCGCAACCGCGACGAACGCAGACCGGCTCGTACACTCCGTACCAGCCACAACGAGAAAGGTACTGTGACCGAGTCTGTTCACGACTCTGCTGGCCCGTATCGACGCGGTCGGCTGGAACTGTTAGACTCTGTGGTTTTTAGCATCGCGGTAGGCTCGGACGGAGCTACCGACTCGTACGAACTTTGTTTTTGAACTATTCCTGCAAAGAAGAAGTTACCTTATCAAGCATTCATTTTTAAAGTATAGTATTGTGGATTTCCGTCGTAATTGGTCTTGTCTTGAGTATATACAAATTGGTTATTTTTCTAAACTGGTGTGGTGTCCGTTTGTAGTGCTTACACTGTATTACTGTTGGTTATGTGCAAATGCTTTACACACTGCCTCTGAATTAAGCCTGACTGCTCGTGCCAAGCTACCACGAGGGTGAGCAGGGGTTACTTCACGAGTGTAACACCCTTACCCTGACTAGGAAGAAGGGTCCCTACTTGGACAAAGGTGCAAGCCCTTGCCAACTAGAGATCCCATTTCTAACAGTGTGTTACCAGTGGTGCAGTAGTAACATTACATCTAATGTGACTCTTGTGTTGGGAAATGCATTGCCCCACAAGGCTGTCACAGATTGATCATTCTTTTCTTTAGATGGCCATGTAATGGCATGGACCAATTTATCAGAGAGGTTATCTCCTCTTTTATAGGAGAGTAGGGGGTTCCTTAAAGTGTGAAAAGGTGCATAGCAATTTCCAATTTCTTTTGATTATCTTTCCAACCTTATTACTAGAAGGGCTGTACGTTGAGACAAAAGGAATACGCGTGTTTTGGCGTTTGATCGAAGGTGCCAGAATTATCTATCTGTGACTGTACCAAGCACGCTTGAGAGCCTTTTTGACAAGATGTTTTGGATAACCTCGGTTAGCCAATTTTTCGGAGAGGATGGCTGCCTCACGAAAATAATCCTTTCGCCATTTACAATTCCGCCGGATGCGGAGGAATTGCCCATAAGGTAGGCCATCTCGTAAGCCACACGGATGATAACTAGAATACAGTAGCAGGGTGTTTCGCTCTGTAGGTTTGCGGTACAAGGTCGTGCCAATGGTCCCATCCTCTACGTGTAATGTGAGGTCTAGAAAGGGTAAATCATTTTTCCTGATATCTGAGGTAAAGGTGAGGTGGGGTTGGTTGTTATTGAGCCATGTGACAAAAGAGGACAGATCTTCTTGTTGTCCTTGCCACAGGAGAAGAATGTCGTCTATGTATCGACGCCATAGTGTAATGTTATTCAGAAAGGGGTTTTGGATAGACAAAATAAGTGTCGATTCTAAATGATGGACATAAAGAACAGCAAAATTGGGGGCGAAACAAGCGCCCATGGAAACTCCTTTGATCTGGAGATAGTATGTGTCTTTATACAAAAAGTAATTATTGGTCAATGCAATGTGAAGAAGTTGAATTATGAAGTCAGTAGGGATGCGCATGGGTCTTGATCGTGTATTCAACAAAAGTTCCATCACCGCCAGGCCCTCTGTCTGGGGAATGTTGGTATACAACGATTCTATATCAAGGCCAGCCATGAGGTCAGTCTCGATGTTAAATGGGAGATCCTCAATGATATTGATCAAGTGGGTGCTGTCCTTGACAAAGGTGTCGGTGAGTGGCACAAAATCCTTAAGGATGGCATCAATGTATTTGCCCACTGGTTCCAAGATGGAGCCGCAACCAGAGAATATAGGTCGACCAGGTGGTGTGGATGGATTTTTATGTATTTTAGGCAAAATATAAATGACCGGTGTTCTGGGGTGTGGGTTATTAAGGAAAGCATGTTCTTTTTTACTGATGATGCCAGAGTGAAGTGCCTGGGAGGTGATAACGGATATTTTCTCACGAATAATAGTGAGTGGGTCTGAAGTCAATTTGCGGTAGTGTATGGTATTGTTGAGCTGGCGAAGGATCTCGCTGTCATATTTATCATGATCCATTATAACTATACCCCCGCCTTTATCGGCGGGTTTAATAACTATGTTCTTATTGTCACTCAGGCTGTTTATGGCAAATTTTTCGGTTAGCGGCAGATTGTAGGGAACAAATTCGAATTGATTTTGTAGTTCTTTTACTTCGTGTAAGACAAGTTTCTCAAAAGTTAAGATCTCAGGTGGCATCATCGAAGTAGGTGGCAAAAAGGTGGAAGCAGGTCCAAATTGTTTTTCAAAAGGCCTATTAAATTCAGGTTCACCCAAGAAGAATTGTTTCAGACGTATGCGTCTGAAGAACAAAAGTAAATCTTCCTGGAGTTTGAAAAAATTACTGCGTTCAGTGGGGACAAAAGAAAGACCTTTGGTAAGTAGGGAGATTTCATCTGAGGATAGAAGATGCGTGGATAGATTAAAGATCGGTATGGTCGTGTTTGGGGGTGATGATGAAATCTGAGGTGGTGAAGGAGGTGCATTTTGTAAGGCCTCATTGTTCAGGTGTGGTTGGAGTGGCCTGGTGTGAGTAATCACAGAAGGCATGGGAATGGTAAGCGGAATGCTATTCTCAGAGCAGATGTTGAAGGGGATAGGAATATCCATAGGTAACAGTGTGGTAATTTGGAGATGTTTATCAGTTATCATTGCTGGGGCACCCATTGATAAAATTTGTGGCGGGTCTGCCTCTCGCCTGCGTATTGGTAGTTCTGTTTCTTGCGGCTGCGTCCGCGATCCAATCCTAAAAAACCAGTAGGTATAAGTGGTGGTGGATGAGGACGCCTATATGGGCCAGAGCTTGTACCTTCACCACCGTCTGAGTCCTCAATGGATGTATTGGAGGAGTCAGAAAAAGTTATGAGCTGATTATTGCGGTATCTACCCCAGTTCTTGTTTCTAGGTGGCTGGTAAGGTGTATTATAGAATGTGTCGAGTAAATATGGATACGTCTGGTCTCTATTATAATTCTTAATGTGCTTCTGAATTTTGTTTATTTTCTTGTTCTGTTCGAAGGTATGAAAAGTTGCGATAGTGGCGTTTACTCTCTCTGGGAGGCCCTTTGCGTCAGTAATGGTAGTGTCGGCTAAGATAAGCTTTTCTAACTCAGCTATCTCCTCCAGTTCTTTTTTACTGTGTTCTATCGCCGTATCAATGCCAAGCACCATCCAATGCCTGGAGCAGGTGGTGGCCAGATGACTAAAACCAGTGCGAAATTTAGGGTCCTGGGTGAAAATAGCAGGAACGTTACGTATCTGTAATCCTAGTGGTATGGTGTTGGATTTGAGGTACTCAGTAAGCATGCGGGCATGCAAGTCAGTACGGATTTGTTTTTTCTTGAGATTTTCTAGTCTCTCAAGCAATACCCTGGAAGTATTGGGTGCTGAAGGGAGGGGGGTTGAGGTCTGAGACAGTAAGGAGGGGCCACTAAGGATATTAGGGATGTAATCATCTGAGTAGGAGGGGGTCTCCCTGGAGGACATAATATGCAGGTTAGTTGCACATTATATGACACAAAGTAATGTGTTGTATATTTATAGAAATATACTCTCGCAATCCAGCGATTGCTCAATCATAAGTGAAGATGAACAGGAGTAAACCCATTAACCCAGCTGAGACCGGGTAAGTATTATAACAATAGAACAACGTCTCAACTGGTAGATCATGCAGAGGGACTGTTCGAAAACGTGTATCAATCACATAGCACAGGAAAGGGACGAGGGAGACCAAGTCAAGGTGAAAAGGTTGTTATTTACATATAAGAGCACAAAACACAACTAAATTGCAGTAACCATAACAACCAAATGTGCACTGGAAGTGTTATAGTGAATAAACGGCGCAGTGACACATGTGATAAAAAGACAACGTGAGGCGGCGAAAGACAGTGGGGGTCAAACGAAAATATTTACAAAATCAAACATAATTTCATTATTTGTAAATGACCCTTTGGTTGCCGCAAATGGCGTTGTAGAGTCGACGGCGTGGTAGCGACGCGCTGACCTGGCTTAGACCATTTCGGGGTAACCCAATGAGGGCTGGAGTTCTTGGGAGGCAGTGGTGTGTTTAAATGAAAAGAGCCTCACACATTTACATGTTGCATGACCCTACATGACTTCTATAAGTGTGCCTGCAGCCTGGGTGTCCTCCTGGAGTTGAGTGTGAGAGTCATGATAGGGCGGAGGGAGTGCCCCAGAACCCAGGGAGGGTTGGAGTTGTTTTAAAATTGTATTACAAACTATACAAGATAGGATGTTGCAAAATGTGCAGACATTTAGGGGCCGATTCCGATCTCGGTCGGAGGCGCACCTAACAGTATTCGGTCGGGAAAAAAGCCATGTGAATGCCTGTTTCCCGACCGAACCGCACATTATTCCGAACGAGCAAGTACGATGCGCATAACAGCATAGAATCCGACCCAGTCGTACTCACCCAATCCAGGTCCTGTTCCCCGACCGAGCCGGATCCGTAAACGCAGAATCGAGTCGCACGGAAGCCAAAATGCAGCCCCGTCCGGCCGGACAAGTACGATGCGCTTCCCGTACGCGCCGAACCCGACGCTACGCACGGCACGTCAAAGCATTCGGGAGAGGCGCACATAAGCTCCGATTCGCGCCACAAAACGATCCACGGCTACGAGACGAACACGCCAGCGACGAGGACGAGGCGAAGCAACGAGAAAGACGAACGAGACGAACCAACCATGAATCCCATCGTGCCGATCCTACCAATATTCTACATCTACTACCGGAACAGGCACGGGCGCGTACGGCGCAGAAGGTAAGTCAGACACCAACCACAAAAACAAACTACACGTACCCGACACATCACACACACACAGAGGGATGCAGAAATTACTTACACCAGTAACAGCAGCACCATAGGGGCGGGATGGCCATCACCAATGCCACATATACACATAGGGGCCCGGATGCCTACCACCACTACCACCCTTACCCATGGGGGGCTGGATGCCTGTCACTACTACCACCCTCACCCAGGGGGTGCCAGATGCCTACCACTACTACCACCCTTACCCAAGGGGGGCTGGATGCCTACCACTACTACCACCCTTACCCAGGGGGTGCCAGATGCCTACCACTACTACCACCTCTACCCAGGGGGTGCCAGATGCCTACCACTACTACCACCCTTACCCATGGGGGGCTGGATACCTACCACTGCTACCACCCTTACCCAGGGGGTGCCAGATGCCTACCACTACTACCACTTCTACCCAGGGGGTGCCAGATGCCTACCACTACTACCACCCTTACCCAGGGGGTGCCAGATGCCTACCACTACTACCACCTCTACCCAGGGGGTGCCAGATGCCTACCACTACTACCACCCTTACCCAGGGGGTGCTAGATGCCTACCACTACTACCACCTCTACCCAGGGGGTGCCAGATGCCTACCACTACTACCACCCTTACCCAGGGGGTGCCAGATGCCTACCACTACTACCACCTCTACCCAGGGGGTGCCAGATGCCTACCACTACTACCACCTCTACCCATGGGGGGATGGATGCCTGTCACTACTACCACCCTTACCCATGGGGGGCTGGATGCCTACCACTACTACCACCCTTACCCAGGGGGTGCCAGATGCCTACCACTACTACCACCTCTACCCATGGGGGGCTGGATACCTGTCACTACTACCACCCTCACCCAGGGGGTGCCAGATGCCTACCACTACTACCACCCTTACCCATGGGGGGCTGGATGCCTACCACTACTACCACTCTTACCCAGGGGGTGCCAGATGCCTACCACTACTACAACCTCTACCCAGGGGGTGCCAGATGCCTACCACTACTACCACCCTTACCCATGGGGGTGCCAGATGCCTACCACTACTACCACCTCTACCCAGGGGTTGCCAGATGCCTACCACTACTACCACCTCTACCCAGGGGGTGCCAGATGCCTACCACTACTACCACCTCTACCCAGGGGGTGCCAGATGCCTACCACTACTACCACCTCTACCCATGGGGGGCTGGATGCCTGTCACTACTACCACCCTCACCCAGGGGGTGCCAGATGCCTACCACTACTACCACCTCTACCCAGGGGTGCCAGATGCCTACCACTACTACCACCTCTACCCAGGGGTGCCAGATGCCTACCACTACTACCACCCTTACCCAGGGGTGCCAGATGCCTACCACTACTACCACCTCTACCCAGGGGGTGCCAGATGCCTACCACTACTACCACCTCTACCCAGGGGGTGCCAGATGCCTACCACTACTACCACCTCTACCCATGGGGGCTGGATGCCTGTCACTACTACCACCCTCACCCAGGGGGTGCCAGATGCCTACCACTACTACCACCCTTACCCATGGGGGCTGGATGCCTACCACTACTACCACCCTTACCCAGGGGTGCCAGATGCCTACCACTACTACCACCCCTACCCAGGGGGTGCCAGATGCCTACCACTACTACCACCTCTACCCATGGGGGGCTGGATGCCTGTCACTACTACCACCCTTACCCATGGGGGGCTGGATGCCTACCACTAGTACCACCCTTACCCAGGGGGTGCCAGATGCCTACCACTACTACCACCTCTACCCAGGGGGTGCCAGATGCCTACCACTACTACCACCTCTACCCATGGGGGGCTGGATGCCTGTCACTACTACCACCCTCACCCAGGGGGTGCCAGATGCCTACCACTACTACCACCTCTACCCAGGGGGTGCCAGATGCCTACCACTACTACCACCTCTACCCAGGGGGTGCCAGATGCCTACCACTACTACCACCCTCACCCAGGGGGTACCAGATGCCTACCACTACTACCACCCTTACCCATGGGGGGCTGGATGCCTACCACTACTACCACCCTTACCCAGGGGGTGCCAGATGCCTACCACTACTACCACCCTTACCCATGGGGGCTGGATGCCTACCACTACTACCACCCTTACCCAGGGGTGCCAGATGCCTACCACTACTACCACCTCTACCCAGGGGGTGCCAGATGCCTACCACTACTACCACCTCTACCCATGGGGGCTGGATGCCTGTCACTACTACCACCCTTACCCATGGGGGGCTGGATGCCTACCACTACTACCACCCTTACCCAGGGGGTGCCAGATGCCTACCACTACTACCACCTCTACCCAGGGGGTGCCAGATGCCTACCACTACTACCACCTCTACCCATGGGGGGCTGGATGCCTACCACTACTACCACCTCTACCCAGGGGGTGCCAGATGCCTACCACTACTACCACCTCTACCCAGGGGGTGCCAGATGCCTACCACTACTACCACCTCTACCCACGGGGGGCTGGATGCCTGTCACTACTACCACCCTCACCCAGGGGGTGCCAGATGCCTACCACTACTACCACCCTTACCCATGGGGGGCTGGATGCCTACCCCTACTACCACCTCTACCCATGGGGGCTGGATGCCTGTCACTACTACCACCCTCACGCAGGGGGTGCCAGATGCCTACCACTACTACCACCCTTAGCCATGGGGGGCTGGATGCCTACCACCAACAATACCCCCACTCACAGGATGGCTAATACATGACACAACAAGCACACACCAACATAAACAATGCAACATAAAGACATCCCCCCAACAACATGACAAGCGTGTGTAGACTGTGTCAAATGCCTACAACACTGAACATGACTTTGAACATACAATGTGACCCCCTATCACATGTGCCACACATAAATGTGTGTGGCCCCCACAATGCAAGCAGGCCATGACCATTGTGGCAATGGGGTCCAAACCCCCATCATCACAGTGACCAAAAGGTAAGTGTGGGGTCCATAGCTGAAGCACATTTTGAACATTGGGGCAATGGGGTCCATACCCCCATCATCACAGTGACCAAAATGTAAGTGTGGGGTCCATAGCTGAAGCACATATTGAACATTGTGGCAATGGGGTCCATACCCCCATCATCACAGTGACCAAAATGTAAGTGTGGGGTCCATAGCTGAAGCACATATTGAACATTGTGGCAATGGGGTCCATACCCCCATCATCACAGTGACCAAAATGTAAGTGTGGGGTCCATAGCTGAAGCACATTTTGAACATTGGGGCAATGGGGTCCAAACCCCCATCATCACAGTGACCAATATGTAAGTGTTGACAAAGAAAAAGCTGCAACTGCCAAACTGCATGGATGATTCCTGGTCACAGAACAACAAACACATCAGTGGCAAAGTAGTGCTTGTGTCCCATAGCAACATAGATTGGGGGAGGCAAACAGTGCAGTCCAAATAAGACATACCTTTGGCCATGTGCAGACAAACATCACCCATGGGGGCTGACACTGTCAACATTCATCAATGACACAATGACAGAAGTGACCATCAGAATGCAGACCCACATATTTGCACCAATGGGCACACAAATGCAGATACCCTGTGGAGACTGTAGATGTGAGGTGAACAGATACCATACCATGGCAGCAATGGGACACACAAACAATGATCATTGTGCTGACTGATGACCTAGGAGTCCCAGGGACAGCAGGGGAAACACACCAAACAACATACAGCCAATGGCACACTAAAGATATGCCAATGCAGTGGTGCAGATGCACAAACACAAACAGGCAGACCCACACTGCACATCAAACACAACAGGTGAGGGGGGTACCAGTGTCCCCAGGCAACCACACAACACATGAGGAGGCCTGAATACCAATTACACAGATGTGCATACAGTGCCACACAAAGGTAACTCATGGATCCAAATCCCCTATGTGGGCAATCAGGCATTGCCAGATGAGAGGGAGCACGAATCACACATGTCACACAAGCATGTAGGAACAGCAACTGACACAGCAAGACACAGAGACACCACAGCACTACCCCCAGGGCCCCCACAATGTGGTGACCCTGTGCTGCATTACAATCCCACTGTGATGACAAAGCTAGATGTCGTGCACACTGTGAACCACAGTCATGTGTCCTGAGCAACAAACTACCATCACACCTACACAAGCACAAATCAATCAGCACGGCCAGTAAGCCAAGGCCAACATGGAGGCAGGGGTCTAGCCGGGCAACAACTCTCATCTGCACACACTCAACACCACACACCTCGACCTCCAACAATGTGCAGCAGTGAAGCTCACATGCACTGGTGACATTGCACATGCACCCATGACAATCCCAGGGGGTGGCGGGAACCAAGGTGCAGAAACACATCACACATGGCCACTCAACAAGACTCCTGAATGTCTGACACACTGCACACTACGCTGTACATGGACATGACGGCAATACCACACCAACCAATGGGATCCCAGCCACAGTCACACACCAATGAAGAAGCCAAGGTCACCCACAAAGAACACACATAGACAACTACCAACATTGCAGCCCTGACCCTGAGGAGTGCCAGCAGTCACACACACAACGTGTCACAACCAATGAAAGCTAACACAAACCGGAAATCACATGACAGGTGTAAACAACAAGTGCCAAGGGGAATCCTGACTGTGACCCATCAGCGTCTGCCCACAAACTCAGCCCTGACAGCAAACACACCTATGGGTAACACCCTGATGACCAGTAATGTGCCATGCACCCACATCACAGAGAACCCAGGGAGAAGACTTTGGGGGAACATAGGTCAACTCAGCAAGCATCACAAACAGGAACATCACTAGGGATCCCAGCATGCACAGCAAAATGGAAGTGAACACACAGACATGCTCATACAACACACACCTTGGGCGCAGGCGATGTCACAGGAGCACACACTGCCATGAGGGGACTCCACTCCTGTGTGAGGAAAGCTGTGCCATATGTCGCCTCAGTAGGGCTCCATCATGTCAGCAGAACACTTGGTCACACAGTCAACAATTAGCACCAAATGAAGGCTCCTGTCACATCAGCCTGGTCATGGGAGTGTCAACGAAATCATCAGCACAGATCCAACACACATGTATAGCAAGTTGCACTGACAACACAGATGAGTCCTTCCCCATTGATGCCCAAACCTGCATGTCCAGTGGAGATGGCCACACGGTCAGGGAAGTAGACTAATTGAACAATGGCAAGCACAACAGATGTGCAGGGGTGGAAGCCACAGATGTGACATTGCTAATGTAAGTAGGAAATCCCATTGCCAAATATTGAAAGCATGACACCCTCATATGCTGCTAAGGATGACATGGATACACTACAGGATAGGACACATTACCCGTGGACCACCTGGGTTCCTGCAGAGTAACACTTCATTTCCATGAGACCAAAAATCACCATCACTGCAGCAAGGGCACGGTTAGCATCATTAACATCATGTACATCAGAAGCAAAACCACTAGAGAACAGAAAGTAGCTTTATTCAGCATATGTGGGTTCAAAAGTTAAAGTCCAGAAAAAAAGAAACAAAGGCCAATGGCCAGTCCATTCTGAAAGTCAAAACAGGGTGACAGTGGCAGATGTCACCCTACGCATGCCTGCACTGCTACTCACAAGGGACAATCCCCTCGGAGGGGCATACGGGGGGGCAGACCAGGCACCGCAGGGACAGGATCAGGGCTCACCAGAAGGAGGCAGGGAAGGGGTGGTGGGTGCTGGAGAGCCACTGACAACTGCAGTGGAGGTGTCTGACATGGTGTGTGCCGGCACAACTGGGGGGCATGACTCAGATGGTGTGGGCGCCGGCACGACTGCAGTGGACCGTGCAGATGGAGTGGACAGGTTCGCCACTGCAGTGCCCAAGTCAGACAGGGTGGTAGTGGCCTCCACTGCAGTGCCTACCTCCAGGGGAGGAGAATGGGGATCAGGTAAGGTGGGCAGGACAGAGGGGGAGGACACCCTCACCACACCAGTGGCACAGACAAGCGCAGCGGGGGGTGTGGGGCCGGAAGAGCAAGTGGCAGGGGGAGAAGGCCTGATCCTTTTGGGGATGGTGTATCTGTGGGTGGGGGAACCTGGGGCAGGGTGTGGTGGGGGCACCTGTGGAGTGGGGGCCTGAGGGATGGAGGAAGGAGACTTGGTGCCTGTGCTGCAGGGCGGCGGCGGGGTCTTGCTCTTCCGGGTCCGGGGGGACTTGCGGGTGGGGGCATCAGTCGGTCTGCGCCTGGGGGAGGGTGTCCGTGGGCGAGGGGCACTCCGCTCCGTGTGGGTGGGCTTCCTCTTCCCCCTGAATGCTGTATCAGCTGGATCGGAGGGGAAGAGGCCGAGGTCACTGAGGAAGAGCCGCTGTGTCTTTGGGGTTGCAGGTGAGGCAAGGGAGGCAAGGGAGGCAAGGGAGGGGGCTTTGGAGGGAGAGGCAACTGAGGACTGCGCAGTGCTCGTGGATGCGTGTGTGTGTGCCTGGGCCCCAAACCCTGTGAGTGTGGTTTCAGTCCCCTGACTGTGCGTGCGTGTGCGTCTTGTTTGTGGCGTGTGTGTCTGTGTGCTGCTCGTGTCTGTGCTGGTGTGTGCCTGTGCCGGTGTGTGTGTGCTAGGGACAGGTAAGGTGCTGGGGAGTGTGGATGGGGCAGAGGCAGGAGGGGTGAGGGACTGTCGGAGGAGGGACACTGCTGCCGTCAGGGAGGAGTCCATGGACCTATTGCCCCTCTGTAGGGCAGACATGCCCGATGAGATGCCCTCCATGAACGACACCAGCTGAGTCAACAGAGTGGTGTGGGCATGGAGGACACTCAGCATCGCTGTCTGCCCTACATGGAGCTGGTGAAGGAGGTACACAGACTCCTCACTCAGGGCAGCAGGGGACACAGGGGTAGGCGGTGCGGTGCCTGGCCCGAAGGAGACACGCTCCCGAACATGGGAGCCTCCACGGACCTCGGGAATGGGAGCCGATGGGAGGGCGGTGGTGGTGGTGGCGGGGACAGCAACACTAGCTGGGGTGTGGTGGCTGCTGACACCCGCCTCCATAAGGGAGTCATCCTCCGAGCTGCTGTGGTCCTCAGCTGAGGTGGATGGTGCTGAGGACTCCTCGGTGTGGCTCCCCTCGCCCTCCGTGCCACTGGGTCCCTCCGACCACTCCTCGGCTGCTGACCCAGTCTGGCTCTGCGGCTCCTCCTGGTCCGTGGAGCTGTCCCCTCCTGTGGCCGTGGATGTATCTGCAATCAATAGGGAAACAGACAGACATCAGTCACCTGCACCGAACGCACACACCACAGTTAGTACAGCACATTACAGAGCAAGCCCTGGCATCCTTAGTTGAACTTTGCTAAAAGTGCCCAAACAGAACAGGAGAAGCCAATTGTCAGTCTGATGGTCAACCATGGCACTCGCATCCCACCTGGCCTTGCACCCATCTGTCTGGTGTCTGTTGGATGGCAATACCCCAGTGTGGACACATGCCCCACCTACACAGTAGTTGGACAGTGCAGAGAACCCGGTTAAGCATGTGAACATGCACACATCACAACTCTTGCCACTGAGTCAGTACAGGTGTCCGGATGAAAGGGATGCCCAGAGTCAAATAGGAAATGCATGTGATGCATACCAGCGACAGACACCATGATGCACCCATGTCCTGATAGCCATTGCCACAATGGTGTGCATGTAGCACATGTCACTCCCCTGCAGGATCACTCATTGGAAGTTTCATGCCATGGCACAGGCATGCCTGCTAAGTCATACATCACTGTCTCCAGTCACATGGGCAGGGCAGCCAGACAACAACAGTCTGCACTGTGTCACAATCCAAGGTCATGGGGAATGCAAGTCCTGGAGCTGAACAAGTGCACATGTACATCCCCCACACACATCATCTGAACCCTTATCTGTCCAGGTCATACCGATTGGACATATGGGAGACCTGTAACACGACCCTCTGAACCTGAGCACCTCACAATCTGCTGTGAATGGGAGACAGCTGCCTGAACTTCACATTCGCATACCCCAGTCTGCACGGTCAGGTGATCAAACACCTATGTGTCACACAAGTATCGTCTCCTATGGTCACATCTCCGGTGGCATGCTGAGCCCCAACCGAGAAACACCCCAGCAGTCCTGACAACGAAGCCACAGCACACTGACACAGAGGCAGACACCTGAGGGGACAAATCACTGAGCACAACGTGTCAGCTGATACACGGGAGTGGGAGTACAGAGTGTATTGTATGGCCTGGAGTAGGCATGACTGTCCTGCCCCACATGAATGAGGGATGAGCCCTGGACAGTAGGCAGCTGGCTAAGTATGTGTGACACACGTAATATACACACTCCTGGGGCCCAAACATTGTTCCCACCCGCAGCATGGGTGTGTGCCAGATACCCCAGGCACATGTGGTGGATCAGCTCAGCAATTGGACCACATATCAAAGTAACACGCAGATTACATGTCAGATTGACACAGGCATTGTGTAAGCAATGGACCCACCCATGATGCCCACCACAGAGTTAGGGAAACAGATGCTGTCCCCCACCTTGAGTCAAGCAAACTGCAAGGACATAGTACCCAAGTGACACAATTCCCTGACTGTAAGGGCCACACCTGGGTATCAGATGAGGAGTGGGCAGTACACAATAGAGGGACATGGGTCCTGGACCACATGACTGATGTACTGTGGAAGTTTAACCAGGCCAGAGGAGGGCACATAGCATGGCAGACATAGTTCACAATGCAGTCATGGACTCACCCCTCCTTGCTGCTCTCTGGCCTTCAGCTGCCCATCCAGATCAGGGAAGACCACCGCCAGGATCCTGAGCATGTGGGGGTCAGGGTCCGGTGTCCGCCCCTCCTGCGAGGAGGCGACAGCTTCAGCTGGACCCGTGCGATCCTCCGGGTCCAGCCCCGAAGGTCCTGCCACCTCTTCTGGCAGTTGCGGATCCGGCGCTTGTAGTCCCCCACGGATCTCACTGCCCGGACGATGGTCAGCCATATCTTCTGCTTCTGGTGGGCATCAACCTGTGAGGATGACAAAGTGAGAATGCTATTACTACACATGCAACATATCCGTGCATTACACAGTTGTATATACATGTCTCAATCACAGGGGCACATGATGTACACAGGCAGTGCAACGATGGCCATGGACAGTATGCCAGCAGTTACTACATGGTATCATTGCCTGGGAAGTAAAACCTTGTTTAAATGCACTGTCACTGCACTATACCTGTCCAGTGCATGTAACTACACACTATGGGGGGTGACAACTACTCAGTGAGCCTGCTAGCCAGTGGCGTGCAGACTGTTAGCCTTGCTAGTCAGACAACATGCACATTTAGGAAGGCAGTGGACAGAACACTCACCTGCTCCCCTGCTTTCCCATACAGCTTGCTGTACTGTGGAAGGAGGCTGTCCAGCAGGGCCTGGTTCTCCTCAGTGCTGAAGGCTGGGGCTCTCTCCACAGTACGTGCCATTGCAGGGTCCAGAGGGTGCAGATACAGCAGCAGTGGTGGTGGCAGATGTCGTCCTGGAGCATGTAGTGCAGGCAAGTGAGCTCTCAGGGGAACAGCCAGCATTATATGTGTGCTGCAGAGGCAGATACTGTCCCATGTGTCCAAAGTGATAGGTCCAAGTCGTTTGCATCTTCTGAATCTGGCCAATACATGGAATTGCACCACTTACACACGCCCACAGCATCCTTCAAAAGTTCAACTTCATGACACCCATGAATTTGCAACATTGTTGTGGGTGACCAACTGAATTTAC
The DNA here is from genome assembly GCA_963921515.1 of Calotriton arnoldi. Lineage (NCBI taxonomy): Eukaryota > Metazoa > Chordata > Amphibia > Caudata > Salamandridae > Calotriton > Calotriton arnoldi. The sequence continues at coordinate 1,685,909 of CAWUFW010003603.1, read as the reverse complement.
AGCATCAGACTCGTTCAAAATTTGAAAACGCGTCCGTTGCCAGGCCAGGCCATAGCCAATGGATGCGCACCGATCGGTCCATTGCTGTTCAACGCGTACCCAGGATACAACGCGTACCCGCACACATTGAATGCAATGGGCCGGCCGGGCACACCGATCGGTCCATTGCTGTTCAACGCGTACCCAGGATACAACGCGTACCCGCACACATTGAATGCAATGGGCCGGCCGGGCACACCGATCGGTCCATTGCTGTTCAACGCGTACCCAGGATACAACGCGTACCCGCACACATTGAATGCAATGGGCCGGCCGGGCACACCGATCGGTCCATTGCTGTTCAATGCGTACCCAGGATACAACGCGTACCCGCACACATTGAATGCAATGGGCCGGCCGGGCACACCGATCGGTCCATTGCTGTTCAACGAGTACCCAGGATACAACGCGTACCCGCACACATTGAATGCAATGGGCCGGCAACACCGATCGGTCCATTGCTGTTCAACGCGTACCCAGGATACAACGCGTACCTGCACACATTGAATGCAATGGGCCGGCCGGGCACACCGATCGGTCCATTGCTGTTCAACACGTACCCAGGATACAACGCGTACCTGCACACATTGAATGCAATGGGCCGGCCGGGCACACCGATCGGTCCATTGCTGTTCAACACGTACCCAGGATACAACGCGTACCAGCACACATTGAATGCAATGGCCAATGTGTGCGCACAGATCGGTCCATTGCTGTCCAACGCGTCCCTGTACAAGTCACTGGCATATGTCACCATGCCTGTCACAGGTGAACATATGCCAGCCACATATACTTCCCAGGGAGTAAGGGGCACACCTACAACACCACAGCCTGTCCAAACTGTATCCTAAGGCATGTAAGGCTGCATTACCAATTCCGTGTATGGGGGTGAACATGTTGTTCTGTGGGTGTCACTTGGGGGCAGCCACCCCCAGGCTGTGCACGTGTTCATGGGGACAGGATCCTTGGTGTTTCGTGTACATGACCACTGTGATGTGCAACTGATCATATCTGAGCATGTGGCATGGTCACATTTCACGGTGGTGTATGTGGATGTCATGTCACATATGAAATGAAATGAAATTTGTACTTGTAAAGTGCACTTATACCCCCAAAGGGGTGTCCTGGCGCTGTACGCATACCGCTGTGGAACCCTTCCTGGCTTTTCCCTGTGAAATGTCCACTCCTGGGCACCCCCAGGGTGAAGCCAGGCATCCCAGCGCTGTTGGGGCCGTTGTGGAGATTAAGCAAGCTATTGCCCAGAGTTGCAGAGTGGGACCCATGATTAGAATAGGCACCGAGGCGAGAATTATCAGGTCCGAGGAAATTGAGCCCAAGACCCGCAGAGGCGGGAATTGAACCCTGGTCCCGGGCCAGATCTCTGCATCAGGGTCTGCCGCTCTAACCATTGAGCCACACTTCTCCCTGAGTCCCATGTGGGACGGTATGTTTAACCCAGGGTGCATGTTGTGTTTACAATGTCTCTGATTTCATGTGCACAATGGGAGACAGTCTCCACATCCACGTTGTTTGTGCATGGACTTTGATGTTGTGCGTGTGTGTGTCACAGACGTCCATGTCTGTCCTGCCGAGGCAACAGGGACCACTACCTGTGGGGGTCATGGTTGTTTTGCTGTGGTGTATACATGATACACCATGTCATGCCAGTGTCCATGTGGCAATACAGGGTCCCTGGGAATCTACCTGTCGTTGAGCTGTGATGCCTGGGGCACATCTGTCCTCACATGTCACTGTGGGGTGTGTTTGTAACGTGGCAGCAGGAGATGGGAACTGTGACACGGCCTCATGATATCCAATGGCACAACCTGGGACTTATTGATGCCACTTGTTGAACTGTGATGTTAGATGTTGGCCATGTATGTGCCATACATGTCCTTACGGAACTGCACACATCATGTACTTGTGCCTCATAATGATGTATCATGTGATATTGAGTGTATTCAATGCCACATATGTGGGGTGACTGACAATCTTTCTTTCTTCACCTATGCACTGCAGGGCACCAGCTGTCCATAGACCATTCCCTGACCTGGCAACGATGGTGGAACGTGACAGCATCCGACGGTACCGCTTCACCAGGCAGCTGATTGAGGATTTGGCAGTGCGCTTGGCACCACATTTGCAACCTGGCCGGCCGTACCCTACAGCGCTGACCCCCAAGGTGAAGGTGATGGCAGCCCTACACTTCTTTGCCACCGGTACCTTTCAACACACTGTGGCGACTGCTGGTGGGATGTCACAGACCATGTTCAGCCGTGTGCTCCGCGATGTTTTGGAGGCTATGTTGATATACCTGAACCAGTACATCTATTTCCCTAGACTCCAACAACTCACTGACGTGAAGAGTGAATTCTATGCCCTGGGGAGGATGCCGCATGTCATTGGCTCCATTGATGGGACACATGTGGCTTTGGTACCACCACAGGCCCAAGAGCAGGCATACAGGAACCGCAAACACTACCACTCGGTCAATGCACTGGTGGTCTGTCTTGCAGATATGAGCATCTCACACGTGTGTGCCCGTTTCCCCGGTTCTGCCCACGATGCCTACGTGATGAGGAGTAGTCGCATCCCGAGGATGATGTCACAGATGCGGAACCAGCGTGCCTGGCTTGTTGGTGTGTACTGACTTTGTACCATTGTGTGTGTTCTGCAATGTAGTGTTCCACCCTCTTTTCCAACTCAGCTAATGTGCAATTGTCTGTATGTAGGTGACTCCGGATACCCCAACATGCCGTGGTTGCTGACGCCCCTCAGGAACCCTGCCCCTCAGGACACCAGCCCAGATGCGCTACAATGAGGCACATGGTCGGACCAGGAGAGTGATTGAGCGGACATTTGGTCTCCTGAAGAGCCGCTTCCGCTGCCTGGACAAGACAGGAGGGTCCCTCCCATATGCCCCAGCAAAGGTGTGCAAGATTGTCATTGTCTGCTGCATGCTACACAACCTGGCAGTGCGGAAGGAGTTGCCTCTCATCCTGGATGACGATGACCAACGTCCGCCACCTGTGGAGGATCCTGGCCTGGACCACGATGCCAGTGATGATGATGATGATGATGGTGATGTCCGCACACAGCTTATCACCAACTTCTTCAGCTGAATGTGAGTATCCAGAGATGTCATGTCAATGATGTGAGTTTGCATGATATGTGTTGGTGGTGCTCTGGTGCTGTTTGAGTGTGTCCATGGGCTACATGACTGTATGCGTGTAGCGATGTGTCCTTACAGGTAGTCTGTACTCCCCAACAGTGTTGACATGCTAACTTGGTTCTGGGTGGGTATCTTGTGACATGTATTGGGCATGAGTATTGCAGTTCTGTCCTGTTCTTCAGTACTTTTGACTGTGTGTCATTTCTGTCCTTCACAGGGTACCTTCAGAGTCGTTTGGTCAACTGTGATCCCCGACACCGTGATTCGACTTCCATGGTGGTAGCTGTCGTGTCCCTACAGGTGATGTGCGCCACACCCATGGACTTCCTTCCTTCTACACTTGTTGACTGTGTGCCCGCTGCCAGGTGGGATTACCTTGCATCTGTAGTGGTTACAACATGTTGCAAATGTGTAATAAACCTGTGCTTCACTTTGTGATGTGCGTTGTCTGTGGTCACACATTTGACTGACATTTGCTTACTGCACCAGTGGGCTAGTTGACTAAGACTGTAAATAGGTGTTGTGTCTGTGCATTGCACCGTATTTCCTGGCAACATCAGTGTAGGCAATGAGTCAGATGGTCTAGGTGTGTATTTGTTGTGTAGCCCTGGTGGTGTGTCTCCCTCATATGTGTCACGTTGCCATGACTCACATGCCTGTGTTGTACTTGCTGTAGCAGTTAGCATGCACAGTGTAATTTCGCTGGTCATCATCTCCATGACAGAAACCACGTTGGAATCACGATAGAGGCAGGTATGGTGTATTAGTGTGTTTATTGTCATACATGTGTGTGAATAGTGCACAGGATGGTGAGTGCTGTACATTTTGATTGCAATCCAAAGTTCCTAGATGAAGTCCTGGTAGCAGAAATGTCCTGTATCAAGTCCACAGTCATCTGAGACATTGGTCCAACTTGTACTCCCCATGTCATGTGGGGGAGATGTGTTGCAGTCAACAGGGTGAACAGTTTGCGCACAAAGGTGATTATCCAGAACAGGTGTTGGCTTCCTGGGGGTTGTGCATGGCCATCAGCCTCTCAGTTGTCCTTCCTCGGACGACCCCTCTTCTTTGGGGGGGACCCTCAAGTGCAGGCTGCTGCGGTGCAGGGGACTCTCCGCCAGAGTCATCCTGCCTCCCTGTGGCAGTTGCAGTTGTTTCAGCAGCAGATGTTGTGGGCACACAGGGAGGTGTTGACTGGTTGCTGCTCATCTGGCGGAGGCATTGTAATATGTCCCTATGCACCGCCGTCATCTCTTGCAGTGTGTCCCACTTGGACTCCACGCGGGACATGTGTGAGTCCAAGCGGGCATGATGGGCAGCCTGCTGCTGTTTAATGTCCCTGAGGAGCCCCACTACCTGGCTGAGCTCTCCGGTGCTGGACTGGTACGCATCGGCTATGCGTGCCAGTTGTGGGTCATCATGCAGTCCAGACCCCTCTGCGAGCAGCGACCTATGTCTCCCACCCCTCCCACCACCCCTGGCGACACGTGCAGTACCTGAGGTGGCACGCACAGGTGACCCTGGGCCCCCTTGGGGGTTGTTGGTGGTGTTGGTGTCCATGGCCCCACGTTGGTCCAGGGTCCCTGTGCTGGTGGTGGTGGTGCTCCTTGGTCTGTCCATGTCGGCAGGGGTGGTATGTGTGTTGACAGTCGTTGGAGGGGTGGGTGCAGGGGGTGCAGCTGGTGGTCCTACTGGTGCTGCATGATGACTTGCTCCGGAGGTGCCAGGTGGGTCTTCTTCATCCGAGGAGGGCAGAGGCTGTTCCACACCAGTGAGCTCCGTATCCTCTTGAGCCTGGGACGGGGACTCCTCAGCGTCTGCTGCTGTGTCCCCATCATCACCTGTTTTTGGGAGACACACACAATGTATGTTATGTTTCTGCAGGCATCAATGGTTGACACACCTGACAGTTGTGACTGTGCCTCTGGATGCGGGCCTGTAAATTGCTTTCTCCTAAGTTGTCACAGTCAGGGGTTGATATTGGTGTAGCACATTGTCCTGCATTATTTGGGCATTTCTATGTGAATGTTGGGGTGTGTACATGGTCTGCATTGGTTGTATGTGGTTGACATCCGGTCCTCCTTCCCACCCAGCCAGATATTCCACCATGGAACGTGCTTCCATTGCAGGGAGTGCAAGTTGTCGTTCAGGATGTCAGTCAGTGGTGTCCTGCTGTTGGTTGGTGCACAGTTGCCAGCAGGGTCTTGTGCTCCCCACAGCAGTAGCCAGTGTCAGCCATCTTGTGAGTTGTTTTCCACTCCCTGTGATGTGTGCATGGTTCAGGGTGGTGTTGATGGGACAGTTGTGGGGGTGACCAATATCTGTGACTACCACTCCCATCATGCTATTGCCTCCACCCCCCTTCCCAGCATGCCCATGCTTCCTTCCCTTTGACTCTGCTTCCCTGTGGGGTTGTGTGCCTGTGCTGATAAGATGGCTGACAGTGTTATCCTGGGGTTAGTTTTGCTACAAGTACCATGTGTGTCCCTGTGCTTCACTCAGCATGATCCAGGGTTGTGGTTCTTTGTGGGATATTTGATTGGAGTGTGTGGCAATGCATTCTCCCAGGTGAGTTTTGTGGAGTTTGTGTTAGGGGTGTGTGGGAGTAGAGCTGCTGGTAACTATGGTCAGGGCTGTGAGTCCTCCTTCCCACCCAGCCAGATATCCCACCATGGAACGTGCTTCCATTGCAGGGAGTGCAAGTTGTCTTTCAGGATGTCAGTCAGTGGTGTCCTGCTGTTGGTTGGTGCACAGTTGCCAGCAGGGCCTTGTGCTCCCCACAGCAGTAGCTAGTGTCAGCCATCTTGTCAGTTGTTTTCCACTCCCTGTGATGTGCGCATGGTTCAGGGTGGTGTTGATGGGACAGTTGTGGGGGTGACCAATATCTGTGACTACCACTCCCATCATGCTATTGCCTCCACCCCACTTCCCAGCATGCCCATACTTACTTGCTTTTGGGTGGACTTCACTGTGTGTGAGTGTGAGAGCAATGGCAAGATGGCTGACAGTGGTGTCCTACTGTTAGTTGGTGGCCAGTTCCCAGCATGGCCTTGTGCTCCCCACAACAGAGCACCAGTGTCAGACATCTTTGATGGGGCTTTCTACTCTCTGTGGGGTGTGCATGCTTGAGTGTGAGCTTGCTGGGCCATGTGGGTGGGGGATGTTGAGCTGTGACTACCACTCCCATCATGCTATTGCCTCCACCCCACTTCCCAGCATGCCCATACTTACTTGCTTTTGGGTGGACTTCACTGTGTGTGAGTGTGAGAGCAATGGCAAGATGGCTGACAGTGGTGTCCTACTGTTAGTTGGTGCCCAGTTCCCAGCATGGCCTTGTGCTCCCCACAACAGAGCACCAGTGTCAGACATCTTTGATGGGGCTTTCCACTCCCTGTGAGGTGTGCATGCTTGAGTGTGAGCTTGCTGGGCCATGTGGGTGGGGGATGTTGAGCTGTGACTACCACTCCCATCATGCTATTGCCTATACCCCCCTTCCCAGCATGCCCATACTTCCTTCCTTTTGAGTGGACTTCACTGTGTGTGAGTGTGACAGCAATGGCAAGATGGCTGACAGTGGTGTCCTGTTGTTTGTTGGTGCCCAGTTCCCAGCAGGGCCTTGTGCTCCCCACAGTAGTACCCAGTGTCAGCCATCTTGTCAGTTCTTTTCCACTCCCTGTGAGGTGTGCATGCTTGAGTGTGAGCTTGCCGGGCCATGTGGGTGGGGGATGTTGAGCTGTGACTACCACTCCCATCATGCTATTGCCTCCACCCCCCTTCCCAGCATGCCCATGCTTCCTTCCCTTTGACTCTGCTTCCCTGTGGGGTTGTGTGCCTGTGCTGACAAGATGGCTGACAGTGTTATCCTGGGGTTAGTTTTGCTACAAGTCCCATGTGTGTCCCTGGGCTTCACACAGCATGACCCAGGGTTGTGGTTCTTTGTGGGATATTTGATTGGAGTGTGAGGCAATGCATTCTCCCAGGTGAGTTGTGTGGAGTTTGTGTTAGGGGTGTGTGTGAGAAACGCTGCTGGTAACTATGGTCAGGGCTGTCAGTCCTCCTTCCCACCCAGCCAGATATCCCACCATGGAACGTGCTTCCATTGCAGGGAGTGCAAGTTGTCTTTCAGGATGTCAGTCAGTGGTGTCCTGATGTTGGTTGGTGCACAGTTGCCAGCAGGGCCTTGTGCTTCCCACAGCAGTAGCCAGTGTCAGCCATCTTGTCAGTTGTTTTCCACTCCCTGTGATGTGCGCATGGTTCAGGGTGGTGTTGATGGGACAGTTGTGGGGGTGACCAATATCTGTGACTACCACTCCCATGATGCTATTGGCTACACTGACTTGCCCCACATACACAGTATTCCTTCCTTTCAGTGGGCTTCACTGTGTGGTGGTGTTGTAGTGGTGGCTACATGTCTGGATGTGTTTGTTAGTTATATTTGTGCCACTGCCCAGCTGTAGTTGTAGTTGTGTTTGTACATGTGATGACACAGTTACATGTCACTATGAGATGGCATGTGTTGTGTTTATCTGACTGACATACACATTTTGGGATGGTTCTGTTCTGGTTGGTGTGTATTTGCTAAGGGTGCATGGTTTGACTCTCCCCTTGACAGTGATGTGTGTGTATTGTGGCACAATATTGTGTACATTTGTTGTGTACTCACCAGGCTCTGGGATGTTTTCTAGTCCATATACGCTCACTGGTGGTCGGATGGCCCGCACCTTCTCCTCCCATGGCCTGCGATATACTGGCTTGGCAGGAGGGCCACTGCCGGTGTGTTGGCTCAAGAGGTAGTCCTTCTTCAACAGCTCCCTGACCCTCCTGCGCACGGCATACCACCTGTTCTGGATGTCTATCTTTGTGCGCAAACATGGTGATTGTGCGTTCACCCTGTCGACGATCCTCTCCCACATCTTGGTTTTCTGCGACATGGGTGTCTGTTGGACCAGTGTACCAAACAGCTGTGGCTCTACCCTGAGGATCTCATCTACCAGGTCTTCCAATTCACTATCTAGGAACTTATGATTCTTCTTTGGGGGCATGGTGATGGGTGGTGATGGTGAGTGATGTGTGTGTTGGTGTGCAGGTGAAGGTGTGTGAGTGTGTGTTTTGCTGGGTGTATGTGAGGTTGCTATTTGTTGGGGTGCTGATGGTGTGTGGCTTGTGTGATGGATGAGCTGTGGGTGTGTGGTTGCTGTCTGTTGAGTGCTGGCAGGTATTTTGAATTTGCAAAGGATCATGGTAGGGATTTGTGTCCTTTATATGGGTGGAGTTGTGGGTGTGTCTTTGTTCCCTGCCCCCCCCCCAGTATTTATTTGCTTTGTAATTGCTTGTTTGGCCTTTTTTTGTGTATTTTCCCTTTGTACTTTTTGTGCATGTAGGAGACGTTCTTGTGACCGAGTCGGACCCTGCAGTTGTCTCTTCCGGCTTCTCCGATTCGTTCACGCTGTGTTTGTGCTGTTTTCTATGCTGCGTACGCGTCGGTCGCGGTGTTTTGGGTTGCTTCGGCTCGCAGTTTTCTATGCGTGTTGGTCTTTCGGCTTGTCCTCCGTGCGACTCGGTCGTGTTTTACACGCGTTGCATCGTACTTGGCGGGTAGGAGTTCGCGGGTACGTTTCGTTCGGGATTGTTCCGGGTGCGTGTCGGTCGGTTCGATTCGCGTGTTTTTCCGGCCGGATAGCTGTTTTCCGTGCGGCTCGGTCGTTCGGCTTGTGTTCCGTACGAGTCGGTCGGGTTTTGTACGCTTCTCATCGTACTTTGCGGGTCGGGCTGCACCGGAACGTGTCGGTCGGAATTAATTCCGGCTCCGAGTCGGTCGGTACGTTTTCCGGCCCGAATCGGAATCGACCCCTTAGTGTTCGTTCTGAAGAAAGTGTTAACTTCCATTTCAGGGGGTTTGAAGCACTTTCAAGATGTTTTAGAGATTCTCATCTATTAAAAAGGGTGTAGTTTCTGATATTGATCTCTTCCCATGGACTTCATTGGTTGGCTTTATTTGCGACAATGTGTCAATCTAAATGTCACACATTTAGCAGCTGAATGTCACCCATAAGTACACTGAAAACCTGGCAGCTTTGTGGATGTAATGCCTGATATTTATAGGTTTCCCTCGTCTTCATTGCTTGATTTTGCTTGTGGGAAAGTGTCAGTCATAGTCCTCGAATGTCACTCATAATTACACTGACATTACGGAAATGTCATACATAAGCACTCTGAGGCCTTGGTAGCTATGCACTGAGAGGGTTCATTACTGTGGGCACAAGACTGCAGGTGGCAGGCCGAGGGTTTAAGTGCTTCCATAGAAGAACTATAGAGAGAGACACTGGAGAAATGTGCTTTTAACATTTATTTAGTGAGCAATGGGATTGGCTTCGTAGCACTGTGATGGGAAGCGCCGGGATAGCAATCGTTCCAATTGACACCCTTTTTATTGTCATCTTTAAACTTTGCTGAAACTGACAGCTTATTAAACCAGGGTTGCTTCTCTGTAGTATTCGATAGATTGAATAACTCATCAAAACAACAGACCTGTCTAGGGAAGCCCCATGCCACTGTACAAGCGCACATTTGTTCTGTTGTACAGTTTCTTCCGCAAGTCCAGGCATCATCTGTTTCTTCCAGTTAAGCAGGGCTATGACGGCTGTGCCAAAACGGAAACTAAAAATAAATCTGACTGCAACACAAGCACACAGGCCTTACCGTGCGTGTTTTACATTCGTACTCTGCATGTTTTTGATGAAGCGAAGGAACTGCCTCGTCACTGTTTATAGTGCCTTGTGTTTGTGTTTCTTTGCATATTTCAGAAAGTTCATGTTGTGAGTTGTCTGTTTCTATTGTATTTATGTTTTTGTTTGTGTGTGAAGAGCCTCTTTGTGTTTCCTTGTGGAATTCTCTTTATTTTGTGTGTCTGTGACCATGACGGTAAATTTCAGTCTGTCCGCGCTGCAGTCCGTCTTTTTTTATGTGTCTGTGTGAGATTCTGGATTTTTTGTGTTGTGTGCCTTAATCTGTTCTTTGTGTGTTTTCTTGAATGTGTATCACTCTACGTTTGCATGTTTGTGCTTTTCTGTTTTGTGTGTGAAAGTTTTTGCCTCTTTGCGCACAGCTGTCACTTTATAAGATGATACATGCTGGTGCCCAAAAAAAATTCTCAAAGCCAGCAGGCGGCACCCACGAATGTCAAGATTGCCGGATACCAAGGATGCGTAGTCTGGAATCCACCTTGTGGGTCATTCTTCCACCACCAGGCACTTTGCCCCTTGTTTCACACAAGTGGCATTTTTTTTTAGGTCGAGCCTAGCAGCGTGCATGCGCTCCTCTGCAAGGCATGGTGCTTCTCTGGTCCCAGTGGTAATTCCTCATTCTTAGTCCTCTAGCCAGTGCTGTTAGCTGCTTCTCTGGTCACAGTGATAATTCCTCATTTTTAGTCCTCTAGACAGGGATGCAGCTGCTTCTCTGGTCCCAGTGGTAATTCTTCATTCTTAGTCCTCTATGCAGCACTGCACCTGTTTCTCTGGTCACAGTGGTAATTCCTCATTCTAATTCCTCTAGACAGTGCTGCAGCTGCTACTCTGGTCCTGTTGGTAATTCCTCATTCTTAGTACTCTAGGCAGTGCTGCAGCTGTCTCTCTCTTCCCAGTGGTAATTAAACCATAATTTACAACACCAAAAACTCTCACTTTCACAAATGCGAGAACAAATAAATAAAAAATCTCACCTATCATTACAAATCTATACTGCACACCACTATACTCTATACAACAGCACTCTATCCTAACACTACTATCTACACACTAAACTCCACTATACGGCGAGACCTATTGGCATTGTCAATGCTTGTTTTGTTTACTTTCACATTACCAAGTCTTTTATTTTTCCCATTGCATCTTGATTCTTCTGGGGCTCATGTTACTACAAACCAATCACTACATGTTCCTGCTTGCAGAGAAAAAGTAGAACTGGGGGTCTCAGCAGTGCCCCAGTGCTTCCATTTATAAAGTGTCACTGAAAGAGTCACTCGTGATGCATGTAAACACCACACATAGATACAGTGCAAACTTAGAAATGCCACACATACGCATACAAAACACTGTGTGAATCTACTGCCTAAAATGCATTCCCTGTTTTATGAGCTAATCTCTGCTCCACTAAAGGCTGAAACTGTTGACACGCACACAGGCCATGTCGCAACATTTGTGTTTTGGCGCTTTTGAGTCGCATAGAGCCAGGAGCCTTGGCTTTGTTTGTTTTACTTTTAGGCCAAAATTGAAAACAGTAAAACTTGGATGAACTCAGCATCTGTTCCCCACGTCCACGGTAAGGGGCGTCGTCAACCCCGACTTTAGCAGCTAGCACAAGGGGTGGGAGCCACTGGGCAGTTCTGATTCACAACAAACGTTTACCCTTTCATCATATCTCCTTAGAAGGATTATCAGATTATCAGAGACTGCTGTCTCTGAAAAGAAGCCCGTGAATACCGCGATAAGACAACAGTCAGATGGAGCTGTAATATCAGACAAACGGAGAGCATGGAAGGAAGGAAGAAACATCGGGAGGAGAGAAGGATGGATGGGGAAATGGATAGAGATGGATGGATGCAGAAGAGATAGATGGAGGCGATGAGGGATGGGTGGAGAAAATGAGTGAGAGACCTGTGGATGGATACAGAGAAGAATGAATGGAAGAGAGAAGGATGAATGGAGAGCTTTATAGTTGAAAGGACTCGAAGAAAGAAAGGATAGATGGGGAGCAGGAAGGGCAAAAGCACGAATGTATGGATGAATCGAAAAAGGAAGACAAGAGAAAGATGGATAAGTGAGGAACGGAAGGAGGGATGGGTGAAAGGATGAAGAGAATGAAGGATGTGTGGATGAGTAGAAAAAGAACTGAAAGAAAGCTGGAGAAACGGGAAGGAAAGAAGGGGAAAATAAGACAGAAATAAGGTTTGCGAAGAGGAAAGAAGGAAGGAAAAAAAGACTGAAAGAAGTATGCAGGGCAGCGAGGACATTACAAAGTTCCCTCGGGGCAAGCTTTCGGCCGGGCTCGCCGGCTCCCCTCACTCGCTGACTGCCATATGAAATATGTTCAAAGTGGGGGAATGGACGACAGAGCTCTACGGGGACTTAAAGGCACATTTGCCGAGAAAAATAAACTAGCTGTGTGTTTTGTGGCATAAGAGACACATAAGAAACCTAATCACGCCGTGAGGATTTTCGACATGATTTCTAACCGACGGACGCGCCCTTCATTAGTGGCGCTTCCTGTTGCCGTAAGAAGTTTCACTTTCTCTTTCCAGACAATCACGAGAGCGACGCGGAAGGACTGGACCGAGTGCTCGCAGCAGGAGCGGGTCCGTGTGCTGGAAGAATGGACTACTTCTTAGAGAAAATTGGGAGTTTATGGAGGAGGTTGCAATGGCAAAACGGAACGGGTACTGGTTCGCCCGGAAATGTAAGTGCCCCATCAAGACGTGGCTCCGCAGGGCAGGTGGGCGGGGGCTGGAGCTTATGTCCTGGATGCTACAGGTCCTGCAACGTGGCGATCATTCACCCCCTCTGTGGCGATCATTCACCCCCCTCTTTGGCGGTCATTCACCCCCTCTGTGTCGATCTGTGGCGATCATTCACCCCCCTGTGGCGATCATTCACCCCCCCTGTGGCGATCATTCACCCCCCCTGTGGCGATCATTCACCCCCCTGTGGCGATCATTCACCCCCCCTGTGGCGATCATTCACCCCCCTGTGGCGATCATTCACCCCCCCTGTGGCGATCATTCACCCCCCCTGTGGCGATCATTCACCCCCCTGTGGCGATCATTCACCCCCCTGTGGCGATCATTCACCCCCCCTGTGGCGATCATTCACCCCCCCCTGTGGCGATCATTCACCCCCCCTGTGGCGATCATTCACCCCCCTGTGGCGATCATTCACCCCCCCTGTGGCGATCATTCACCCCCCTGTGGCGATCATTCACCCCCCTGTGGCGATCATTCACCCCCTGTGGCGATCATTCACCCCCCTGTGGCGATCATTCTCCCCCCCTGTGGCGATCATTCACCCCCCCTGTGGCGATCATTCACCCCCCCTGTGGCGATCATTCACCCCCCTGTGGCGATCATTCACCCCCCTGTGGCGATCATTCACCCCCCTGTGGCGATCATTCACCCCCCTGTGGCGATCATTCACCCCCCTCTGTGGCGATCATTCACCCCCTCTGTGGCGATCATTCACCCCCTCTGTGGCGATCATCATTCACCCCCTCTGTGACGATCATCATTCACCCCCACTGTGACAATCACTCACCCCCCTCTGACCACACTTCTGTGTTGTCGGATTCAAGTGCTGGGCTGTTTGTCATTCATCCTTACTGCACACGGTTTGCAAAGGGTTGGCGTGGAGCTGCCAATTATGTTGGGCTTGGCTTCATAGGATCGATTTTCAAAGCAGTTTCACGTGCCCACTTGAGCAGAGGGGAAGACGTTTGTTTTGAATAGTTTCCAAGTAGCCTCCATGTCATTCATAACATAACGGTCATTCCTGGCATTTTAGTCAAGACAGTTTTGCATGCTGGGACTCGTAGTTTAGATTTTAACATGGCAAGTATGGGATACAAGTAACTTCCGTGACGCCACTCGCTACTTGCTGAAAAATCGGGTTGAGAATTTCATTTTAATAGTAAATTAATGTCAGTCCTAAAGTGGAAATCCTAACCAGGGACAGAATAACCAGGGAAATTAGTGAAAAGTGGAAATCCTCGTTCGTGCAGCGTAGCTTTCATAATCAGTGTAATACGGCCATAATATTTAGTGTAGGGTGACAGCAATAATTATAAAGTGGAATGCGAGCAGACTGGGCTTCATGATCAGAGCCCTGTGGCTACTGAAATCAGCGCAGAGTGGGCGGCATGCGCAGTCTTATTTGGAGTACGGTCGCAGTTCTCTGCCTCGCCCAGACACACAACAAAATGTTGTTGTCCTTGTTGAAAGTCAATGCTGTGGGTTTCAACCCTGATTGTTCAAGATTTTGGCTCTTCGTCAGGACAGGCCCCCAAACGGGTCTGTGGGAAAAAATCAAGTACTTTTTGCAGCATATGCTTCACAAGGGGTCTTGTAAAACCAATGGTGGGAAGGCACACGTATCTGTGTAACTCATTAAGTGCAGGCTGTTCAAGAATCAAACGCAAATTTGGAGTGTTTTTTATTGTTTTATTTGGTAAGATTTTGGGAGCACATCTAAGTCTCAATGAAGCATGTACCAAGTGCTTTACCTAGTCAGGAAGTGTTTAGTCCTGTCAATGCTTTTAAATGTGATGTATTAGTGCATGGGTGTCCAACGAATATTTCAGGGGCAACTGGTGGCTCGTCAACACCATTGAAGTAGCTCTCGAAAGTAAAGATTATCCCAGTATATATTTGGTACATTGATGAAGAGCGCACTGCTCATCTCATGAACCTTAGAGGGGGCAGCCTTAGAGGGAATCATGGTAAGACACAAACAAGCACTGTGTGGGCCTACTTGACCCGCAGCAGGACCACATGCATCCACTCCGAATCTAGTAAAGTCAACATGTGATTGGACATGTTGTGGGCCCCACTCTATCAGTCACATAATGTATGTGTATGGTAAAAGGCAAAATGCAGCGGAGTAATTTGCATTGGGAAAGTCGAGCATACATACAGTAAGAGAAGAGGAAACTTGGTTGTGGTCGTTAATGCGTTGTGATGTAGTGTTCTCTTTCCTAAATTGGAGCAGCTTTGGGGCAGTCCCGATGGATACGGGGATGTTGTACCATAGCTAGGGTGCATAGATCGAAAAGGTCTGCTGTCTTGTTTTTTCTTTTTTACACTTCTTAGTCTGCAGTCTAATGGTTTCCTGGCTGCTGGGGTGCCGAGATCCACCAGTTAGTGAGCTTGTCTTCAAGATAAACAGGGATGCTCATCGTGATATTTTTGTTATTGATGTAGCCGGTTTTGAAGATAGTGCATGCCAGCAAGGGAAGCCAATAGAGTTCCAACAGGATGGGTGTGGTGTAATCATATTTCTTCAGGTCCTGGATGAGACGTGCTGTGGGACTAAGGTTGCCCCTAAGTGGTGACAGTGTGGAGTCTGGGAGGCCTTGGAGTAGGACATTACCACCATCCAAGAGTGCGAGTGCTTAAACAGCAGTTCTGAAGTCGCTTACTCTAAGTCTATAGAAGAGAGAGCTGCTACCAGGCCTCTTTGTTTTTTTTGGCAAAGCATTCCTTGAGAGTGAGATTGGTGTCCGTGGTGAATCCATGTGAATTGGCATTCGCTGAAAGTTGGGGTTTGTAGCGGTCAAGGTTTATGTCATTGACCCAGGTTTGTACTGTATTTTATGTGTGAATAATGGTTGTGGAAAGAAAAGTGCCTGCAGTAGCCAGAGCTAGAGTCAAAGTGGAGTCACCTAAGTTGGCCAGCAGGAGTCGGAGAGAAGTGTGTGATCTGGATAATTGATCAGACCAGGAGCTGAGGAGAACAGAGGCTGGATCCAGAGCTGGGATTCATTTCCAAGCCTCACTGTGCCGGTATATATATATGTGTGCATATGTATGTGGGTGCCTGTCTGTGTGTTTAGCATTGTCTTTCTCCCTGATAGCGTCGCTCCCTAGAAGCTAGACCTGGTGCCTAGGATCACCAAAAGAATATGTTGCTCCCCATCATACCGGATTCGTCTTTGGCGCAATTGTGTCCGTTCATGGCTCAGTAGTTCCCCTGACATAATTATCATCATTGATATAATTTGGTCTTCATGGGCTAGGTGCGCATCCTGGCATCCATCACTGAAATATCGTGAGCATGGCTGACCTAATGTCGGCCACCCTGTTTCCCTGGTATAATAATGGCTGTGACTGAGATGTTGTGAGGATCCATGCTGTTATGGTGTCCACCCTTTGCACAGTGGTGGCTCTGATATAATGGTGAACATTATTGGCGTATTTTAGGCATCCTTGGCGTTCTGGTGAGCATCCATGTGATCTTAAAGCCTGGACATTTGAAGCAGATTCTGTCCATTGGAAGCATTTGTTCATATGATTACTTGCTGAAAATAACGAGCTGATGTTTGGGGAACGTCTATTTACAAAAAATTAAAACTCGTATTTTGAAGGAAAAGATTATGATTCTTTCAGAAAAGAAATTTTGAATATTCAGTTTGTTTGCCCACATGAAAGAGATATTTGATAGAATAAAAACTATTTTCCAAAACTGATATGCTGATCAAGACAAAATGGTTGCATTTCAAAAACATATTTAAAGCTGATAGTTGCAGGTAACTCAAGCTGAGATGGGGGAGACTTATTTCTGTGGTTATGTCCTTTGTGCCGGGGGCATGCTGCCTCAGGTGTTATTTTATTGTGGAGGCATTGAATATTGATAACGCTCTTCTTGCCATGAATGCTGGTTTCCTCACCTGAAATGTTTGGGAAGTTACCAGTGTATTGTTAACAGATGTGGTCAGTGACAAAATTTGTTATTAGCTGTGGATTATTTTACAATCCAGTAAAAGGTTCCAGCTGCAAGGAGCAAATATTGGGGACAGAAATGGAAGCAAGGGGATAAATATTATGACAAAAATAAATTTACACATGTGTTGCAACACCTCCTTTACTTAGACTTGTCTCTTATTCATGGTTGTACCTGGAACCAATATCAGAGGAAAAAGACTTTACTTCATCTTGCATTACACAGACTGAATTCTATAGACTGACTTCATTTTGGAATGACCTGTTACAAGGTTTAACCATGCCTTAGATCAGGACATTCTAGTATTTGCTTAGGAAGTAAAGAAGATGCCTAAGTTTGGCATCTCTCAGCCAGTGCTGTTTCATGATCCTGCTGCTGCTATTCGCGCCCTGTTCTACAAACAACAAATGGACCACTCGTTTGGGCACCTGTGAGTGCAGACACACCAGAGTGCTCACAGAAGCACGGGCACTCAACCAAACGCTGCATGGTGTCTTCTTTCAGATCATCCCACTTGCAAACGCAGTCAGTGTTTTTAGGTCTCGCCTAGGCAGCGCATGCGCTGTCTCTCCGAGACATCAAGTAATCTGTATGTTAGGTGAAACTCCGCCTATTGCCGGGTAATTTCTCCTGCCGCTTGCCATTTGTTTAACGTTGACATAGCTCCTGTTAGCTGGCTTTTTACTGGCTGTTGATCCGATACTGACTTCCGTTTAGTCCGGAAGCAGCAGCGCCTAACTACTGTTTTCGTCCACTTTGCTGTTGTAGGTGTGTTTGAGGGGAACTTTCTTTCGTTTACATGCTTACTTCCATACATAATGAGCACGAGAGCTCGTCACGAGCGCCGCGCTGTTTATCATACATATTCAGCACGGCGCTCGTCATGAGCGCCACGCTGTTAATTGTTTGTTGGTTTTATCCACCCCTACGCCGGGCTGAAAGAGCTCCTTGTTTATGGTTTGGGGTACGTTGGTGTTGTTTCCGGTTTCTCTTCGCAGCCGGTTGAGTTTCTCTTTCGCACTGGGTTCGGGCAGAGCCGCAGAGCAGCTGGCAGTGGGGCTGGAAGGGGAAGTATTGAGAGCTCCGGAGCGGCGCTGAAAGAACAGTAGCTCCGTGGTCACGCCGCGCAGAATAACAAACCAGGTACTACTACCCGTGATCTTTTTTTGTGTGTTGAAATGTCAGGTCTGTTTACATGCGATTTATAAGATTTGCTCCTCTAGCTTTCTAACAGCTGTGATGTCGACCGAGCCTCCTTCCGCTTTCTTCCCCTTGTTTTATCTACTCCCGCTGTCTGTTCTTTTTATCCACCCCGACCTCCTCCCACAGTTCATTCTTCTTTAGCCACCCCTCCATCCTCTGTTTTCATTTAACTACCCCACCCTCCTCCCGCTGTCTGTTCTTTTTACCCATCTCCTGCCCTACTCCAGCAGTCGGTTCTTTTCACCCACCCCCACCGTACTCCTGCTGCCTGTTCTTATTGACCACCCCACACCTGACTCTTGCGTTCTGTTCTTACTAACCACCCTCGCCCTACTCCCGCTGTTCGTTCTTATTAAACTCCAGCTCACCGTTCTTTTTATAACCTCCCCACCCTACTCCCGCTTTGTTATTTTTACCCAACCCACTCCCGCTCTCTTCTTTTTACCGAACCCCTGCCCTACTTCCGATGTCAGTTCTTTTTACCCACCGTACTCCCCTTGTCCATTCTTTTTACCTACCTCCTGCCCTGCTCCCCCTGTCTGTTCTTTTTACCCACCCTACTCCATCTGTCCGTTCTTTTTACCCACCCGGCCCTCCTCCTACTGTCTGTTCTTTTTACCCACCCACCCCTACTCCAACTGTCTGTTCTTTTTACCCACCCCCGTCCTAATCCCGCTGTGTCCTTTTTAACCACACACCACCTGCGCTGTTCATTCTTTTTAACTACGCCCCAACCTACTCCTACTGTCTGTTATTTTTACCCATCCCCCGCCCTACTCCCGCTGTCCATTCTTTTTACCCACCCGCCTTACTCCTGCTGGCCATTCTTTTTACCCACCCATCCGCCCTACTTTTGCTGCCCATTCTTTTTACATACCTACACACCCTACGCCCACTGTCCGTTCTTTTTATACTCCCGCTGCCAGTCCTTTTTACCGACCCGGCCATTCCCCCCCACTCCTGCTGTCCGTTCTTTTTAACCCTCCTGCTGTATGTTCTTTTTATCCACCTCCCGCCCTGCTCCCGCTGTCCGTTTTTTCTTTACCCAATCCCACTCTTCTCCCACTGTCTGTTCTTTATACCCACCTGCCCGCCCTCCTCCTGCTGGGGGCAGACAGATTTGTTTCTCAATCTGCAATATAGGTGTGTAGTAAGGCTAGTGATGGAACAGCTAGATGTGTTTCTATCTCTCCACCACATGTGGCAGCGCCCGTGATGGGATAGGCTGGTTTGTTTCTGTCTTTGCTGCATCTGTAATGGAAGGTGAATAATTGGATTGTGAGGTTTCTTTTTGCCTTTGCCATTTCTGTACGGGGAGGATAGCGATGGAACTATGTAGGTTGTTTGTATCACACAACATACAGCAGAGCCATAAGTATAGTAGGTGGGTTTCCAAATTGCTAACCTTGTACTGGAAGATGTAACTGGCATGCTAATCTTCGTGTGTGCATCTGCAAGGCACCCCGTACTCTCCCGAGCTGTTTGTTTTATTCACTCTGGATGTTTCTAGGTCTGTTTGCTGCTTGTTATACTTTGTGCAGTGGCCGTGCTAGGAAGAACTGTGGGGGTTCCTTCCTGCATGCCGTCCAGTCCTGGAAGGTACAGGAAATGTGCCCTTCCTCCTGTATAAACAAGCATTTGCGATGCAATAGGTCTCGCATTTGCGAGAGTTTAAGCTATTAGCATTGCAATGACAATGCCTTTTATTTGTTTCAAAAACCAAAACATAAATAAAAGACATTGTCATTTACAATGCGAATAGCTCAAACTCGCATAAATGCGAGACCTATTGCATTGCAAATGCTTGTTTTGTAGTGCCTCTGGTACACTTTCAACTCCTTTCACTTCACAACAGATTTATCTTTCTTGTAGATTTTACTAGCATATTTTCTCATCTTTTTTTTAAGTTTGAGTTTATTTAGAGCATTTAACAGTAGTTGAGTGATGAAAGCAATAATGACAAAATAGAACAACAATTAAAAAATATAAGTATGCAGCAAACCGTATGGAAGAAAAACTACCTAAAAACCTGAAGATATTAAGAAAAACACACATCAACTGCTGTGGAGCAATGGGTGAAAAATAACAGGAAGGGGTAATATAAAAAAGGGAGGGAAAAGGGGGGAAGGATTGGAACATGTTATCAGATAATTTGTACAAAAGATAATGAACTGTAAACATATTATAAAAATGAGCAAACATTATATAAATACAATAGTAAATCTATGGATAAAGACAGAGAGGTATTGTACACACTAATTTAAGGTGGTTTCTGTACTTCAGCAGGAAATGAGATGGTCTTACTTGCAAGTAAACGAAACTTCGTAAAACAAATTAGTAATTGGAAGCCAAACCACGTCTCTTTTTATAGCTAAGTAAATGGGAGAGACATAGTTAGTATCCAGTCTGTGGTTAAAACATACAGCGTATCACCAAGATTGGAAACTATCAATATGCAAATGTTTCCAATTAGATGTTATTAGGAGAAAGGCAACGGCTAATTGTAAGACCACCAATTTGTGACCTTGAGCAAGTACAGACCAATCTGGGGCGACAATACCTAAGAAAATATTTAAAAATGAGAAAGGGATATTAGCTTAAAAAATTATATTAATTTGGTGCCAAACCTGTTCTCAAAATCGTGAACAGGGAGACATTCAAATAACGTATGCTTTAAATCTGCTTTTAAGCAATTACAGAACAAACCAGACACATCTAAGTCTTTAGAGAAATGTTTCAAGCTTGTGGGGGTACATAATAAATTGTGATAGATGAAATAAAGAGTCTGTAAAGTATTCACAGCCCTAGTAGATTTGTCAATGTTAAGCAAAATTCTGTTCCACAGATCAGTAGGCCAACATTCTAATACATCTATTTCCCACGCCAACTCATTCAGCTGAATAGAAAATGTGTCAGTGAAAATGTATCTGCTCCAAGTTTATTCAGCTAATGTTACCAATATGCACTGAGGCACATCAGTATTTCACAGTTAAGATGACCACAGCAACTCTTGCCCATCCATGTTTCTCCAGACTTATTACAGGAACTCGTTCTGAAAGTAACCTACCACACCTTTTCTTTTATTTACAAATCTCGGTGCCACCTTTGTGTGGATGAACCAGAGGTGTGCAGCACCTGTTCTATCCGCACAGGTGCCTGAAAAGTGTGGCCTATGTTTTTTAACCCTGATCTACCAGTTTCACATGACATAAAAATACTATGAAACTTTAGCAAAAAGAGCTCTCAATTTATTTTTTTGCCCGTGACATTTCCGTTGTTGCACATTTTGAGAACAAAGTATTGACCAAAAGTTAAGATCCTCATACCTATTGCATAACCCTTCTTTCAGCCCATCTGCTGGTCTTATTCCTTAGGACCATCCAAGTACTCCAGTTTAACCTCTCAGATTTCAAAGAATGGTGATTTGAGCACAGGTCTGGCTCTCCAACCCCATGTGAGGCATGACAGCCCTTTCAGAAAAAACATGTTACCCTGTAGCAAGACATGGGAGCTCCTTGGCAGGGAAGATTCCAGATGTGGCAAACCAGATTCATAGTTGTCATTCAGCAAGGAAAAAGTAAAACTAATGTTGTTATTATCCTCAGTTTCCCTATATAGCTAAAAGAATGGCTTAGAGAATTAAACGCTTGCCACCGATTTGAAATCACAACATGGCCTTCCATCAAGGAAGTAAATTTAGTACAAATAAATTGGGTAATACAAACTCCTGTTATTTGTAGTGTTTAGAAGCAAATTCACTTTGTCCTTTCAGAAAAATTGTTTGGTGCAAGATATGAAAAGCTTCTTCACGTATTGGTTGCAGGTTATTTGTAAAACAGCACAGTGAATCTTTTTTGCTGTATGGTTTAGATGCAACCAAATCTTTATGATTAGGTGAAATTGTTTTATTTTACGCATAAAAATAGTCCACTCTTTTGAATGCACTGTATTGTTTACTAAGAGTTAATTTTCTGCTACATTTGAAGGGGATGTCCATGATGCCAGAGGAGCAACCATCCCAACCCCCCCAGGAGGAATCAATTTCAGGTAAGAGGCCACCATCGCAACCATTTCGACAATTAATCCACAGTAAGTATTGTCCCAGAATTTAGACAGGAAAGTTATTTCTTGTATTTGTCAGTTATGTTTTTTTTTTATAGTTATTTGAGGTATTTATATAGGGTAGATGGGTGTGGTTTTGAGAAGCAACTGAGTTTTGTGCCAAAAACTTGATTCATTTAAAAAATGATGTACATGACTATATAATCGGTGCATAACATTTGAGTTTTTTAGGTACTGCAAGAGTTTTGAACTTGGGTTTTAAGCATCTTCTTGTGCTAATCTCTGACCCATATCCTGCTGTCTTTACTGCCAGCTGCGCGTTTTCAGCCAGTAGAATATAGATCTTGTGTTGTTCCTTATATCTTGGTAAAACAGTGATCCTATCTGGAATTTCTGAATAGTAGTATTTTACTCTTTAATCCTACTTGGAGCAGTGCTTGAAGAAGGGTATCACATTTTCTGCTTTGGCCAGGGCACATTGTTAGGCATAATCGTTCTGGGTTTGCCTGAACCTCTGATTCTGTATGAGAAAATTAGTTGCATGTAGTAAGAAGCTCCTTTCATGAGAACACCTATTTTGCCATGGCATAATTCCTGTTCCTTAGTTTTTTCTAATTGTTATTGTATTTTGTCTATCCCTCTGTGTCCCAGTGGATTATATATGTTGTTCAACTTGTTTCAATGGTTTAGTTAGGATGTTTTTGAGGTAGTAAGCTCCTTCTCGTCTGTTGTAGGAAGAATTTCTCTTGCAGCAGTATGACTTTTTTCGTTTTGTTGATGCTTGGGGTCTTAGAAGCGAAAAACCTACTTGATTTTATTGGGATGTATACAGAATTTCGAGATCTCATTTTTTGTATTGAGCAGTAATGAATATCCTAGTTCTGCTCAACAAGCATTGTTAAGGAACTTTTCTAAGTACCTTCTATGTTTGTATACCAAATGGCAGGTGCATCTGTTAGTGTCCCACTTGCTACTGTATTACGTGTTGATAGATTTAACAGGGGTATTGGTTTACCAACCTTCCTGATAATTGCATCCATAATTTCACTGCTGCGTTTGTACTTTGGAATTTGGCCTTTATAGAACACTTGTGTGGGCCATATGTAAATCAACCTACCTTTTCCCATCCAGTTCTAGCCATTCAACATTTAGCATGGTTCTTGGCTCTTTACCACTTAAAATAACACACCGCCTCGGAGTGAAGGAGCAAAGAACCTCTTCACACACCTCTCTCCTGGAGAGTCTACTAAAAAAACAGTTAACTGCTTTTTTTGACCATCCTGTTTGTTATTTCCACTGACCCATTCAGGCTTGGGTTATACATGGCGGGAATCAGTGCTGTATGACCCTTTTCTGTAGAACAAAAAACTTTCATCTCAAAAGAAAATAATTTATTTGCCAAGATATATGATTAACCCCTCCTGGGATCTTTTCTCATCTAAACACACTGTCTAGGGTCTCCATTACATTCTTGTGGGTACATCGTACCCCTAACTCAACATTTGACTACCTAATTGCTTCTGGCACAATTTACTCATGGATGGTGGTGATGCTTCAATCTGTACCTTGCTTATAATGAGCTAGGACATCCCCCATATAATGGAAAAGAATTTGTCCAATCGATCTGTTCAACACCTTCAAATTATTCTTCCTTCTTTAGAGCAGAGTCAAGTATTGCATACTTTGTTTTTGATTGAGAAGGCAGCACGCAGCAACAGATGAGCAGGAGCATTATTTGTATGCACAGTAGACACAGCAACCAAAACCAACTGACACAAATAAAAGGCATTTTTAAGAGATGCAGTGATAATCAGTTGAAAAATGTAAAGAGCGTGACACATGCAGATGTCTCAAGCTGGAAAAGAGGCACAAGCTATGAAGCACGAGCCTGGCTAGTAATGAAGAAAATACTTTAGCACTATAATATTAAAGGAAAATAAGTGTAACACATTTTCTTCCTTTCAAAAATGAACAATTAAACAAAGTATTTCAACCTATGTGGTTGAGTTCAAATTCTTCCATTGAGCTTAACACAGGAAGCAATAGAATTAGCAGAATTGTTATTGAACACACTGGAGATCTCTGTTACATTACTAAACACTGAATTTGATTCATTAGGTCTCACCGTGTTGGTATCGCATACCAAATTATTCTGAATAGGAACGTTAATCGACCATCTATAATCAACAACAAAATCACCTGATTCATAAAATGGTAACCACAAGCTATCTTCCTCCAAATGGCACTTTGCCACCCTTGTCACACTCCACACTTTGCTAAAGTGTTTCAAGTGAAAGTTTACTTGAAAAATCTACATGCACTGCTGTATGTTTATAACAAAAACAACTGGAAAAGAATAATTCTTCACCACTTATAAACAATGTATTCCAAAAGAATTTTCAACCACAATTTCTAGAATTATTCATGTGTGTGTATATTTACAAATCACATCAAACAATTTCACAAAATTCAAATTTGAATATAAAACATCAATATTGTAATAATAACGTCAACAATCTGTTGATGATGATTATTAATGCTTGTTGCTTCATCTGTGAGTTCCACATTGAAGTTTACTGCTGCCCTATGCATTTCGTGACCCACGGTCCCTTCCTCAGGGGCCACTGTGTTTAGAAAAAATAAAGATAATCCAGATGATTCTTAGAATCCTATCTCAACTTTGTCATAACCCAATTGGACCAACGTGGAACACAACTACCAGTAGCACCATAGAATTCACCATATTACCCTTGATCGACTCAGGTCCACGTCCATGTGGCATGCATTATAATCTGAAAAGTGAACATTAAGTGGGAAACACTAATGAGACACAAGAATGACATCACACCATGTGCCTACCTTTAAATACCCATACTGATGCAATATACTTACACAGAATGTGGAAAAAGGTATCCTGCAACAAGGACAACGTTTAATTAGTCTACAACGTCCTGAATTATCCACTCAGTGCACACGTCTTCACTGTGTTAAACTGTTGTCCTACCTCAAGAATGATCAAGCCTGATGGTTCACCATAATCGTTTTACGATACAGAAATTCCTATATCACTGCAATCATCTGTTGCTGTTGAAAAAAGACCACGATCTTATCTACTGCCTGTAAGCCAACTTAAACACCTTAGCATACAAGCACTCTAAATGCATAATAATCACATACTTGCTAGCCGATTCCTTTCGGTGTCCCCCCCCGAACCGACCAGATCAATCCACTAAACCGGCTGAGAGAAACTCCTGTTTTCATCGGATTATGTACTTCGTACGAATGGCGTCTTCCACGTAGCAACACAAACGATAGACTAACAGACCACGAAGTCATCTCAGTACATATGGCGGCCATCTTAAAATAGTGCAAATGCGATACGATAAGAGATACATCCTCTGGTTAGTTAACTTCTCTTCTGATAAAACAAAGCCCAAGGACCTCTATCATGATTACATAATGCTAGTCAAATGTTCATAAACAAAACAATGTATTCCACCTGACTTCACAAACGGCGGAACAACAAACCATAAAATCAACTTTATGTGGATGGCGGCCATCTTGGGGTAGTAACAATAAACTCCCCAGAGGCTCAAACCAGGAGCCACACCCAGACACCATGGGTCTGAATGGAGGATCTGTTTCATTTTTATGGATTTTAGGTAACATGTATAATCTTGGGCGTCTGGGAAATGGTGTAATCAGAAATGCCTTGGTTTTGTCACTTATCCAATCCATGTCCATTGCCTTGTTTACATTTTTTTGAGGGTATCTTTAATCTCATTGGTGGGATTTTGACTTAGTTTAACGTAAATAGATTCATCCATGACGTGTTCAGATACTTTTCTGTTATAGTAAATCCTGTCCATAATCACTAAGGCACCTCCTTTATCTGCCTTTTGAAACATCAAGTTGGGATTATTAGCTAGGTTATTTAGTGTATATTTCTCAGTTCTTGAAAGATTAGCTCGTTTACTCGCTTTGAAATTGATGTTTTGTAAATCCTATTTCAGCAAGACTTCAAATGTATCCAACATCTTGCGTGATGTAGGCGGCACAAATGTACTCTTGCTTTTGAATTCAACATATCTTGGCTCCTCAGTAGTTTCTCTAGCAGAAATCACATTCTCAAAGAAATGACGTAATCTAAGTGTCCTCATGAACTTAAATAGAGCGATTTCAGTTTCAAACAAATTAGTATTGTACATGGGTACAAATGAAGTGCCTTTGTTCAAAATCTTTAACTGTGTCTCTGTGAGGTTGTATGATGAGATGCTGATAACTAGGGTTTCTGGCTTCTCAAATTCTTGCGTCCTTTGTCTTTTTCCTTTTCCTCTGCGGGTTTTTGACTTGCCGTGGTTGCTTTTATTGTGGTTATCTCCGGAGGCTTCCCTGAATCTGGACCTTTGACAAAAGAAGAAAAAGTAGAGGACAAAACTTTGTCTGTGGATGGTTCTGCGTCAGTGTGATCTATCTCCAAACTCCTGGTGGAGATAGCTTCTTTCGGTGTGTAATCTTTGGTAATGGGTGGTCTGGTGGATTCTAGTTCCCGATCTGATACAATGCTCTCCTCAGATGAAGTATTGAGTTTACGCGATGGTCTCTTCTGCTCATATACTTCTGCCCAGGTGTAAACTTCATTGCGCTTGTAATCAATAGTATTACTTTTGAATTTCCATAGTGTGCACTGTTCAAGTTCCTTGCTGTATCTATCCAGTCGGATGTTGATTTGTTCCAAAGTGTTAGTCCATTCTTCAGGATATATTCTGATGGACAGATTCCTTTAGATGTTGTAGATGTTGTAGATCTCCTCTTCTAGTTCTTTGATGGTTCGTGATAATTCTTCAATTATAAATAAAATTAAATCCAAAGAACATTTGTTTAACACTGTGTACCATTTGTCCATAAAACGTTTGTTGTATTGGAAGCGGAAAAGCATAGGTTTAATGGCCAGTCTTAATCCTTTCGGAATCCTCTTTTTTTTATGGTATTGTATCAAGGTCGAAGCATGTAATCGCTCATTGAACTCTCTTCTTAAAATTAATTCTAAGTGTTTAAGTTGTTGTGCTGTTGATCCCTCTTGTGGGTTAAAAGTTTTTGTTTCTTGGATTAGTGCATACATCTCAGTAGCTTTCTCTGTGGTGTATCCCTTAGTTTCAGCATGGTTATCCGTTAGATTTGCAATACTTTCAAAAGACATGATTCAACCGGTGGGTGCTGCCAACTTCAAATAGGCAGAAACGACTTAGGACTCAAATATATTGTGAGCGGTGCACACCTTATACTGCAACTTAACCCAAATGAAGATGGTGTAATCAAATTGATGCGTGCTATGCAGGATTAGGAAACTGCCTGTCTCCCTGTACTATAAATGCTAAAGTGTTTCAAGTGAAAGTTTACTTGAAAAACCTACGTGCACTGCTGTATGTATATAACAAAAACAACTGGAAAAGAATAATTCTTCACCACTTATAAACAATGTATTTCAAAAGAATTTTTAGCCACAATTTCTAGAATTATTCATGTGTGTGTATATTTACAAATCACATCAAACAATTTTGCAAAAATCAAATTTGAATAGAAAACATCAATATTGTAATATTAACATCAACAATCTGTTGATGATTATTAATGCTTGTTGCTTCATCTGTGAGTTCCACATTGAAGTTTACTGCTGCCCTATGTATTTCGGGACCCACGGTCCCTTCCTCGGAGGCCACTGTGTTTGGAAAAAATATAGATAATCCAGATGATTCTTAGAATCCTATCTCAACTGTGTCCTAACCCAAGTAGACCAACGTGGAACACAACTACGAGTAACACCGTAGAATTCCCCATATTACACTTGATTGACTCATGTCCACCACCCTGTGTCATGCATAATAATCTGAAGTGTACATTAAGTGTGAACCACTAATGCACCACAAGAATGACATCACACCACGTGTCTACCTTTAAATACCCATACTGATGCAATATACTTAAACAGAATGTGGAAAACCGTATCCTGCAACAAGGACAGCATTTCATTAATCTGCTACATCCTGAACTATCCACTCAGTGCACACGTCTTCACCATGTTAAAAAAACTGTTGGCCTACCTCAAGAATGATCAGACCTGATGGTTCAGCATAATCGTTTTACGATACAGAAATTCCTATATCACGGCATTCATCTGTTGCTGTTGATAAAAGACCACGATCTCATCAACTGCCTGTAAGCCAACTTAAACACCTTAGCGTATTGAGTCGCCACTCTGTTCCTATTAATTTTGACCACTTTGCTGGGCTACCATGCATAGAATCTCTTTTCTGTGCATGATAAGGTTTAAATATGTAACACTATCACCCACCTTCACATACATCATGCTCACTTTGTCCTTTCGGTCACAATAAGACTTGATAGCTAACTATTTTATTGCCACTTGTATGGTAAGTTTTTCAAGCAAAGTATTCGAACATCAACCACATTTCTACTTCCAGTTCTCATTTTAAACCACCAGTGACATATCATAGAGAAAAGCTACCTTCCTTTTAATGGTTCAAATGGATATTCCTCCGTGGTACTTTGTGGCATAATGTGGTTAATCCACATTTTCTCCCTTCTATTCTCTTTCTAGTCTAGACACTTTGACAAAGCCCATTGAACATTGTCTTTGATGATACAGTTGAACCACCCCACCTGGCCATAGGCTTGGGGGCCGTATAGTGCGATGGGAATTTGTTTGACACCAAAACCCCAAAGAAATTAATTAAAGGTATTTGACACCAACTGAACTCCATTGTCCATAAGTAAGTTGTCAGGATTGCTTTATTGAAAAGTTCTTTTAAAAACTCAATTACAACTGCAGTAGTAGCCTGACCAACAAATGTGATCTCTGACCATCTTGAGTGATAATAAATAGCTACTAATGCAAATCTCCAAATTGACTGCAACTGATAAAATGGCCCTGAAATATCAAAAGCTAAATTCTGCCAGGGGTGTTCAGGCCACAACACAGGTGTAAGGGGTTTAATCCCTTTATTCCCTAGTAATGGATCTGTCGTTGTTATAGCACTCCTCACATTCTCTAACCCATCGATTTCAGGCCACCAGAAACAAATCCTCAATAGTTTTTTCATAGATGACATACCTGGATGACTGTGATGGGCAAAATCCAGTAACTTTTTCCTTAAGAAAAGGATCTCATTGCACCCATACTTGTTCTTGGTCCATTCTGCTCCTTATATTGATGATAGTTTGATGCCTTATCATCTCGTCTGACATGATTTCAAAATGGCAGGAAATAGATAGAGCTCTCAAACTTGATAGGACTGCATCAAAGGATTTGCCCTCTCTTTGAACACAGGTGTAAAATTTGTATCTTTCTAAAGCTATTCTGGCAGTTGGCATGAATATTGTTTCCGTACTGTCAGGATTCATGGTAGTAAGAGAAGTACAATCTGTGCAATGGTTCCTGAAAAAACTAATTTAATGACCAAGAGAAGAGAATCTCGTTCTTGGAGTAATTTATGGAATGTGAGAAACTCCAAGATGGCCGACATTTCTGATGCAGAACAGTTCTAGTCTTTCTCTCCGTTTAAGATTCTATGTGGAGCACGCAGCTTTTAGATTCCGCACACTTAAACTGAAGAAATCTCCAATGACACACCTTGCCAGGGCTGCTCCGTCGGTGTAGATTAGTCAGGGTAGTGTTCTCTGTGTTTCGTCAAGGTTAGTTTTCGCCTGCGTCCCTCAACACGTCATGTTGTTTCCTCCTCCTGTTCCGGAATGGTGTGCTGGGAGCCTGCGCTGTGTTCTTGTACCACTAGCGTCGGGAGTGTTTCCAAGGGGGGCATTGGGAAAATTCGTCTTTCTGTTCCTGCGCAAGTATTAGGTAAGACTCTGACAGAGTGAAGTGCCCACGTGTTAAAACTTGCGCCTGAACGGAATGGCTGAAGGAATACATTTGCAGAAGCTTGGAGAGGTTTTAGACGTCATACAGAAAGAACTAGTGGCAGTCAGGGAGGAAAATAAAGGATTGAGGCAAGAAGTCATGGATTCTAGGAGGGAGACCATAGAACTAGCAGCCAGAATGAGCGATATGACTTCAGGGGCAGGTTTAAGGTTTCCAGCTACTGGAAATGAGAATGTAGGGCCATCAACAAGTGCCACATCTAGAGTCACCACCCAAGTAGTACACTCGTTATCCCCGGTAATTTCCTTAGCACCACCTGAACGGTTTACTGGGGATTCACAGAAGGTGCAGATTTTCCTGACACAATGTTCCTTGCATTTTATGTGTCGTCCTTCGATTTTCCCAGACGCACAGTCCTGAGTTGCCTTCATCTCATCGTACCTCAGTGGGGATGCTGCTTGCTGGTCGATGCCGCTTGTTGCCCGTGATGATGCTCTGCTTTATAACTTTGAGGATTTAAAAAAATAATTTCTTCGAATATTTGATAGGCGAAAAATATCTCAAGCTACAGATAATGAACTTCTGGAATTAAACCAGGGTAATAAAGACCTGGTGGCCTATCTGGCCCAATTTAACAAGCTGGTGGTAGAAACGAATTGGCCAGAAAGCAAGAGAGCTGCAGTATTTTATCGTGGTTTGAGAGATGAACTGAAGGATACCTTGGCACAGATTCCAAATAGGCCCACGGAAATATCGGCATTGGTATACTTGGTATTGGAGATAGATTTTCGCCAAAAGTGAGAGAAGAGGTGAGAGAAGAAAGGAATTCAAATCCAGTGTTCCGAGGTTTGACAGAATTAAAACAGAATTTACCAGAACCAGTGAGAATCAACCAGGAGTGGAACCTATGCAAATTGGAATGGTTCGTGGGCCTTTATCTAAGGAAGAGAAGGAAAAAAGACGACAGAATAACCTATGCATGTATTGCGGGGTCAGCGGACACTTTGTAAGGCTATGCCCGAAGAAACCCAAGACGTCCTTGAAGGAAAAGGACAACTTGCGGCACCACCAGTAAGCGGAGTTGGGCTGGTGAGTGCAGAGGAGAAGACAACTCCGGAGGGACATCAACTGGCTAACACCTTGCAATCTTCGTCCCCTCATCTTATAATCTCAATGGCATTAACGTTTAGACACATTTCCCTAACAGAAGTTTCTGGGGCAACCGGAAACCTCTGTGATCTAAAATTTGCAGCTAAGATAGGTCTAAAGGCCATCTTGAAGGCAAGAGTGAACCAGTGCGAGCCGTCGATGGAATGAATCTCTCATCTGGACCCATTGTGAGTCATACGGAGCAAGTGGAACTAACTTTTCAAGAAGGTCACAGAGAAATAATGCGGTTCAACTTGATAGATGCTCCGCTATTCCAAATAATCCTGGGTTTGCCGTGGCTCACTGAGCATAATCCGACCATCGACTGGAGCGCTAGGACTATTGTGATGAATTCCGATTTCTGCAAAGAAAATTGTTTTGGTACAAAAGAAAGATCTAGTGAACAAGGACCAGTGACCCTCCTGTGCGAAGAAGGAGTTTCTGTGTGTGTGATCCACACCAGCGAGATTCCGCAGGAATACCAAGATTTTGAAGATGTATTTAATGAGGTAGAGGCTGAGAAACTGCCACCTCACCGGCCATTCGACTGCAAGATAGATCTAGAACCGGGAGCTAATTTGCCATGTAGCCGAGTCTATGCCTTGACTGAGAAGGAGAATGAACATTTGAAGGAATACGTAAAAAATTACTTGGCCAACGGGTTTATCTGCCCATCTCAGTTACCGGTGTCCTCGCCGTTATTCTTCGTCCCGAAGAAAGAAGGAGAATTGAGAACTTGCATAGATTACCAAGCTATAAATAAGGTCACCATCAAGCGGAGAAAGAAGGAGAATTGAGAACTTGCATAGATTACCAAGCTATAAATAAGGTCACCATCAAGCGGAGAAAGAAGGAGAATTGAGAACTTGCATAGATTACCAAGCTATAAATAAGGTCACCATCAAGAACAGATACCCACTCCCCCTTATCTCAGTACTTTTGGATCAAGTAAAAGGAGCGCAAATCTACACTAAGCTTGATTTGAGAGGGGCTGATCATTTGATAAGAATCAGGGAAGGCAATGAGTAGAAAACGACCTTCAGAACGAACCCAGGCTTGTTCGAATATGAGGTGATGCCCTATGGGCTGGGTAATGCACCAGCAGCCTTTCAGCATTTCATAAACCGTGTCCTGAGTGAGTTTATTGACCAATGTGTTATAGTATACATTGACGATATCTTGATTTACTCAACCTCCGAAGATGAGCATCCAGATCAAGTGAGAAAAATCCTACAAAGGCTGCGTGACAATAAATTGTATGTTAAATTGGAGAAGTTTGCCTTCAACGTGAAAAAGGTAGAATTCTTAGGATTTGTGCTTTCCCCAACAGGAGTTACAATGGATGTGCAAAAAGTGAATGCAGTACAGGAGTGGAAATCCCAGAGAAGTGTGAAGGAATTGCAAAGCTTTATTAGCTTTGCCAATTTTTATCGAAGATTAATAAATGAATTTTTGCACAAGCCGATTCCACTCACTCGTCTCCTAAAAAAGGGGGTTCCGTTCAAGTGGACGGAGGATGCAGAAGAGGCCTTTGGATCTTTAAAGAAGTTTTACTGCATGCAGACCCTACAGAACCTTTCTATTTGGAGGCGGATGCCTCAGATCTAGCTATTGGGGGAATTCTTTCTCAACGACATAAGAGAACAGGACAACTTCACCCGGTAGCTTATCAGTCGAGAAAGTTAACCCCAGCAGAAATTAACTACACCATCACCGAAAAGGAGTTTCTGGTCATCAAGGATGCGTTTAAGGAATGGAGGCACTACTTGATGGGAGAAAGACATATGGTCACCGTATTCACAGATCATCAAAATCTGAAAATTCTGAAATCTGCAAAAACCCTCACCCCGCGACAGCTTAGGTGGTCGTTATATTTCGCAGATTACGACTTTGTGATCACCTACAGACATGGATCAAAAAATGGGAAGGCCGACGCTCTGTCTCGAATTTATACTGAAAGATGAGAAGATAGCCTAGAGCATCAGACAATCCTACCTGAGCACAGTTGTGGGATCGGTAAGCCAAGAAACCATTGAGGATCAAGTGTTTAAAGCAATGACGCCAGAAGAAATGTTGAAAAGGGCAAGACAAGATTCCGAAAGAGAAATCCGGCACATTCTGCCATTTAATGCAGGAAAACGTTATCTACCTAATCAAGAGTTGCAACAACTGGTCCTAGAGCAATGCCATGATAGTCGATTAGCTGGTCACAAAGGAGTCTTAAAAACTGAAGATCTAGTTAAAAGAAGCTACTGGTGGCCACAAATGACTAAGGATATCCACTCCTATGTGAGGTCTGTGCTCGGGGAAAATCAGAGATACAATCCCCTAAAGGTCAGTTACAACCTATGCCTACCCTTCCACATCCTTGGCATACCATTACTGTAGACCTAATTGTAGATTTACCTTCAAGTCAGGGATATGACACAATTCTAGTATTTGTAGACGCCTTCACTAAGATGGCTCATTTCAACGCCTTAAAGGGGGTTCCAACTGCCAGGCAGCTGGCTACCCTTTTTAGTACACACGTTGTGCGGGCTCATGGTATCCCTAAAGTAATCATCTCAGATCAGGGGTCTCAATTGTTGTCCCATTTTTGGAAGGGTTGGGAATAGAGACAAGATACTCCACTAGCTATCATCCAGAAACTGATGGGCAGACGGAAAGAACGAATCAAGAGCTAGAGCAGTATTTAAGACTATTTTTACTGGACCAGGAAGGGCATTGGCCAGAGTTTTTGTGGGCTGCAGAATTTGCTCATAATAATGCTAAGAATGTCTCCACAGGATATTCCCTTTTTTATTTAAACTATGGTAGACATCCAAATTCCTCATTACTGGGCAAGGAGGTTTCGGTACCAGCAGTGCAGGATTTGGTGCAGAATTTAACACAAATTCACCAAACAGCTACAGAGAACTTGTTAAAGGCTAAAGAGAACTATAAGAGGTATGCTGATAAAAAGAGAAGAGAGGGCCCAGTTTTACAAGTTGGCGATAGGGTTTGGCTAAACGCAAAGAATCTCAGGTTAAAAGGGAATCGTAAGTTCCAACCTCGATTTGTGGGTCCATACACAATTGAAAAGAAGGTGAATCCAGTGACTTAACGTTTGAAATTACTGAATAGGATGAAAGTGCATCCAGTCTTTCTTGTTTCCTTGTTAAAAAAGGCATCACCAGACTTGAGAATTACACTTCCTCCAAAGCCAGTGCAATTAGAATCGGGAAACAAATTTGAAGTAAAAAGAATTTTAGACTCCAGGAAATTAATAGGTAAAATCTACTATTTGATAGACTGGAAAGGCTATGGACCAGAGGAGAGATCCTGGGAACCCCATACTGATGTTCACACTCCACGACTAGTGAGGGCCTTTCACCAGAAGTTCCCAAAGAAACCTCGACCGTAAGGTCCCCCCTTGCGAGGGGTTACTGTCAGGATTCATGGTAGTAACAGAAGTACAATCTGTGCAATGGTTCCTGAAAAAACTCATTTAATGACCAAGAGAAGAGACTCTCGTTCTTGGAGTAATTTGTGGAATGTGAGAAACTCCAAGATGGCCGACATTTCTGATGCAGAACAGTTCTAGTCTTTCTCTCGGTTTAAGATTCTATGTGGAGTGCGCAGCTTCTAGATTCCGCGCACTACACCTGAAGAAATTCCCAATGACGCACCTTGGCAGGGCTGCTCCGTCAGTGTAGATTAGTCAGGGTAGTGTTCTCCGTGTTTCGTCGAGGTTAGTTTTCGCCTGCGTCCCTCAACACGTCCTGTTGTTTCCTCCTCCTGTTCCGGAGTAGTGTGCTGGGAGCCTGCGCGGTGTTCTTGTACCAGTGGTGTCGGGAGTGTTTCCGAGGAGGGCATTGGGAAAATTAGTCTTTCCGTTCCTGCACAAGTACTAGGTAAGACTCTGACACGTACTCCTCATGGCTTCATCAAATGCATTTAGTTCACCTTGACCATCACCTGGCACAATGGGAAGTAAAGTCCAGAATACCTCCTGCTCATACAAGCCTAAACAATGTAAAAGTATGTTTTTACCTCTATCTACCTTGTAACCTTGTGTTGCATTCAGATATGTCATAAATTCCTCCTTCCTTTTGATCCAGTGGTCTTAGTGGTTCTCCTTATTGCTAAAAGAACTTTGGTGGAGAATCAAATTGCATGGTAGAATGTGTTGACCACTAAATGTACAACCTACGATATGCAGATAATACTGCAGTATGCAATAATATAAAACAATATTACAATGTACTAGTGTAGTGGTTCCCAAACATGTTCGACTCGTTGCTCTCTTGACCTGTTGGCCGCGACTCCCCATTATGTTAATGTTTTTGGCGGGCAGGGGATGTAAACCCAGCCTCGGGAGTACTTCCATTTTTCTCCCTGAAAATAATTGGGATGAAACTGATGAAGGTATTGTAATTCTAGATGTAACAAAATAAAACAGTGTAATTGGTTAAGTCAGAAACAATACAATATTATTTGCCAAAAATGTGTCAGTGACTTAACAACCTTTTTTAACACATGTAAGATTAACCACACAACTAAAGATTAAAAAAAACGTCTGTAGAAAATGTTTTTAACAGGAAAAAAATGGAGTCCAAATAAAAAATAAAAGTAGAAAAAGACCTACATTTATTTGAAAGATCCAAGTGAGATGGATTGGCTTGTTTTTCCTTACATAGCTCATCAAATCTTCGTATTATTTTTGAGATCACAACACGCATTTCTTTTTCAAGGTTAATTATTGCCCCATATTTTGACTTGATCACTGCAACTGCTGAGAAACTAGCTTCACAAAGGTAAGAAGTAGCAAACGGGATCAAAACATGCAGGGCTCTCTTGCTTATCACTGGGTATTCATCTTCAGTTTGGCAGTGACTGAGACTGGAACCTTACTTTCAACAATGAGCCACTTGAAATGTCAGTGAGCTGTTCTGCTTCCTCGTTGAAATGCTGAGGTATCTCCGCATTGAAGGGATCTCTCACCCATTTTATTGGCTCCACTTCATCCTCTGGGACATATTTATCAAGGTAAAGACGCAGGTGTAACAAATGCAGAACAAAAACTGTCCTCAGTTCCTCTTATAACGCCATCTCATTGTCTTGCAGAAACAGGTCCAATGAAGGAAAACATTTATAGTCACCTTTGCTTACACTGCTTTTCCAAAAGATCACTTTCTTCTTGGAGCCTGAACCTTTGGCTGAGAGTTGCAAGATGTTAGTATTATGGCCTTGCAAGGACTTGTTCAGTGCATTCAGGTTTCAAAAAGATCAGAAAGAAATGCCATTTTTATTAGAAAGTCTGTGTCAATAAATTTGTCAGCGAAACAATGTTCATCATCGTGTAGATACGAGTATATTTCATTCCTCAGCTCATACACTCTAAGCATGGAGTTACCGAGAGACAGGCATTGAGAACTGCTGTACAACAAGAGGCATGAGTGTTCGGCACCCATTTCATCACACAGCTTAGCAAAAAATCTCGCTTTCATTGGTCTTCTTTTAATAAAATTTACCACTTTGATGACTATTTTCAGAATATCATGCAGTTCTTCACTGAGTTTTCCTGTTGACAGTGCTTAACTGTGTATTATACAGTGTGTCGAAACAGCATTAGGTGCTTTAGACCGGATGCAAGCTTGAAGTCCTTGGTAGCATCCTTCCATTGAATGACCCCCCTCCATCTGTACAAACTCCACCACATCTCTTCCAGTCAATCTGATTCTGTACCATAAAATCGTCCACAACCGCAAACAAGTCTTGAAAATGAAATGAAAATACGCTTTATAGAGTGCATCATCTGCCCGAGGGCATCCTGGCGCTGGCCAGTTCAGCAGAAGGGAAGAAAAGATGACAAAGAAACTAATCTAAAGCTTAAAAAGCCAGGTTTTGAGATTTTTCCTGAAAGAAGGCAGGGAAGTAAGTGTCTTAATATGCAAAGGCAGGGCCTTCCACTGCGTAGTGGTGCCGTAAACAAAGATTCTGCCACCCCAGTTTCTTTTTAAAATGTTCAGGTCCTATGCCATGCAGGGCTTTAAAAGCAATGCATAATGCCTTAAAATCTATGCGCTTTTGCACCGGTAGCCAGTGGAGTTGGACTAGGGCCTGAGAGGCAGATTGATGCTTAGAAATTCCTACCAATAATCGTGCTGCAGCATTCTGCAGAATCTGTAACTTATTAAGTAACCGCTTCTTCAAATTAATGTACAGGGCATTGCTGAAGTCCAACTTCGAGAGAATGAGGGCAGTGACAACTAATTTCCTAAGTTCCAAAGGAACAAAAGGGAAAACCTTTCTCAGAATCTTTAAGGTAAAGAAGGATGAGGAGGTCACTGCTTATCAATTGGCAAATGATCTTTAAATGCTATCCCCAAGTTTTTGACTTTGGGACAGGAACAGGTAAGTTCCCCATGTCTGACGGCCACCAATTTGGAGACCAAAAGGAAGTATTGTTGCCTAAAAGCAATACTTCAGTTTTGCTAAAATGTAAGTTATTAGTCATCCAGTAACTAATCTGTTGCATACAGCTGTGAAAATTGGCAGCTGATTCCTGCTGGTTTCTGGCCACGTAGGCGACAATCTGGATGTCATCTGCAAATCACCGTAAACCCTAATGATTTGATAAGGTTGGCTAAGGACGTAACATATAGGTTAAAAAGTGTAGGGCTCAATAAAAAGCCCTGTGGTACCCCACATGGGAGAGAGAATGGGCTGGAAGAGTAACAGTCCATAGCTGCAAATTGCTCTCTCTCAGATAGAAAGGATTTAAGCCGCGCAAGAGCTGAGCCTCTGATTCCCAGAGAATCGATACAGTTGATCAATATCTTGTGATCGACCGTATTGAATGTGACCGAGAGGTCTAACAAAGTCAGTGCCGCAGGATTACCCCCATCCATGATAGATCTCAGCTCTTCTGATGCAGTTATCAAAGCAGACTTGGTGCTCTGTTGGCTCCTGAAACAATATTGTGTGTGAGCCAGCAATTTATGAAACTCCAAAAAGAAAGTGAGTTTGCTGTTAATTGCCTTCTCCACAATCTTGGATGGAATGGGCCTGTAATTGCTTGGGTCCCAAGGATTAAGATGCATTTTTTCAGCAGAGATAAAATGGAAGATATTTTCCAAACTTTAAGGAAATAGCTTTGACTGAACATTTCATTAAAAATATTAATTAGGTTACTGGCTATTGTCTTGGCAATTATTATAGAATCTTTGGTGGGCATGGGTTCAAGGGTGAACCGGATCCAGTGTCTAAGATTAGGTCCTGAACTTGAGGGACTGTAAGCCTGGTAAAAAAAAGAGAGAGACAATGGGGCGAGCTAAGGAGGTGTTGCCACAGGGTTCGGGGGGGGCAAGATACCAGACGCCTGAGTGTCGACCTCCGAGGATGTCGAGGAGGTTTGCACCAGATTGTTAGTGAAGATATTATAAATATCAAGAACCTTTACATGAAAGGCAGGCGCGATATTATCGCATAATGATTGACTACTAATAGTCTTGTCTATATCATCGAATTTAGCCCTTTTTTTGACAGTGGCGAAGAGTTCCTTGGATACATTTTTTGCTGACAGTATTTTTGGGGAAAAATACGCCACTTTTTGGGAGAAAATCAGAGTTTTATATTCTGAGATTTTTTTGTTTCTATAAGATTTTTTCTTTGAGGTCTTAAAGTTGCCTCCAACTACACTCCTGTCTTCTACAAAGCTGTTTCAATTGTCTGAGTTTTTCAGAGAACGAGCGTTGGGAGGTAGTTAATCTTCTGTTGCTTGGGGCCAACTGATTAAAAGCTAAAGCGAGCCAAGAATGATGCTCCTGATTATCATAATCAATGTGATTAGTAACCATGGGTGGTGATAATTGCAATTTATTGTCAAGCGATTTTGATTCAATTTTATGCCAAGCATGGCTGTTTTTAGAAACTGAAGAGGGGGTAGTTTTAAGCAGCTTGGTCTCAGATTTTATGTTAAACATCATAGCATGGTCAGACCATGTTAATGGCAAAGTCATTGAGAAGGATAATGAAATGTTATCAGAAAAAATGCTGTTCACGGTGTGACCAGCAGAATGGGATGGCCATGCCAAGACTGTTCATTCAATCTAGACAGTCCCCATCTTCATTGTGCTCCCAACAACTGAAGGTTAGCCCTTTACCTGTAGTTCCACCTTTCATTTCTTTACAGAACAACAAATCCTCAACAATTTGTTTTTCGTTAACAAACCTGACATAACAAATAAGATGGGTGCCTTTTTGGTTGTCTGTTGCCTTGTCCAACTGGAGTAAAAATTCTTTGCCTTTTAAATTACAGATGAGCTGATCGTTAATATCTTCAGCCATATCATTTATCCTCAGGCTGATGGTATTATTAGAATGATGCACTTTGAGCAGCTCTTTATCCGCATCTTCGCCAAGCATGAGTGTTACCATATCAACAGCAGCAGGCAAAATCAGCTCTTCTGCTATTGTGTGTTTTTTTTACACTGTGCAACACGATAGGTCACATTATAAGTAGATAGAAGGGCATTACTATTAACTTTGGCTTGTTTTTAATGGACTTGTGTAGTTTGGCTTCTGTAAGTTTTCTTATACAAAAATTCCCTTGGCTTTTCAACCACAGTTGGGTGAAGACTTTCATATGGCGCTTTAGTTTACTTGGAAGTATGGATTCTACACCCTAAACCTTTAAACAGATTACATATTGAGGATGCTCCTCATTATTAACCTGTACACATGTGAAACCATAATCTAGATACCTGTCGTCGTACTTTCTGTACTTGGTTTTTTGTTTCCCGTCCTCTGTTTTTTGAGATTACCAAATCGTACTCTGGTCAACACGCAATCATGTGCTTGCTTTGTAGTGTCTGTGGTGAGGAAAAGACCAGTCGGTTCATTCCCAGGTTTGAATGCGAAGGCAGTAAATGGTAGTACTTGAAATAGAGTTTTATTTGTATCTGTGGCAGACGCACCACCTGAAACCAATTGACAGAAAGAGCATGACGTTTTAAGAGCTGCAGTGAATGTAAAGAGTGAGGCACAAGCGGGTCTCTCGAGCCGGAAAGGAGGCTCGAACTATTAGGTGTACGCCTGGCTAAGAATGAAGAAAAGAGTATAGCATTTATACTAATATTCAAACGGAAGATACATGCAACACTTCTTTATCTTGCTAAGCATATCATCCTAGTAATGCATCCTGGCACGGGTACCTCCGGATGTCTCTC
Organism: Calotriton arnoldi; assembly: GCA_963921515.1. Classification (NCBI taxonomy): domain Eukaryota; kingdom Metazoa; phylum Chordata; class Amphibia; order Caudata; family Salamandridae; genus Calotriton; species Calotriton arnoldi. Next base: position 1,645,694 of record CAWUFW010003603.1, on the reverse strand, counting down.
AGCCTTTTAAGAGCATAATACATACATTGCAGAGCCTGATATTGCGTGAGCTGATTGTTCTCCTACCTACTATCAATCAGCCCATGAGGGTACCCAGGCCCTGGCAGGGTCCAGTTGATTTGCCGAAAACCCAGGTCTTCAGGGACTTTCAGACCTTTGGAAGAGATGGGGAGGTCCGTAGATGAGAGGTTAGCTCATTCCATGTTTTCACTAGGAAGGAGAAGGAGCAACCTCCATATCTGCTACGTTGGATGCGGGGTGTGAGGGTTAGAGAAAGGGACACGGAGTGAAGGTGTCTTTTGGGCAGATGGAAGCTCAGGCTGTGGTTCAAGTAGGCCGGTCTGCAGATGTGTAGGGACTTGTATGCACGAGTCAGAAGCTTGAACTGGCTTCTTTTCTGTACAGGGAACCAGTGGACTTCCTTGAGGTAGCGGGTAATGTGGGTTTGTCTAGGGAGATCCAGGACAAGTCTTGCTGCTGCGTACTGTATAGTCTGTAGTCGTCAGAGGAGGTGAGCTGCGATCCCTGCGTAGAGAGCGTTGCCATAGTTCAGCCGGCTGGAGATAAGGGCTGGTGTGATGAAGCGTCTGAACTTTGGGGGTAGCCATTTGATTAGCTTATGAAGCATGCAGAGGATGAAGAAGCAGGAGGAGGAGACGGAGTCGACCTGAGTCGTCATGGTCAGCTTGTTGTCCAGAATGATGCATAGGTTCCTAGCGTGGTCAGTAGGGGTAGGAGTAGGTCCGAGCTCTGAGAGCCACCAGGATGCATCCCATGGGCAGCTTTTGTTTCCTAAAATCAGTACCTCTGTCTTGTCTGTGTTGTCCCTGTTGAGATCATAATTACTAATACATGGGAATAACTTGCCAGCTCATCCCAGTTGTATTAGATACCCAAGCTCCAGATTCCATCTGGAGGTCAGTTGATCTCGATGAGAGCAACTTTCACCTTTGATTATGCTGCAATATTCACTGATAGAGGGGTCCTGCCCTCTACAAATCTTGATATACAAAGAGTGTAGTCACCTCTCTCCCTTCTGTGTTTGGCGTCACACCATCCTAAAGACGTGGATTCTGGTATCAGAAGAGTGAGTCCTTTGGCACTTGATACAAACCGTGTGATTTTGGTATACACTTCCTTAACTCCCCATATTCCAGTAAACATTCCTCATGCCATGCAAATGTACCATGCATTTTCATTAAATTCCCTAAGCTGGTAATCTAAGTGAAGTTGGGTGCTTATTGGTTATATATTATTGAACTAAACTTATAGCTGCTCTTTATCCTTCAGTGGTAACATACTCATGATGGTTTCAGTCTACAGTCTGGCATTCGTCTACAGGTGAGGGACCGTCATGAGACCGGTGTGTTGTAAAGGAAACAGACATTGCCACCCCCCAACATACAACCGTTCCTTCCAATGAAAACCAGCCAGACAACTGTACTTGCGATAGAGAAATGTCGGCATTCTCTGGCCGTATTTATTATACCTCATAAACACGACGTTAAACAGAAATTCAACAGTTGTCTTAATATTGCATAACATTTTGATATACATATACAGCAACAAGGAATACAATATTCTCACACTCCATTAGGAGTCATGCTTGACCTCCTCACGGCTCCTCGGGGCATCGTTTACAAGGCGCACCTTCCACTCACTCAAGGTGAGGGAGCCAGGGTCAACTCCACATCTGACCCCTAAAAGAACCATCCATGCCAGAGCAACCTAATGAAGGGACACCTCCTGGCACCCAATCGGGGGGATGAGGCTGGGCAACCGGGCCATACCTTGGTCCCCTGGCGCAGCCATCATCCCCCCACACCTCCCACGGGGTACCCTGCAGGGCCAGGGACAATTGCGGTAGCAGATGCCTCCCGCCCTTCATCAATGACCGTTTCACCCCTGCCCCGGGTAATTCAAAATCAGCCATATCTTGAATCCGCCTGCGCTCGGATTTGTGATGCCCCACGTTGACAACCCGTTTTGTGGTCAAAACATGACTCCTTAACTGCCTCTCCTATAAGATTCTCCAAGCTAAAGGGATGGGAGGGTGGGGAAAAGCAAAAATCCCAGTCCTCTGGCGCTCACGGGCGACGTGGACCGGCAATCGTCAGTGGCAGGCAAGCAGCAGAAGCTCTCAAGGTCGAGATAGCGCCTTTTAAGCGCTGTCCTGCTGCCCCTGCATGACGCCCAGGTAACCCCGCCGCTCCCCCTTCCCCCCCCCCCATGTCCAATAAGAATTGGCCTTGGGAAAATTTTCCATGAAAAATCACTGTTAGGCCGCCGCCTCAAACCGGTCCATACTGGCCCACACCTGTCTTCGGGGCCTGCGAGGTGGGGATGCAGCCCCTCGTCCATTTTTTTTTTCTAGTGATTTCCTTCCTCCAACCTCCTCAAAAGCAATGCACATTCTGGGTCATGTTCTTGCACTGTGTTGCCATTTTACAAATATTATTTTGGAAAATACCACACACCTCTAAATTATCATTTGCATTTAATGATCCTTGGAGTGATTCAATTACATCCAATTCATAATATTACCTGTCCAGTCCCTTCCTGAGTAGCTCTCTGGCTCATACCGGCCTTCCTAACTTTGTGTGCTACCGATTTAGCCACTTTCTCAATATTAATTGATATGCCCTTTCTGTGAAAACATTGTAATTTAGCCTTGCCACGATCTGTCCATCCATTGTTTGATAAATCTACAAAACATGTTCTGTTGCCTCAGGGCACAGTTCTATAATATGCCAGACATAAAGCTCCCACTCCAATATGAGTTTGCCTTTTGTAGACCTCATACCTATTTCTAAAGGCTTTTGTGTAAACTATGTTTTTTGGTTGTGTGAAGTCCTGAAGATAGGTACGCCCATCTTTACACTCACACAAACGTCTGAATGTGGACTGCTAATGCCCGGAAAATCGTTTTTCATTGCTACCCATAATCTGTGACAACTGTTGAACTTTCTAACTATTGGGGTGCCAATTACCTCACTGAAATGGACCGTGTAGGAACATTCCCACAGGCATTTAGGTGGTGGGGTGATAACACTGGAACCAAATGGCACCTTTTACAGCACAATGTTGAAGAGGCAAATCGGCTTTATGTTCTTAGGTTTTACAGCTACTGCTGACGGGGGTGGTAAAAATAGTAATATGGTGTACCTATCAAGCCTGATACTCCCCAGAGGTATTTGTGCTGTTCCTCCAATAAGAAAACCTTGAAGAGAATGGGAGACACTGCATTTTTCAGGACAGTTTGAATAGTCCGAGTTTTTATAGACAGGTAAAGTAATCTGTGCATGCATTGTGACATGGCCTCCTTTGCACAGCGACTGATTACTACATCAGTTGTATCGCATAATGAAGGTGAAGTCACAAACCGGTTGTGTGCAAAAACACTGATTAGCTTTCATCCTCTTCGTAATACATTAGCCCATAGTGAATTCTTATGTTCCTTGTCTTGGCCTCCAAAGTAAACCGTATACAAGACCGACCACAGGGCCTAGAGGGTGGAGAGGTACTCCCACACAAGGGAAGTGGGACGGGATACGTCCTCCCAAGTAATATTCAATATCAAAAGGTATCCTGCCCAAAAGGAAATGAAATATTAGATATAGGCACAATTCTCTATCAGAGGGGTGATAATATGCTTCTACCAGTACTGGGAGCAATACCTCTTTTTATATTAACCCTCACACACTCTAATAGTGTCATGCTTCATCATCGGGTTCACCCTGGCTCCTAAAGGCCAGGGTGGGCTCAACCGTATTTCAGGGAGCGCTTTTGAGAAAAGGTCAGGGGGGGGTGGTTAAAGATTAAAAATCCACCACACACTCCAGGTATCCCTTTAATATGGAGAGATGGCGGACATTAAAATCACAAAAGTAGGGTGTTCCCAGGATACAATGGTCCTATGACCCTAAATCCTTGCCAACTTGTTTCAGCCAGTGAACTGCCCTATGGGTCCACGGCTTTCTTCAGGGCAAAACTCTACGATAAATCCCTCCCTGGAAATATCAACACATTACGAAAATTATAATTTATTTAAAAACTGTTTCAACCACAAAAACGCCGTATGGATATACTTATCCTTGATGTGGCGTTCGCTCTTAGGTTCGTCCAGCCCAAATTCGGTGGACAGCGCACATCCCACGAGTGCAGAGCAAACGGGGCAGTCCTGTAGTCAGACAGTCCTCAAGGATCCTGGCCCCGCGGTTTCACCTATTAGGTTCTGCAACTCCCGGCGTGTGTCCTTGCTATTCATTTGAAGTTGCATTTTGATAATATCTTTGATCAGTATTAGTGACCTCCAAATGTGAGTCGTGGACCTTTGGCTCTTCTAACTTCTCTTACAGGATCATTCTGTGTCTGCGTAGCTGGCACCCAGCTGTGTTAGGATCATGTAACACCTTATTAACATGCATATAACACAAAGGATTGCCTTTGTGTTGTATGCAAGTGCATGTTAATAAGGGTCGTTTACCTTATGTCTGTCTCACATGTGCTCATATATGTGAGGGCTTTCTCGTTGTTTGCGTTCTTGAGTTCTTTGTGTTTTTGTGAGATGTGCTTAATGGCAGATGTCTTTTACCTATGTGTTATGGAATGTATGTATTTGGTATGTAGTGGAATTATGTGGGTTGGATTGGGTTAGTTAGTTGTGTAATTGTGTGGCGTGGAGTTGTGTGCTGTGGAGTGGAATTATGTGACATGGTGTGCTGTGGAATTATGTGGATAGTAATTATGTTGTATTGAGTGTAATGGAATTATGTGGAGTGGGATTGTGTGTTATGGAGTGTTATTATGTGGAATGGTATTTTGTGTTGTGGAGTGGTATGTAGTGGAGTTTAATTATGTGGTGTGCTGTTAAATTTTGTGGCATGATGTTGTTATAAACAAAGTTCGTGGCAAGCCACACATTACCAGCAGCACCTAAGTGGCAGGCCTGTTAGGAGGCTTAGCCAATACGTCTCGGCAATGCAAAAACTATTGGTTATGGCAATGTCTTTTATCCATGTTATGGTAGGATCCTATGCCACATATGCGACTATCGCTTGGTAGAGAAGCCAAGGAATGGATGTGCTTGTGATTTGCAAGCTTTTATCTCCTATGACAGACATGGTGAGAAACTCATACTGCCTTCAGCATCAACTTTATAGCTCTCAATTGTGCACCGTCGTAAACCCCCACCTGCAACCTGAACCCAGGCAGCTGGAGGCAACTCAGTACAAAGTATGTGCTATACAAGAGTCATATGTTGCATGACGCATGAGAGATGCACTGAGCGATGAACGAGTGACGCGCTGTATATTAAAAATGTTGATAAAGCCTGCTTTCTATCTGCTTTTGGAGAATTCGTAATCTCCCAGAACAAATTATGATACAGCTCGTACGCGTTCCAGAATATAGCTGAGAGTTTAGGTTCTTTTAGAGGTAAAAGACAGTGTAAACATGGTCGCGTCAGTAAAGGGGCGAGACATTAAATGGTATTTCTTCAAAACGGGTTCTGTATCAAACCCCAATCATTAGCAGATTATAGCGATTAAGGATGGGATGGCTTGACCAAGTGACTCTTTTATTTTGGACCCAGGAGTTTCCTTGAACTGTTAATCTGGCTCTTAAAATATTGCTGAGGGCGCGCAGGGGAGTCCTCTGCGCGCCTCCAGTAAACAGGCCCACTTTGGAATAGAAATAGAAATGGTTATTTGATCTGAAATTGACTTTTACTGCTTGTTTTTCCTTTTGATGTTTTATAACAGAGCATTGGGCCATTTCCTCGAGTTATTCAAGACTTATTTGTGACAGAGGTCAAACCCAGTGAAGCCTGCGGGGGCCACTTCAAAACAGGGATGTCAATTAAAGCAAATGTACATTTACAGTTACACATGATAGTTCATCACATTAGTAAACTACAGAAAAACAATATACTCTCAAGGAAAGCAAGATAAAGTGAAACCTGTAGAATGTAAGCAAGGATTGCATTGCTGACATGGAATACCTTTAGAGCCGAGACCTAAAACATAGCGTTAACCCAAGGATTCATTTCCAGTTCCCATCTTGACTTGAGCTATTATTGCACTCCTCATAGCACAGTAATGACTCACCGCTTGTTATCGACTGCAACTTTTCAATCAATGGAAGGGAAAAAGCTCTCTTCTCTAGCCCTCGGGAAACAAAGCTGGCGAGGAATGGTCTGTGAAGCCTGCCCCACTCCACACACGCGCTTAATGAGATCCCAGCAGTCATCGAGCTCCCGCTGGTCCATACTCCTATATGAAAATATGTTATTGACCATTTAGGTTTGTTTAATGTGAAACTGCACTTTGGTTTATAAATGAGCTTTTTGTTACTGCGGTAACTGCGCACCATCCCGAGGCATTAAATAACCCGCAGACCCACCCATCCTCCACACACAACTGAAGGGTTTTATGTTTTAACCCTTGCTTTCTATTCACACACCTACGACCAGATTGAAACAACTTGAATGAAAAAGGCCATGCCATGCTGTAGTGATGGATGATGAATCAAGTATACAGTCCGAGTGGTAGATGATCAGGTTTATTCCAGGTAAGTACATTAGAAGAGAATGAATATGAATTAAATGGATAAATGAATAATTGTATAAATGAACCCCACCAGGAGCAGGTTCCTACTCGCTCAGCCTCAGGTCTCAACTGACATCAGGGAGTCGGGGAACATTCTAATGCATCATAACAATATGAACATTCTACAGGAACAAGTCAGAGGCTGTGAAGGATGCAGTGAAGACACTACACATCTCCCTTTTTTACAACAGTATTAAAAAGAAGTTTAAGGTGGAAACATATAAATAACAATAAAATAACAATGAACAATTAAGGAAAAGTAGCAACCAGGTAAGTAAGAAAAAGAAGAGTTAAATACAAAAGGTAATAAAAGAAGTGAGAAAAGAGTAATAGTGAAAAAGTGAAAAGGTGGTAAATTATGAAGATAATAAAAGAAGTGAGAAAAGAGTAATGGTGAAAAAGTGAAAAGGTGGTAAATTATGAAGTACGGTTTTAAACATATAAAGGATAAAAGAAGGAATGCAAACAAAAGGAAGGAGAAATAAGAAAGACAAGAGAATGTCTCTTTAAATGACAAGAGAGAACACATCTCCTTAAAAGACAAAAGAGAAAGAGATGACAAGAATGTGAACACCAAACACATAGTTCACGGTATCGCCAAGCACACCAATTGGCCAGACCGGTGCAATTGTGAACCAACGAACGAAATTGTGAAAGGTATAATCACGAAAAGGATATACATGAACAAGAAAGTGCTCCCAAAGGAGAAACAATAAGAATCTCCAATAACAATAAGAAGAAAAGTGAGAATTAACACCTAACGGAGCACGAACAGAGGAAAACCTCAATTGCCAGAAAGAAGAATTAATTATGAATGAAACCTTTAAAAAAACAGTGAAAATCTGGCATAATAATCAAATCGTCAATTAAAAGCGTTCCGTTCACAGAACATCAAAACTCATGAGTAATAACTATAATAATAATAATATTTCATGTAGCGTACGTCTACGCACAAGAAAATGTTTAGAAGAATTTAATATATGTACATATGGAAACATAAAGCATCATGAAATTGAAAGTAGCATAGCTGAAATACAATGCGCAAAGTAAGGAAAGTAGTAGGTACCTTGAAAACTGACGTCAGCAAATGAAATATGAAACCGGTAAATGTAAATATACTCACATCTAATACATGTAAATATAGAGCATTATGAAACAACATTGCATAGAAGCTGCGCATTAATTAAGACTTGAACAACTGAAATGTAGAATCAAAACAATGCGCAAAGTTATGCAAACTTTCCACCGCGGTGCGGGCGTTCTAAAGGGTGGGCGGGGCTGCGTCGGCCAACGGTCGTGCGCAGCACCAGGGAGGTATTGCTCGCGTCAGCCGTGGGCCGACGCGAGCACGGAAAGGGTTAAGATAGGAATATAATAGTTATATCAGTAACTTTAAGAAAATTATACCCACCTATGTAGGATGTTGGATAAAAAGTAATCAATTTGAGCATAAAAGTAAAACACCAGAAAACATATTTAACACTATGTCGCACTAAAGAAATTGCACATCATGCATGAACAAGAATAAATGATTAGTAACAATTAGTAAATAATTTTTGTCGTAAATAAAATGTTCCACTGGTGAGCGAACTCTAACTGGATAAATTGAATGGTGGCAAAAATTAAATGTCCCTTAAAAAAAATTATTAATGTAGTCACCGTTGTCCGGAAAGGGGCACTAGAATGGAAACGGTCCAACGATGATCAATATGGAGTGAAGGGCGAAGATCTAGTATGGTGAATCCATGAATATTAACAAAATTGAATATTCAACTAGAAAACCAGTAGATGGCGCTGTTGAATTAATTTAGCTCATGTAAGTCAATGCGGTAGAAGAAAATACAGAGTGAAACACGAAAAAAATCATCTATAAAACTTCACAAGAGCAATGATGGGCACACCATAGTCGTTGAAAGTGGTATTTCGATAGGTTTAAAATATTTTTTGAAGAATAACTGTATATTGGATGGCATCAGACTCGCGTGACTTCACCAAGTTGAAACTTACACGTCCAGTTGTACGTCCTGTGCAATGTATTGTCAATTATTGTGGAATATTCCTTCCGCAAAATGGCGGGACGCAAATCACGTAGTGCCAGAAGGCTTTCGGCCAAAGCTGGAAAGCGTGGAAAATCAGCAAAAGGAGTGGAGGCGTCATGAATGGAGTCACGAGCTCAAGAAGATTTGCTCGAGGCGAAGGACGGCTCGCGCTGGCTTCAACCGACATTTTCAGTAAGATGACAGTTTATATATTTTTTAAATGAAAGTGACTCCACCGATGAATGAAAATACATAGAAAACACTATATGATGAAGCACACAATACATTAAATATTGTCTTAACTTGAAATTAAGGACGAAATTGTAATATCCTCCAAATGTGAATCATACATGCACTTCAGTGGACGCTGGTCACAAAACAAGCACATCGTAATTAGAATTGTAGAAACACTGCCATAGGTCGCTAAAACTCGCAAGTTGAAGCGTAAAGCGACAGTTTCAAAAGATTGCAAGAAAGGCTGGAAGTAGATAATTAATTAATCACCGATAATAAACTTCAGAACCTCCTTGAATAGATCAGAAGGAGAGGGACGCTTGTTTACTCAGGGAATCCCTATGTGAGAGAATAGGCGGAAAGGCAGGGAAATCCTCATCAGTTGTAGGAGAAGCACGATGGCATGAAGTAAATTTCAGCAGGGACTGGCACTTAAGGATGAAGGCGACTGGTTGGATGGTCACTGGTGGGGTTCACATGATGGGGTGCCAGTATGCTTGTGAATAATAATTGAATGAAAACGAAATTCTTTACCTTGTAGTTTCCTGGTCTTGACAGTCCTTATAAGTAGTAGGCTGAAGTACGCCCAAATCGTCGCCAAATGTAGAGATGGATAATGAATCAAGTATACAGTCCGAGTGGTAGATGATCAGGTTTATTCCACTTAAGTACATTAGAAGAGAATGAATATGAATTAAATGGATAAATGAATAATTGTATAAATGAGGAAAGCCAATGAGGGAAGGCAGCAGTCCGTCAGTCAGGGAACATTCTAATGCATCATAACAATATGAACATTCTACAGGAACAAGTCAGAGGCTGTGAAGTATGCAGTGAAGACACTACACATGCTTATTTCAAAGATCTCGAAATGACATTGTGCTACAAGTAAGCTCGGCAACGGAGACAGCAAGGGTCCGGTACTGTAATGAGCCCGGCCACTGGGACCATGGCGGATAGCAAAGACTTCGGCCTAACAAAGCCTACTTCCTTTACTGTAGCAACCGACGCCATAGTTATTGCAACACTGAAAGGACATTTCAGTTACAAAATGAAAGTCAAAATTCCCAGAATTGGAGGAGCTGAGGCATTTTTAGGTCGCGCCTACGCAGCGCGCATGCGCTGCATAGGCAAAAAGACCTTTTGGAATCGCTTCGGCTTTTCAGCCAAAAACGTGCACGCGTTCCATTGCCTTCAATGGCAACGCGTGCACGTTTGGCGATTCCCTTGCGGGAGCGAGTTTTAAAACCATCTGTTTGTAATTAACAGATGGTTTCAAAGCTCGCTCCCGCAAGGAAACAGGCGCAGGCCCCCTCCCCTGCTGCCTCCTCCTCTCCTCTTCAAACTTGCGAGGCGCGCGCGCTTGTTTATGTTAGGCGTGTTGCCGATAAGCGATCTCTGCTTGAGGATCGGCTTGTTTTTCCCCATCGTTGCTTCAATCTTCCCTCGCCCCCATTGCTTGTTTAACGAAGTGGTAATTGCTTCCTGCGTAGTGATGAGTCTGGGAGCCCTCTGTATAAGTAGCTGGGCAGATCTGTATTGTGCGCCAGACATGGCAAAGCTATGTAGTGTTCAAAATTTATTTTTTTATAAAAAAGTGCTTTAATATGTATTGAACTCCGAGAAAAATAGCACTGCTTCACTTCCGAACTCTCCCCTTCGAGTGAATCACGGCACCGCCATCTATTTTCGTGAATAAACCGCAATTCCTTTTTTCTGCAATGTACCTTTGTTAAATGACATGCCCAGTCGGTTTTAATTGCATCCATTCACTGATATAGCAGGATATCCCCTGTCAGATGTGACTATTTAATTCCGGATGTGAAGGTTTTCACCGCTAACTCATGCTAATTTTAGGCTCGCATTTATATTGAGTAGAGGTATACAGGAAGTAAAATTAATGTCCACAATTGTAAAGAAAAATGTCGAGTCAGATGAACAACTCAAATCCACCATAGTATTTTTCCGGCTTTATGTGCACTTGGTAACATGCTGGTGTAAGTTAATCTTTGTACTAAAATAGTGTCGACCTTTTTCTGTTAAATCTATGAATCGGAGGGGATTTTTCATACGTGCATGACGCGAAATAACATGGGCTGACATTCTAATGCGAAGCAGCACGACACAGGCCATCTATAATAAGTTTATTGGTGCTATTTTTTGCAGCTCCAGTTGATTTATAAAGGTCATAAAATCCAGAGGGGCGCAAGGTAGTTGTGAACGGTTGATTTTTGCTGACATTTAGCAGAGTTTGGTTTTAGTGGAGCTACCGGCCTCTTAAAGCATTGGCATTACTTCAGCATTCATAACGTGTATCTGTCGCTGAATAACAGATTTGTATTGTTACCCAACTCAATGGTACTAATTTTATTGTCCTCAAAAGGATGAAAGGCTGGGTGGACCTGCCGGAATTTGACCTTTGTCCATGAAGTCAAACACATGCCTCTACAGTGGGCACATTAGTCCAATAAGCGACCAGACTGGGCATTCCACACCTTCCTTCACTTCCTTTACCACCTCCTGTTTGCACGGGGTGACCTGGAATGTTATCCAATTCCTCTTCAGTTCCTCATAAATGTATGTATGGAAAGGGAGTGCCTGTTTTAGTACGTATTTCTCCCGCAGTGTATTCACGCTTGTCCAAAGGTATGTTTTAGTGATGAGCAATACAGGGCCATCACATACAGGCCAACATTTCAGAAGAGTATTTTTATTTATTTTTATTTTTATTTGAAAAGTTTTATATAGCGCTGGCTAGACCCGGAGGTATCAGAGCGCTTTACATGAGGACAAGCATTGTTTCAGAGCATAGTTAACAAGTTACATAGTTACACAGTTTCAGAGTTACAAGTTGCTGGAGCGTAGTTACATGCGTTAAAAACATATACGTAAGGTAAAAAGCAGGTAAGGGGAGAGATTCAGGGGAGCGGGGATAAGAGCAGGGAGGTAGATAAAGAATGAAAGCGGGAAAGAGGTGGGGTAGGGTGAAAGAATCACTTGCATCAGAGTAAAGTGGGAGATTTAAAAATACTAATTGGGATAACGTATTTCTCCCATTGACTTCTATTGAGGGCTGAATTGGGTCTATTGGCATGTATGGGACTTTCAAGTGTGCTGCTGCAGGATCGGATATGAGAAATACAATTACAATTACATGTTTTTCCTCACCGGTCAGAAGAAAGCACGGAGAAAGCCCTATGACAGGCAGAGAGAGCGTGACATGTACTCGCCTGCAGGTTACTGACAGTGCACACTCAGAGTCGCACACAAGCAGTGTCTGTCAGCTGTAGCCGCAATCAATTGGGTTTTTCTGTGCAGGAATCAGGAGGCATGAGGCTAACCTTGAAATAGGTAGTCTCCCGCATGAATTGTAAGAGTTGGCATGTATGCCATCCATGCATAGACTTGTGACTTTGTTGCGCCTAGTTTTTTACCCTGTTTGGTTCCTTGCTACAGCACTAAAGGACTTGCAATGTGACATGTTACCACTGCTTTCATGCTGTACTACTTTGCTTCTCACTTGAAGGGCAGGAGCCTTGTGCAGTCCTACCTTCACATCCTTCCTGCATGGCTTTGTGGTTGCTCTTAGATTGTTCCAACAGTTGCCTGGCTCTATTTCCACCCTGGCTGTATTTCTGACATGGCTGCCACCGTGCTTTGTGGCAAATACAGTGAACCAACTGCTGAGATTTCACCACTGCCCATGGGAAGCAAGCTAAACGCATTTCTTGTTTTCCACAGTGCCTTTGTGAGGATTGCTTCATCTTTCAGTACCTTTTTTGTTGGTTCATATCTCTAGTCCAAGCTTCTAAGCACAGATGCAGTTTGGTCTAAGGGGGAACGCAAGACGCCAATAGGTTTGTGCCTGTGAAAGGCCGGGAGGGTCTCAAAAAGAGTCTGTTTGGCACCTATTGATTCTCAGCCCTACAGGCCTTTCAAAGGGTGTTGAGAAGTCTCCCCACATGCTAGGCTGCGCCTCTCTAAATTTTGCGCGCTTTGGGTTTTCATCTGTGCAGATCATCCTAAAGTGGTACTTTAGTCCAAATGCTTTCATTAAAGTGATCCAAGATGCTGACTTCCAGAATATATTAGTTACCAAAAAGAAAACCCATGCTGGATCGTGGTACCCCAGTAAGGACTGGTAGTGCAATTTAATAAGTCTGTAACAAGGGAAATACGATGTTTTACTTTAGTCTCGTCTCTGCCTTTGGCCATGCTCTGGCACAAACACAAGGTTATTTATATATTATGAAGGCACCAGATTCTAGTTCACTGCCCGCTCCAAGACACTGGGGGAAGCGCAAAATGCTAGCTGGAATATATATATATATATATATCTATCATGTGATCAAGGCCGCATGTCTGGCGGCCGAAACGCGTCATTTGGACATTTGATGCTCGAATAAATCATCATTTTACTTTCTAACTTTGCCTTTGGAGTCTGTTTCCTGGTGTTGCGCCTTTCTTTGGAGAGAGAGAGAGAGAGAGAGAGAGAGAGAGACAGAGAGACAGAGAGAGAGAGAGAGAGAGAGAGAGAGAGAGAGAGAGAGAGAGAGAGAGAGAGAGAGAGAGAGAGAGAGAGAGAGAGAGAGAGAGAGAGAGAGACACAGACACAGACACAGACACAGACACAGACACAGACACAGACACAGACGTGTACACACACGTGTACCAGTACCAAAGCTTCAAGCCTTTATTAGGTATGGATGACGCCAGCATGCCAATCCCTTTCACAGCTCACACGCCACTGCTGCCTGACGTGTTTCAAAGATTCAGTCTTCTTCCTGAGAGGCTTGTGGCAATAGAGAAACGAGCACAGTCTGGCCACACACAATTGCACGCCCCCTGATGGGCTGCTCGCATGAGACTGTGCAGGGTGTTATGAGGGTTGAAGTGCCGGGAGGAAATGTGTTCCATAGGTAAATGCCCGCAATGTCCTGTTGGTAAAATTCAAAGCCCACAATGGGCCTCAGCAGGCAGGTGCATCCTAAATCCTGTGCTGATGCCCCACGGAAGCGGATCAGTAAATACCGATCCCAGTGGCCCCTAAGCATAACGGGGTGGTGCACTCTCCACGGCAGGGCCACCGCTAATATCACTGCTCCAAGTTGTGCCCGATCAACAAGAAGCACTCTAACACCAGCACCAAAGCTTCAAACCTTTATTAGGTATGGATGACGCCAGCATGCCAATCCCTTTCACAGCTCACATGCCACTGCTGCCTGACGAGTTTCAAAGATCTAGTCTTCTTCCTCTTGTCGATCGGGCACAACTTGGAGCAGATATATATATATATATATAAAAAATATAGTTTAAATTTTTATCCTTTTTAGATAAAAGTCTTTATATTAAGCGAGGATACTCCTGGTGTTACTATTCCGGAACATGTTGTGCTTGGAATGTATGCTGTGGTGCAGCATAAGCCAATGACTCACAAAAAAATGCCACTGCCCACGAGAGTGTCTTTGAGGACTTTAAGATACTTCTGTGGAATACCCCTCTTTGGCCCACAATAAGCATTTGAAGAAAGTGCTGTATGACCATATTGACTTGGGCGTACCCATCCTGAGGCATGTAAACAAGTATTTTTGCATTAGGACTTCTGGTTTGCACGAAATTAAGATGAATCTGCTCGTCTTTTAACTTTGAGTGTCTTTTGAGTGTAATAATGTCAAAACCCTCCACTGTCTCCTGCTGCCCTGTCTTCGTCTTACCAAGTTCTTCACTGCCTCCTTCACTGAGAGCCTGCTACTGCCTACCATCACTCAGTCGACCTCCATGCACCACCCACACTCCATTGACAAATCCAATAGGTCTCCCATCGGCGAGACCTATTGGCTTTGCCAATGCTTGTTGTGTGTTGGCCTTAAAATGGATGAGGTGTACTGAGAGTCACGTTCCAGCATCGCATAGAAAAATTATGTTTGTGCTTTGGGGATAAGTGGCCTCTGTAACATGCTCTGGGGTATCAAAGTTGTGTTTTTGTGTTCTTTTGCGCTATTAATATTTGTCCTGTACATCACTAGCTAACCATGGCCCGTACAATATTAGGAGTAGCCAATATTACAGATCTCCTTTTTCCCACAAAGCATTCGCGTAAACGATGTGCCTGATCACGGCATGGCACATCAGCTTTAAGAAATTGGCTAACGAAGCAGTTTCATGAGCCATATAACCGAGCAGTGAGTGCAGCGCGCAGCTGAAGGCATGTCGGTAAGAGTACAAAAATAAAGACCAATGTCAGGAGGTGGTGGTGGGTGAGGGCACTGCACCGAGAGATTAGTAGCGACGAGCAGGGGCACCAAAGATAAGAGCTGGGGTTTAGTGCAGGGAAGGGCAGCATAAAAAAGGGTTCTTCCAAACAACAGATATACCCTGAAAGCGTTACAAAACTGTACTTGGCAGGTGCTCCTCAGCCTTCAACGGAAGTGACATATCTGCTGCGGGAACCAGTTAGGAGGCAGCAAAGAAGATCGGCATTGGAGTCAACGTATGGTAAGTAGCAGGCGGGAAAAATGTGGTTTAATTGATTACAGCAGGTGTTGCAGACAGCGCATGCGCGCTGCCTAGGCTCGACTCACAGCACCTTTTCCAATTGATTGAACCTTCCAGGGGGATAAACCATTTATCCATTTCGGTGATATTGAGTTTTCATTTCAAGATACTGCAGCCCGTGATTCCTATGCTGGCTGTATTGGACTGTAGCCCTATTTTCATTGATAATAGTAACATCTTCTTTTTGCTGAAAATTTGGCTTTATTGACTGCTTTGTTGCCTCTATTATTCGCCGACATGAAATGCACCAAACAACGCGCTCCTGGATTCTGTCCTAATCTGCTCAATACATTCCATTAATATTAATTGCAACTAGAATGCAAACAATAAGACTGTGACAGCTTCAGCTATAAGTTGGGTGATGAGGCATGATCCCTATTATATTTTAGGGCCAGTAATGTACACCTTACACAGTGAAATATTGAGAACACCAGTTGCATCAAGATAAGCCACAGACAGGCAGACCATGATTAAGGTATTACCTTATTAATATAATGATAGAACTGTTTTGACTTAATATTATCCCTCTTTCATCCCGATCAACATGCTGTTTACATGACCCACAGATGACCCTATATGTTTGCCTCTCAACACCTAACGTAGGCAACTCTCCACTGACCACACCCCATTAGTTACCTACTGGGGCTTAAAGTAAAGACGCCCAGGGGCGGGTAGAGGGTCGGGACCAGAGCAATCATGAAGCAGGAGAAGATTAATCAGACACTTGGTGACTGGACAGGCAGGGCTGGGTGAATCTGAGTGGAGGAACGAAGTACCTTCGTGAGGGGACCATTGATGAGCAGCAAGGGATGGACGAAGCACCGGCTAGCATCTGAGAAATGGACCAGAGGGAGGACATGCATGCAATATCTGAAAAGAATCAGGTTCACAACACTTTTGAAGACTGGCGGAGGATGAGACTACATCACTTGAGGATAGCCATGGCTGTAAAAGAGTAACAAGTGCGGGGGGGGGGGCAGACAGGTCATAATAGAGAAAAGCATTCATCAAGCGGTCATCAAGCCAGCAATTGACAATTGTGCCTAAGTTTGCCGTTCTCGCAAAGGAGGACGCTCCTTTCAGGTAGTAGCTGCAAAATTATGGAACAGTCTCCCACTTTCCCTTAGACAAGAACGTGATCTCCTCAGCTTTAGGCGAAGCTTAAAAACCTGGCTTTTCCAACAGTAGAGTAGACTAGCTGGCTATGGCTGTCAGGTCTTTCATTTGCTCTGTTCTGGGGTCAAGACAGCGCCGGGACACTCCTTGGAGTAGCCGTGCGCTTAACAAATACCCTATAACATAACATAACATTGGGAAAGGCTGAAGAAAGGGGGTGGCTAGAGGGTGGTAAGCAATACTCAAAGATGCTCTGACCAGGAGCATAGGAAGGGAGAAGCTGGATGTCAGGATGGCCTGGCTGGAGACCGCACTGTGTTTATATTCAGACTTTCCTGATGCTTGAAATCCAGAACCTTATAAATAATACTGTGCAGCACTGTCCTATCACAAGCGACGTCGCTCATTCTAAAACTGGGATGCAGGCCGAGTAATTGCCAGTTAAGCATTCCATAAACCACTTTTTTTGTACACTTTAGTGTGCCGCCCCAAGTGGGATGGGTATGCACAGACATGGGTCGCATACATACTGTGTCACTGGCACAAAGCCATATCTGGCAGATGAGCCCTAACTAGGGTGAAACCGGTCCTGGGTTGCTTGTGTTCCGGTTCAGGGAGGACCTGGCTGACATATGGATGAACAGAGGTGGCTGTAAGATATATATATATATATACATACATACATACATACATACATACATACATACATACATACATCACCACAGTCCTGTCAACTCCAAATACTCGGACGCAGGTACAGACCACAACGTGCCAAGAAGTAATTAAGCAGTGTTCTTTATTCCGTGCAAACCAGCATGACGCGTTTCGGCCGTGTTACCACGGCCTTGATCACATGACACGCTAGGACCAATGATGTCTATTTATAGTGCATATAATTACAATGAAAAAAAACCCTTTTGTTAGTCTGTCACCCATTACCATAGATCTAAACAAAATACTCTGCTGGTCATAGAGAGCAAAAACATCAACAGCTTGAGAAAGCCAGACTGAAACAATTAAATAAATAAGCAATCATTATAAACAATTGTACAAATAATTTGTTCAGTCCCAATAATTACCTAATAGTAAACTCTCAATTTTAAATGTATTTTCTTTAAAAAATGACCGTTTAAAAATTATTATATACACAGCAGAGTGGTAATAAGAATGGGCTAGTACAACACAATTCCATAAAACCAATTAGTGCAAAATACAATGTGCAAAGTGTGTGTTAAAAACAGTAAAGAATTAATTAATTAATTCATTCTAAAGGTTGCTATTCCTTTCATAGTCTAACCGTGAGTTTTAAAATTCAATAAACAATTCAGACAGGTTGTAACAAATAATGCCTGATATAAATGATAATTAGATCATTATAAAATCATTATAAAATCATATCTGAGATTGGAACCAAAAAGCGTCTAAGCTTGAAAAATGTATGTTGTATGAAACTACACTGACTACATGTACGAACCACATACTTGACTAGTAAACTTCGTCACATACGTGTGGTGAGCACTGCCTAGTTTTTTACACTAAAATAAGAGTTGCATGAAAATTCAACAAACTCCACCTATCAAACTCCTGATTACCACGTTAAAGTCACATCATATATAAAAACATTTGTAAATAATGGCATAGGTTTAGTTCCCTACTTCAAGGTTAAATCCTTTAATAGTGGTTACTCATGAATATAAGGAGTGGATAATGTGTATTCTATATTACGTACAAGGATAGAGACGTCGCATTAAAATTTGTCAAATACAAATAATCACCCAACATCTCGAACAGCGTTATCACATACGTTCTAAAGTGCAAGTGCATAAAAGCAAACAAATAAGGCAGCAAAAATTCTATTCTCTTCAAGTACATGTAGGCTGAGAGACGTCAGTATGGAGCACAGACCCTATCCATGGAACTAGACAAGTCAATTTATACCCCCGCAGATTGTAAATTACGTGGGATAAAATATACAGAGTGGAGGATAAAAGATGTAGCAAAAAAAAACGTCTAAAACTCCAGCACAAGAACCACAGCATCAACCAAGTAAAACCAATAAGTTAAAACCTAGTTAAAAACAGTAGAAAAAAGAACTGGCTAAAAGACCGACCAAAAAATGCCCACAATAAAATCCATCCACAAAGTAGTATAAGAACACAGTAATAGATCAAGTCACATGATTATACAAACACAGTAATAGAACAAGTCACATGATTATAAAAAATTGTGCAAATCTTCCCCTGTATTAAGCCCATTGGGCATCCTGGTGTCAAGCAAGAGTATGTAATGGGATTCCAGTTGTCTCAGTCTCTTTTCCCTGTTACCTCCTCTCACTAATCTGGGTACTGCATCAATCACATAATAAGACAGGTCACTAAGATTATTGTGATGCACCAACTTAAAGTGACGAGCTACTGGATAACTGGAGTCTGAGTTAACAATAGCCCGCAAGTGTTGGAGAATACGAGAAAATACCTGTAGCTTGGTACTTCCAATATACTTCAGTTTGCAAGAACATTCTAGTACGTATACTGCATGGTCAGTCTTGCAAGTAAAAAAACCTTTTATTTTAGTTGGGGTTGATTCAAATGCATTCGTAAATTCACTGGTATTCACTCCAAACTTGCAGGCTCTACACGTAATGCACTTAAAAAAACCAGTACGGTTGGATAGCCAATTGGTAGTAGTGACCACCTCAGGACTAGTTCTTACCAATGCATCCCTCATTGAGGGAGCACGTCTAAACGTTATCTGAGGAAGATTAGGCACTAATTGTGACATGGTTAAGTCAGTTTGAATAATGGGCCAATTCTTGTAGATGATTCTTCTTATTTCCTTGTCCTGAGTTCAAAAAGTAGTTATTAACCGTACATGGTCTTGGCTCTGAGATATAGTAGTATCAGTGGGATTAAGATTACCCGTAGCTATGTTGGTTACTGTTCCCAAATAGTCAACACGACTGTGTTTGTTGGCTCTCTCTCGTGCTGTTTCAAGGTCTTTCCTTTTATAGCCACGGGCTAAAAATCTTAAAAAAGAATCATTTTGACATGTAACACAATCAGAATCTGAACTACAGATTCGTCTAATACGGAGAAATTCCCCATAAGGTATGCTCATTAATAGATGGTGAGGGTGGGAACTCTGAGCGTGGAGTATAGAATTACCCGCTGTTGTCTTCCTGTAAAGTTTACTCTGGATAGTATTATTGGCTATATATAGCTCAACGTCAAGAAAATTAACCATCCTATCACTAATTTGGGCTGTGAATTCCAAATTCAGCATATTATCATTGACAAATTTTATGAATTCCTTGGCAGATTCAACTGTTCCTTTCCAGATGACACAAACGTCGTCAATAAATCGCCACCAATGGATGACATGAGCATCATACAGCATGCCGTGGGTGCGCCTGAGGACCTGCTCCTCCCACCAGCCTACATGCAGGCATGCATAGCTGGGAGAAAAGCAGGCCCCCATGGCCACACCCTGCAGCTGCTGAAAGATCTCATTATTAAACATAAAGTAATTGTTGTTCAAACATAATTCAATCATATGCAGTAGCATCGTGTTATGTTGATAAAAATTGATATTTCTTTTATCTAGATAAAACTTAACTGCATTAAGGCCATCACTATGTCGTATACTCGTGTACAAAGAGCATATATCCATGACTACAAACAAATAGTCATCCTGCCATGTGACAGATTGCACAATGGATAAAAAATGCCCAGTGTCTTTAATATAGGACGGCAGTTCTTCAACAAATTCATGCAAGAAATAGTCAACATATTTAGACAGCGTTTCAAATAAACTTTTTTGGGCTGATATAATGATATAATGGGTCTCCCCGGAGTTGGTACCACCAATTTGTGTATTTTAGGAGTAAAATAGAGAATCGGTGTAATAGGGAAATCAACCTTCAAAAAACAGTATTCATTTTTATTCAAAAGTCCACTCCTTTTCCATTGACCTAATTGTTCATGAACTAACGTCTTTACTTGTCTCATATCACCTGCTGTGGCTTTTCTGTAGCATGTAGTATCATTTAATTGGCGATAAGCCTCTTCTAGATATTGATTCTTGGGCCACAGCACAACATTGCCCCCTTTGTCCGCCTTGGCCACAATTACATCCGCATTTTCATTCAGTTTCTTCATTAAGGCTGAATATTGCTTTTCTTTATATGATCGGTGTTTAATGGTTTTCAAAACTTTTCGATTCAAAGTCTTTAAGTCATTAATGACGCAATCACTAAACACATCTATCGCATCTTTTGGCATAAGAGGGATAAACGTAGAGGTCGGGCGGAAAGGACTCACTGAAGGAAAATTGCCCGCAGTACCAAGATTCGAAAGCTCCTCTTGAGTAGAGTATTCCATATTCTCTGAATTCTCAGCAAGGGCATGCATCGTTTTTAAGACTGAAATATCAGATACTTGCAAGTTTTTACTAGGTTTATCAGAAGCCTGTACCGTAGATGCAGTCACAATGGCTTTATTCAATTTAAAATGTTTCAATAATTTTAATTTCCGTATAAATTTAAAAACATCAATCCTAGTTTGAACATACTTGAATCCGTTAGAAGGACAAAAAGACAAACCCAGTGCTAGTAGTTGGGTCTCAGCGGCATCAAGATCAATGTCAGTTAGATTAATGACAGTGTTATCGGGTACTATTGGTCTTTTCTGTTCTTGTTGCGCCATCTGCCCCTGTTGTTGTTGCCTGATTTTGCATTTCCGCCTTTGTTTTCTGTTTTTGTTCCTCCTTCTGCACCTCTCTTCGCCTGAGTACTTTGCCGCAATGTTTGGCGGCGATCTTCTACTAAAAAACCAAGCTCTTCAGATGGTGTGAATTTGCTCAGAATTGTAGTTGCTGAATTGCTAGGGCTATCATCCTCCGATCCTGTGCTACTCGCTGCCGAGCTGTATCAAAATAAAGAAGTTTAACATCAAGAAGCAGACATTCAGATCGGTATCCATGCCAAAGTCACAATTAAAGTCCAGTATCATTTCTAGAGAGACATGTTGAGACCACACCAGTTCCAGAGAGAACCAAGTCTGTGTATGTAGCAACTAGAAGCATAGAACGGCATCCACGCCCATACCATAGATATACCAGCCTTCCCTGTCACAATAAACTTTGGTTCAGCTGCCTCACTATTCTCACAAGTAATAGAAATAGGCATTGGGATATGATTAGCTAGGTAGGAGTCTCTTTCTAGTTACTTGATAATAGGGCAGGGCTCGGAAAACCTATCTGCTACAACATTGCTGTGACAGAAGTGTACCAGTGATTGGTTGAACAGAAGTGGGCCAAGGAGTTGATCTACGTGGTCCACAGGGGGATAGGAGAAAGAATGCTGCAAAGTCTTGGTAAGCCTTTGAGGGCATGGGGAAGCATGCAGAAGGCTTTCAGAAGGATCAGTGAGTGCATGACATATGAGAAATCTGCCTACACGGGGTGATAGACTAGATTAGTTCAAACATTTTGATGGATGAAATTATATTATAAGTAACCCACGTTAATGCAATGTGTACATTTGCTGTGCTTGGAAGTAC
Organism: Calotriton arnoldi; assembly: GCA_963921515.1. Classification (NCBI taxonomy): domain Eukaryota; kingdom Metazoa; phylum Chordata; class Amphibia; order Caudata; family Salamandridae; genus Calotriton; species Calotriton arnoldi. Next base: position 1,623,584 of record CAWUFW010003603.1, on the reverse strand, counting down.
GTATGAAAGAAGCAGATGTTGTAACTGTACTTTTGACAAGCGTAGATTATCACGTAACTCCGCTAATGTACATAGCGGGTAAGGTTTTTACCTAGTTGAATCGCTAAGTAGATCCAATTGTATATTGGGAAATTTATATTTATATTGGAGGGCAGTCTTAATAAGGGAGCAAAAATTGTGACTCCACTTTATTGATGTGGACAGAGGGGCTTTATTCTCCTTTTTTGCACAACCCCCTTTTTTGACCGATGGAATTCATTTTTTGATGTGGAAAGAGAATACTATGTCCTCCTGGTTACTTTGTATAAAGATCAACCAAATGAACTAAATAGGTTTTTATCTCTTTTATTACGCGTTGTATATTGCACGAATCCTGTTAAAAAAGGGACTAGTTTTGTTTTCTAGATTTAGGACACTTTTTGATATGCAGTACGACCACTACCAAGAATGGGAGTTGGACACAATTACGACTGTATGTGTGGAGAATGTTTATGATTATTTTATACTTACTTTGCTAATGCCCAGAGAACTCAAGAACGGTAGTTAAATGCATGATGGGTTGTCCCTGAGGAAAAGCGTAACTCAGGAACCTGACTGCAGGACAACGGAACTGTTCTGTCTGTTCTCTCCTGCTAGATCAGCACTGGGTGCATTAAAAGGGGTATTTCAGTATGGACAGAGAGTGGATGTTGGAAATTATACTGTCTAATGCTACTGTCTATATCTGCTGAGTTATAGCGTCTCATAGTCCCTTCATTCTCCAGTACATATCTGATCCATTTTCCTAATAATTCAACGTGCTAGGATTTGAAGCTACATATTGTATTTCTTGGTACTAGCATCCTCATTTGGTGGTGTTCATTCATTTCTTCTACAGTTACAGGTGACCTATGTGAGGCTGGAGATTCGGCTACGATGCTAGGAGACAAAGTACCTCCCATTGGTAGGTGAAAAATCTAAGGGTTCCTTGGTAATGTTAGCAATTACATTGTCTTTGTAAAGTCACTGTCATTTCCCGGGAGCATCAAGACATATTCTTAGACGAGAGGCATATTATCCAGACAAATTCAGAAAACCCACAAATTACGGTAGAAAGGATTTGGAATTTGTGTAATGTTATGGCGTGTGGCCCAAGGCCATGAAAAAGGTAAGATCCCAATTTTCATTGTACAATGAAAGGGCAGAAAATTGGGAATTGAGTGTATTCCAACTAAGGGTGGGTGATTAACTCTTCTCCGCCAGCGGAGTTTGCAGAGTTTTAGATCTCCGCTCTCCGTTTGGAGTGCGATATTTTCAAAAACTCAGCAAGCGGAGCGGAGTTTACCGGTGCCATGTGGAGTGAGTCTAGGGGACTTACCTCCCAAATGGTGGCTGTCCACGTCAGTGCAGCCCAGCCACCTGTCTCCGAACCACCACTGCCTTCCTGCTCCTGCTGCTGGGCTGGCTGCACTCGTGACTCCGCTTAGAAGCCTGAGCCTCTGCTGCTCCGGCTTGGAGGAAATTTAATTAAGGCGGGGAGCCTCAGCCACCTTAGTGCAGCAGCTAAGCTAACCCCAACTCAGATCAGACAGCAAGAACTGGCGTATTGCGTGAAGGCATGCCTGTCCCCCTTGATAGAAAATCTTATTTATAAACCAAGAAAATGTCTTGGGGATAGTGCCTGATTGAATGGAAGCAACCTAACCACTGTGTTGATGCTGTTGTAACACTCCGCATATGCCTGTTATTTTACTGGGAAAAATTGGTCCTGGGTAGGATTTGTGGGCAGAGAAAAATGCATGGAGAATTATAGGTAAAGTGTGTAAATGCAAAATATGAACTACTTATTCATATTTTATTATTCTGTGTAAGGTTAGGACATTGATGGTTGCCTTCATGTAGTTACATGGTGCAGTTAATGAGAAATGGAATTACATTGATGCCAAAAATGAATAGTAATAATAACATATGTTTTGATCATAAAAACAATATGTAGAGACACAAGTTGGGAATTGCAATAGTAGCCGGCACACACCTAGGGCCAGATTACGAGTCAGGCGGTCGGAGGACTGCCAGACTCGTGGTTGCAATCCAGCCACCGCCGCATTAAGACTTGGGCAGGCAGGCCACCATGGGACCGCCGCCAGGGAACTGGTGTTCCTTGGCGGTGGCGGTCCTGAGGCTGCAATATGCTTGGCGGGACCACCGTGGTCCAACCAAGCATATTACGAGTTTTCTCTCCACCACGGTTTTCATGGCAGTTCCACTGCCATAAAAATCGTGGCGGAGAGAAAACAAAGGAGGGCCCTACAGGGCCTCCTGGTGCCACACGCAACATTTGTGCACACAGAGGGGCACAACAGGTGCCCCCCTGTGTGCATGCACACCAGTTCCTGCACGGCATGGACTTAACAGTCCATGCCGTGCAGGAACTTTTTTGGGCTCATTGTGGTGCCTATTTTTAGAGGCACCGACGTGGGAACAACCCCAGACAGAAGAAAACTCCTAATCTGGCGAGTGGCCCGACCTTGGCTTTGGTGCAGCGGGAGCGTGGTGGTGTTGTACCGCTCACTCCCGCTGCGCCAAAAGTCATAAACGGCCCTTTAGTGGAGGGGGTGTTTATAACTACCCAAGATGTTATTCGAAATCCGAAGATATGTGCAAACAGGCGCATGTTTTTGAATTTTCGATATAAAAAGAGTTCAAGATGACACGGGCAAGGTGAAATGAAATCGAAATGCATGTTTGACTTTAGTGTGTCTAATTATTTTCTTTATGCATTGTGTTTTGTGTAAGGCATTTATGTACAGGTCTTAGTTACTGGGCAGACATTTGGATCAGAGCAGCAGTTTATACATCAAATTGATCGACACCTAAAGGACAGTGGAATGCATCTGAGGAGAGAGAATTATGAAAGAAATTCAGACAGACTGCTGCTGCTTTTCTGTCCTGTTGTCTCTCGTGTTGGAACAGACATCAGCAATGCATTGGAGAACATTTACAGTAAGTAGGCAATTTAGAATATCTTTCTTTTCAAATTGACTGATGTCCAGGGGTATAGTGGTGTAATATACTGCTGCGAAAAATATAATTTTTCATGTGGAAAATCCACATCAGCATGTCATCCTTCGTTTATTAAGCTGTTGGTCATTGATTTGTTTACTATTAACACTAGTTGTGAGAAATAGCATACAATTCACTCATTTGTGTGACATATTTAAAGATTTTCTAGAGACAACTACTAGGGTAATGGTGTACTGCTCATTCTCAAGCTGTATAGACTGAGTTTGTTTAAAACTATTTTTTTAATAGCTGTTAATCAATATTTTGTGTTGTAGATTTGTGAAAAAGGTGCAGTACATGACAAGACGCCACTCTAGCCTCAAAGATAGAATTCGAAAACCTGCAGAATGTGCGAGTTCTGCCCTATGAGCCGGCTGTTTTAAAATGATGCATTGTATGTGATCAGACCATACAATGGCCCTACCTTTACTAGTTTGTCTCCAGCGCTCCTGTAATTCAGAAAGGATATAAAAACATTTGTTTCTGCAATATCTATTTCTACCCTCACGCTAATAACCACCTGCGGAAGATCAACCATGCTCTGTAATCCAACCACAGCCATTCTTCATTAAATAACACTGGGCCTGGCAAATTAGCCTTTTATGCATACTCTCTGCAGATTTTTCACATTTTATGGACCCTGTTTTGGTAGCATTATGATTCTGTCCATATTTTACTCACATTTAGTGCCTCAGTGTGTGTGCTCTGTCTCTAAACCAGTACAGTAGAAATATTTTTACACAGTTGGTTTATTCATTTGTGTGTAAGGCGGAACAGAAATGTCTCTGCTGATGCAGAAGTTAAATGTTTTATGCAGGGATGTTGAATTTTATAAAATATCTACTTGTCCATCAGACAATATGCTTCAGAAAGCTACTTGTCCTGTACAAAAATCCACTTGTCCCATTCTGTAGCATGTACGGATGTGATAAATTATGGCAGCGTTCTAATTACATCACATTTTTGATTTAAGTTTCTGTAATTATGCCAGAGTTTACATTGTGAGGGTTTGGACCCTAGTAAGTTTCTCATCACTCCACCTTGCTGATTTTACCAGACTCTGAATATACAATGGATCTGTTTGTCACATTTATACCTTTTTACTGTCTCTACGTATGCACAGATTCTGTTTATGAAGGCGATCGGTTTACACCAGCTTTCTGATCAAGGTAGGGCTCAATATGCCAGCACTTTCATTATGCCAGAATTCACATTCCAGCAGAGTTCAGGAAGTTTCTTTGCTTTGTTTCTTATTTTACTTTCTGAGGAACCTCTTGTAAATTTACTTTTAAGCATCCACATGAGTCCACAAAATGTAAATATACCCAGATTCTACTTGCAGTCCAGTAGTTAGGTTGTTAGCTGCGAATCAACAAGACGTCTGACAGTCTGACTTTTCCGCTTGACCATATTGCGTAAAACTTCATCTCACTTTGTCTCAGTTCCCTTCTTTGCAAATCTTTTTGGCAATTAATGGACGTTTACATTTTATACCTATTTGAACTCTGCAATATGTTGTTAGAGTCAAAATGTGTTTCAATCTTAAAGCTATTTACACATGCACGTTTGGCTTACTTGTGCAAAATTGGTTTTGCTCATGAAAAAGATTTACCCATATGAAGATTTTTGTGTGAAAAAATCTAGTCACGTACTGAAAGCCGGCGGTAAGTGGTAGTTTCTAGGCTAGAGTGTCAAGTGAGTTTGTGCACACCCACAAACTTACATTTTTAAGGGTTTTTGCCAACTCCTCTCTAATCCTTTCCAACTCTGGAAAAGTTTGAAAATTTACACCTGACAAAGGCAGGAGAAAAATATTTTTTGTAGGGCAGCAAGTTTCTTTGTCAGGGAAACCATTTTTCCCTGGGGGGGGGGAAAGAAAAACATGTTTTATAAAGTGAATTTGCACTTGCTCAGCAGATTTTCACTTGAACAAATATACAATAAATATTTCACAATTATTCGCAAATATATGCTGGGAGTAGTCATGAAAACGTGACTGTATTCCATTTGAGCATTTTCATATGAATGCATATCTTCTATTTTGCATGTAACAAAGTATGCATTCAGAAACTGTAACTTTGTAGATTTGAATCGTGCATTCCTTGCACCACGGTGAACATAGTGTGTCTCATACTTAACTTTAATGGGCTTTGGGTTGACCTACTTTGTTCGACTTCTTTTGTTTTGGAACCATGAGCCTTTGGCTTGCAACATTACTACTAATCACATCTTGGATGAGCCCAGAGCAGTGTGTTGGTATCACCGTTTTTCTGGTGGCTGTTTTATGTGTGTCCTTACAACTCTATTGGAATCTATGAGGGACTGTTTTACAGCCTTTTTAGGTCTTGCCTAACACTGCAAATCCTGCCCAAGTTTTATTATAAAGTGCATCCCCATCCCCAACCCCACCCATCCACCCTCCATTGTCCGTGTCGTCCACATCGCCCGCCCTCTGTTGTCTGTGTGCTTTCCCATTGTTGTCTCTCGCTTGTCCACCTCTCCCCCACCCACATCCTTATCTCCCACCCTCTGTCCCTCCGTATTGCCTTTTCAGCACCCGCTTTCCACCCAAACCTAGAGGTCTTAAAAAAAAAAGAAAAAAAGAAAACCCACAATTGTGCTGCATCAAAGAAAGCACATTAGAGTTACATTCCAAAAATATCGCGCACATCTTTGAAATTTTTTTTACTAATCCATCTCCGCTAGGTAAACAGAAAGAAAATGCTTTCCTCAATTTGTAGGCACATGCACCTGTGTTGGCGCCCGCCTTTAAAATGATGCAACGGCCGCATTATAGTGCTGCTGTACAGCATGGCTAAAAATCATTGACAAAGACAATAAGATCTGTTTTCCTTGTCTGCACTCGCTCTCCAGTACTCTAACAACCATAGGCAAAGCCAGTAGCATGCACTACAAACATCAAACCAATTTGCTTTGGCAGTGTTTATTTCTCTGTGTTTTTCTAGTTTTGTTTTTGTAAACTGGCAGTTGCTTCTTTCCTGACCATACCAAGGGGTTCCAGATCCCTCAATCTGAAAATGAAAAAATGTTAAGAAAAATGTTTTGTAATATTTTAATATCATATGCATGTCGCATAAGTAGGCGGCGTGTACACTCTGCATCATGAGGCACTATAGCGCTGCTAAAACCCACATTTTAATTACATGCATTTGACACATTTGTCACATGGGCTCTACTTGTAACTGAGCTTTGCCAGAGCTTCTCTTTGGTTACTTAGTACCTTTGTATAAACATTGTAACATACCTCATTACCGGAATAAGCCATAATTCAGACTTTGAATTTCTTTCATTTTTATTCTTCTCTTTTAGTGAGAGGAAGACATTAATTCAACATGCATGTCTAAGTTGGTTTGGCTTTGTAGTTGAATTTCATTGATGTTAATACATTCGTTTTGCTTTTCCGTGTCCTAGCTGCAAGAAGGATGATTTTGATTATGATGCATCACATCCCGAATGAAAACCTTCCCCTACACACCGACTCCAGGGGCCAAGTCCAGAGCTCCAGCGTCCTCGGCTCGGTGGATTGCCGCTTCTCACAGGCATCTGGTCTCTACAGCTCCGAGATGAACGCCAAGGCTGCCCTCTCTGCTGCCTCCATGATACAGAAGCATAAACATTCACTGCTATTCCAATAAGGACATACACCATGAGCTGAAGAAGTACTTGGTTGCTCTTTAAACTGTCTGTGGAACATCTCTGCTAGCACCTTCCTACCACACATTTATAAGAGGAGCTGTAGTATCAATCTGCTCCTATAACCATTTCCAGTGGCGTACCAAGGGGCCGGGGGTGGTACTAGTTTTCGGGGCTCTTACCTGGTACCATCGCAGGGCGGCAAACGCAGGAATCAGCACCCCGCACTTACCTGCGGCCATCGTGGGGCGGCAAACGCAGGGACTGCCACGGGCGGCAACAAGACTAGCTATGGCAAAAGGTCTAGCTACGCCACTGACCATTTCATAGGCTACTCTGATGATGACTCCGTGCACTCTCGACCTGCATCAGGGAAAGACGCCCTTCCAGTAGCAGGATTGAAGCACACTAAATGGAGGTTAATCCAGTAAAGAAGGTGGGCACCACCAATTTAGTTTTCTCACACGATATTGACTGGTTGAGGTATGGTACCGTTCTATGCATTTGAGATGTTCAGACTCGTCTCAAGTGAGGTTGAAGGCAGGTCTGCTGGTGTAGTTGGCAAATCGGTGAGGTAGAACTTCAGGAATTTTTGCTTTGCAATAAATTGCCACCAAATATATTTTGGTTACCCAATGAAAGGACGTTCATCGTAAACAACAATGCTGTTAGGGTCATGCATGTGGCAATACACGTACAGCTGTTGTTGTCCATGGACAGTTACAGATTCACACAGGGACCTTCAATGAGTACTCTTTAAAACATGAAGGTTAGGTACAGCGAACTTTTAATTGTTTAACTACATATAATTAGTCTTGGTGTTGTATACACTGATGAAATCTGACTTTACCTAACATTGATGTGGAAAGTAATCATGTCACCTACATTCCCGAACTATATGGAGCAGAATTGTTATGTGAAAATCAAATGATTTGCTTATGTCGAACAACTTAGCAGGCTAGAAAATAAGTACTGGATTCCAGCTTTCTATTTTACAAACCCCATTACTGAATCAAACAACTTACAGCCTCTTAGGGAGGGATTTTGAAAAAAATGAACCAGGCATATATAAAAGACATAAAGCACATAGAGTTATTTATAAAATCTAACAGTGTTACAAATATATAACCTGTGAATGTGAACGATAGAATACGTTTTTTTAACAACTAGGCTCAAAATATAGACATTTGCTCATTTTATTCGGTCTCAGACCAAAATAAGACCATTGACGCTCTCTAGAGTGCACGCTGAAGCCTCTATCATACTTCCCACTATACTGGGATTTAAATTACTACCCCACAAAGTGCCTTCAGTATGCTTTATAGTAGTAAATTCAGCAATCCATCCAACCATATAATCAAAGTGACCTGAGAGATAGGATACAAAGCTGAGAACAAGCCAATTAGCTTGATAGCTTCATCCTCATGTCTTTGTCTCCCAATCTATGTGACATCTGCAGTTGGGTATCATTGTTACCAAACTCTACCTGGGGAGTTAGAGGTGGATGGATGGATGCTCTAGTGTAGTAAGATTTATGACGCTTTGCAGGCAAGGGCGGATGAATTCCAACCGACTAGTAGGATGATTTAGTGTTTTGTGGTGATACTTTGATCTTCCAGTTTGACAGAGGTTCACCTTCCACATCTGAGGCAGTGGAAGATCTATTGCTTTTTGAGTTCTCTGTCAAGACGGTTGAGGTATCACTGTCTAGCATTGTAGGATCATCTATAGGGGAAACTGGTGTAAATTCTGCACCCTTATGCCAGGAATTAAGTCCGACTCACAGCTTCTAAAATCCCACCCTTTTCTTCAGTCTTCTGATCTTCCTTTCCATTAGCCTTATTATATCAACTCTCTGCATCAGCTGGTGGACCTAGGGTCTGTGTTCTCCCTACTCTGTTTTCCTCTAATAAAAGTGGTTCCATTTCTCTCTTGACCATTCTTTTAACTGTTTAGTGTTCCCTCCTATGTGTGTGCTTGTTCGAACTGTGTTGAGCTTGTTTATCATGTAGTAGATTTGACTGAGAAACCTGAATTGTAACACTTAATATCGTGAATTGCAGTAAACATGTTTACATGAGTGAGCAAGCAAAATATTTTTTTCTATTGCTTTTCACATACGGATTTTACACAGACTCATGTTTACCACAAGTAATGAATAACTGGACGAACGAAGATTCCTTGTAGGGGCTAATTCACCAAAAACATGTCCGCTCCCACAGACATAGTTTACACTTTTTCATGGCTTTCGTTTACAAGTGTTTGTGACCGTCACAAACCTTTGGCTATTGCATATGCATAGAGAAAGGTTGGCATACTGTATTTATATACCTATATATGATATTCACATATGCTGCAAATTTATTTCCTAAACCTGTGTGAATATAGTATACATGTAGAGGGTTAGGAAAAATATTTATTTCTCGTTTTTTATTGTACTCTTTTGATCCTATACATCCATTTTTTTTTTTTTTACCTCTTTTGATGAGTATGAAACTGGTGGCATGTTGACCAGTCTACCAGGACAGTGGAGGTGGGCAGGGTGCTCTCACTCCGTCATGGTAGGCCACAAACTGAGTGTAGTGATTTTTAGGTCTCGCCTAGCGATGCAGCGCAAAGCGCTGCTCGCTATGCGAGATCTATTGTTGCCGACTTTTGCTCCGATGCGGGACAGGAGATGTGCACGCGCATGGTGTGAGCAGGAGTTGTAATAGCGCCGCAAGCCGTACGCGTGCACATCAACTGTCTGCGCCGAAGCTTAACAGACAGGAGATGTGCACGCGTACGGCTCGCGGCGTTATCACAACGCCTGCTCGCACCATACGCGTGCACATCTCCTGTCCAGGCAGCCGATGCGCACGCTCATGGCGTGTCTTCTTCATTCGTCTTCACGCGCGCGTGTGCAGGATGCCCCCGTGCACGGTGATCTCCATACCAGAGGGTACCATAATCCTCAAAAACACCACCCCACTTAAAAGCAGCGTATAGCAAAAGAACATGACTCGCAAATGTGAACATCTTGACACGCTCCATTCACGGTGCCTTCTCCCCATCACAAACGCAAAACGCAACTCTTTCATCCATTAGGAAAAGCTTTCAAATCTGAACCTACCCTAATAGCCCTTTTCCAATGGACCGGTTTCAAAGATATTTGCTGCTTCCCATGACTGCACCTCCCCATTCTTCTGTGCGCTGCATTCAGTCGTCACTCTCCCGATCACTACTAGGACAGGAGATGTGCACGCGCGCGGTCGCCGGCGTCTCGCGTCTCTTCCGCTTTCATTTTCCCTCCGTCGGCTCCAGATCATCTCGCTCGGAGATCCAGAGGCTGGGAGCTGGCAGGCAGCGTCTGGCGCGAAGGTAGGCTGGGTGCCTCTGGGTGGAAGGCTGGGGTAGTCATTATGGAGCTCTTGTTAGGTCTGGCAACGGTCACCTTTAATTCTGAGACCTAGTCGTGTCATAAATAGTTGAAAAACTTGGAAGTAAAGATTGTGGGTTTTGGGTCGGCTCCCTTCAGCCTTTTGCAGGCATTGGCTTGCTGGGTTGTCCATCACATGTTGGTGCATTTTGATGAGGTTTACATTTTTTGTTGTACTGTGTCAGTTTGACACGGCAGATCAACCATTGGCAATGCCATTGGGCATACAGTGTTAGCACAATGGAGGGGAAACACGGGGAGGTAAGCTAGTACACAGGACTATTGTAGGAAAGTCAGCCCTCCTGTAGTTCAGTTCAAGTACTTAAGTGGAAGAGAAAGGATACACGCAAACAGCCACTAGAATTAGGTGAGATAGGCATGCTCCAGTGGGCTGAGCCAAGACTGTAAAAAAGAAAGGTTGAAAAAGACGGTTTTTGATACAGGCAGATCCAAAGATTACTGTGTATATTTTTAGCATTAGATCTGTTTTACAGCTGCACAGTAAAATTCCTGACCTAAAAAAAGTGTTCCTCGGAGTATTCACATTTTGTAAGATGATTGCCGTGTCAGTGTCATGACACAATGGCCATATTATCTGAGAGAATTTGACATATTGCATGCACATTCAGCACACTTGGTGGAGGCAGGTCCCTAGATTCTGCTATGCTACATTCAGGGAATCTAGAAGCTTCGCTGATACTGCCTCTGAGCCACTGCTGTAGTCCGAGCAAGCTGCTGCCTTAGGATCCCCTGATGCTGGTCTTGTGCATTCTGCTGCTGCTGTGCACGTGTGTAAACATCAGAACACCTGGTGGCCTGCCTTTTGTTTCCGCCCAGCAGCTCTGTTGTTTCTGGGCACTCGTGTTATGCAACATATTGCCCGGCCAGGTGATTATGTGCAAATCACAGCATCTGGTGGTTTATCTCCTTCTCGGGCCTGGCTGATTTTCCGCGCCTCATGCCATTGTTAAACAAACATTGGCAAAGCCATTAGGCCTCACATGTGTGCGTCCTATTGGCTTTACCTATGGTTTTTAGTCACGCTGCACAGCATCATTGATGCTGTGCAGAGTGACTAAAAAGAACAAGCATTTGCAATGCATTTGCAATCGCATTTACGTGAGTTCCAGCTATTGACATTGCAAATAACAATGCCTTTTATTTTTGTTTTCGTTTTTAAAACATAAATAAAAGGCATTGTCATTTACAATGCCAATAGCTTAAACTTGTTAATTTTAGCGCTTTGTCAAGTAAACAGCAGCCCAGTGCTGCTGTTAAAAGTGGGGCCGCATATTAACGTCAGTAGGGCTAAAAGTGAACCCCGGGCCATACTTTGAGAATCCAAGTTCTATAACACGCATTCTCAAAAAATGCATAGCTAAGTCCACCTGGAGTATAGACTGCTTTTCTTTATTTCCTGGCCATTGATTGGCTGAGAAGAGCTAAACCTATTTGTGTGGCAGCCATCTTGTTCTAAAATGGTGTGTAGGGATGACCAATGAATCTCACTAGAGGACCTGAATGCATATGCCAGACATCATATAGTGTATTCTTCTAGCAGTCGGGTAAAGTGCTTAGTGCAGGCTGTGGGTCACCCGGGCCCCAGGTGTATGTATGTCTGTACTGGAGTCTCGGTGTGCTCGGGAGTTAGCAGTCTGTTCGCGCCTCTCTGAGTACACGTCTGTCTGAAGTCAAGGTCTGCGTGTGCCCCCGTCTCTGTGAAGTCAAGGTGTGCCTGTGTCCCTGTCTCTATGTGAAGTCAAGGTCTGCGTGTGCCCCTGTCTCTATGTGAAGGGGAGGTCTGCGTGTGTCCCTGTCTGTCTGAAGTGGAGGTCTGCGTGTGTCCCTGTCTCTATGTGAAGTGGAAGTCTGCGTGTGTACCTGTCTCTATGTGCACCTTTCCTGATTGATCTCGCAGTTCTCTGTGTAAGCTGGGCTTGTAACCTAGTCATGTTAAAGTGTGATTAACTTGGGATGGTAGGGGTTCGCCTCCAGGTGTCTTGACAAATTCAGTCTGTGGGCAAGTATTCACGACCGGGCACGATTGAAATATCTGAAGCTGAGGCTCAAGGCACCATGGTTTCTCACAGTGGGCCGTAAGGTGTGAAGACTACATGCACATTCAATCCCTGGCCTCTGTGCAGAGCGATGCTCGTATATGTGCTAGTGTTAATTGTGTGACGGAGGTACACAGCTGTCAATCTGGGAGCAGCATAGGAAACGACAATGCAGTGGGGGAGTTGTATGCGTGGGGGCAGGGCTTTAAGTGGGCCGGGTCTCACCGGTGCTGAGCACTGGCAGTAACTTTATCCTATTAGCATTACAAATACATTATATTTTGCTTAACAAAACTCACATTGACACAAGCCATTAACATTTACAAAGCCAATAGCTCGCACTCATATAAATGCAATTAATAACTTTTCCATTTCCAATTTTTAACAGTATTTGCATTTTACATTACAATCATTTTAATACATTTTTACAAAACATAAACAATATAAAAAACAATGTCATTTACAAGGCCATTTACTCAAAACAATGTCACTGCGAGACCTATTGCATTGTAAATGCTTGTTGTTACAGGATCCGGGCCCCTTTGTCCACGGATATTTGACTAGTGTTTCCATCGTCTCTTCTTGGAAGGCCATGTGCACAATGCACAGCTGGCCTTTTTAGATCTAGCAGAGGCTTATCCAAGCTGATGCTATAGGTTCCTGTTTATTCAGTCATGAGCACAATCTGGGCACCTGATTCTCTGTACTTTTGTAGTTTGTGGATTTATGACATACATAGTGTGGAACCATGCACCAACCATGTACTAATTGTGAGAAGACAAAATATCAGGAATGGTATTACAGATAGTCCCTAGTAGGCACAACAGGAATGCGCGCTCACTTTTGCGCCCCCAGGGCACTGTGGTATTACAGAAGGGGCCACAGATGCTTCTGTGACCCCTTCTGTAATACTGATAATGTGGGCTCACATTTAGTACCAGCGCTGTCTTCAGAGGGTGTTTCCTAATTTGCATGGAGGCGTGGCTTTGACTCTGTGCCCATGCCTTATAATGAACAAAAAGGTGGCAAACTGTCAGTGCGCCTCCTAGGGCAGCCCTGTGGAGGGATTGAAGGGGTTCCCATGGACCCCCCCAGACATCCCCCTGTAGGTGGGTGCAGTCACTCACTGTAGCTGCCTACAAGCGCATCTCTCCCTGCTCAAAGTGCAGGTGGATTACCACCTCTACTGTGAAACATGGGGTGGCTTTGAAGCAGTCGCTTTGTATGTCACTGAATTTCACCTCAAGGCAGCGCATTCATGATAATGGGATGCGCTGTCCCCGTTTGCTCCTGGCACACCTGTTTCATGGTGCAACCAAAGACAGTGCGCCCTATCACTAACATGGGTCTTCTTTGGTCCTTGAGGTGGTTAGATTGAAAAACTGGAACATCCTAGAATGAATAGATGTGAATGCTTGCCATTATCCACGGTGTTTATATGAGGGCCAAACCACATCTCAGTACTGAACACAAGACTTAGAATATTCTTTTACTCATTACATTGGGAGAGGAACCATGCTTAAGAAGGAAGGCCACTTGATTAAAATGTATCACTATTTCTACCCTAATCAGGAACCCCTTGTTTGCGCCATTCAAAGAAGGTAAGCTGTCTTTCAGCTTCAGAAAAAAACATGGTACAGACACTTAGTAATATTAGATCAGATCACAAGGGCACCTCAGAAATGGATGTGGGTGTCATGCCTACATCTGAAACCAGAGGTGACTTAGCTGAATAAAATGGCCTGACACAACCCTGGACCCATTCAATAATAACACAGATAGAAATGCTGCATGTAACTACATCTACCCTATGTGGAAATGTGCCTTCATTGACATTTTGTTATGTTATTATGACTTGTATAGCGCACATATACCCTTAGGTGTCTTTCACTGTGCTGTGAAAGAAAAGACTTGATCATGTGGATTGTGCCTACAGACATGCCTGCTCATTCCTGCTTCGTTCGGAGCAGTATCTAGAGGGAAACCATCCTGAATGCTGCAGAAAAATTAGGGAGGGTTTGGTCCTCAAGGTGATCCTTATGAATGTCTTGATCTGTTTCACTTAAAAGTCTGCGCCCACTGTGGAGTGCATTGATATTTTTTAAGGGTGGTGTTCAAACTAATTTGATGTCAAGTAGTTGGTGAGGTCATTAGCGTCTGGGATATATTTCTTCAAAAGGAGTTTCATACAGCTTATCATAGAGGTATGAGGACTGTACTTTGTGAAATGGATGTGCTTAGCAATTCAGCGATGCCAGAGATGGGACTGTAGACAGGCCCATTGAAACAAATCATTGTGGCAAGTTCTGTTGACAGGTTGGATGCCATGATTTTGAGGCTATGATAACCTTTTGATTTAGATCACATCCAGAAAGTGGGCATAGCATGTAGATTTTGCCTAGTGGAAGGTGGATGGTTTAAGGTTACTGGTTCTTGTCTCATAGATCTATGTACTGTTCACATTGAAAAAGGGAAGGAGCACATGGTCGGACGACCGGGGGAGATGCATCGGACTCTCAGGGCTATGGGAGGGTAAAACTGTAACATTTATTTCAGTCTACATACCCCCGGGACTCCAGGGAGACACATTCAGAGACCTAGGGGCGGTCCTCCTATCACTTCCAGAGGGGCGTCTTGTAGTGGGGGGCGACTTCAATGCAGTGACCTCGGGAATGCTGGACCGCCACCCCCCGTGAAACTAAACCTGCAAGCAGGTGGCTGCCCAACTTTCTTGAGGCAATGGGCCCGGTGGATGGGTGGAGAGCACACAACCCTAATAAGACCCAATTTACTTTCTTGTCGGGAGCCCACCTCAGCCTCTCCCGCATTGACTACGTTTTGGTTCCAGCTGCCCAGGTGCTCGACAATCGTGAGGTTAGACACCTAGCCTGGGGAATTTCGGACCACTCACCGGTCTGGCTACACATGGTCTTGGGTCAGGCAAAAGTTGGGAGGATCGCCCCCATAAGTCCTTGGCACCTCGGAACCCAGAAACCCGCAAAGATTTGAATAAAGCTACAGACCATTACTTCCAGGAGAATGTGGGGACGGTTGAATCTGCCCAAATATTGTGGGAGGCATATAAATCAGTGATCCGGGGGCAGGCCCTGTCCCTAATAGCCGGTAAGAAGAAGGACAGACAGCAGGACATAACGCAAGCAGAGGACGAGATCCACAGACTAGAAGAAGAACTAGAACAGACAGTCACCCCAGAGAAACTGCACCTATTACAACTTAAACAGGACGACCTCAAGGCATTAGCCACCGACCGAGCAAAGACCCTGGGGAGGGAGGCACAAAGTAGAATATATGAGCAAGGCGACAAAGCGGGTAAGCTAATTGCGTGGCTAGATAAAAAGGAGCTAGCCAGCCGTTTGGTCCCAGAGTTGAGGGGAGAGAATGACACACTTATTACAGACCCACAAGAAATTGCGGATCAATTCGCAAAGTACTACCAAACGATATATCGTGCTAGTGGGCAATACACAATCGAAGATTCACGTGCCTTACTACATGACATTAGGCTCCCCACCTTAACACAAGAGAACCGTACATACTTAGAAGCTGACTTCACGGACGACGAAACGGCTCAGGCAGTTAGGGCACTAAAATCCGGAAAGGCCTTAGGCCCCAATGGGATACCCATAGAGCTCTACAAGCTTAGACCCGACAAAATAGCCCCGCACCTCCGATTAATGTTCAAAGAAAACGGAGAGAAGGGACTGCTCCCGGAAGATCAGAGAGTGGCCACTATTGTAGTCATTCATAAAGAAGGCAAAGTAAAGACCAGTTGCTCCTCTTACAGACCAATATCCCTCCTCAATGCGGAACCCAAAATCCTAGCAAAGCTACTTGCTAATCGGCTGGTGGAAGCTATATACAGCTTAGTTCATCCTGATCAATCAGGATTCATGCCACATCGAAATACTGCCTTAAATTTTCGTCGGGTTCATGGTGTGTTAGGCAGAGCAGCTACCATCCAAGAATCAGCAGTGTTGGTCTCATTAGACGCCACCATGGCGTTCGACATGGTGGAGTGGCCATATCTTTTCGCAGTACTTGAAAAGATGGGGTTTGGGCCTAAATTTATTGGTGGAGTCCGGCTCTTATACACAAAACCTATGGCACAGGTGGTAGTAAACAACCGAAAGTCGGAGCTATTCCAACTAAGTCGCGGAACGCGTCAGGGGTGCCCCTTGTCACCACTCCTATTCGCACTAGCCCTGGAGCCTCTGGCAGCATGGATCCGTAAGGACCCGGTTATCCGCGGACTGCGCTGGTCCCCCGAGTGGGAAGATAGGATTTCGCTGTATGCGGATGACATCTTGTTATATCTAGCCGCCCCCAGAGCCTCATTGGTGCGGACGTTAGATATCTTAGCCGTGTTTGGAAGATACTCAGGATTCGCGATAAACTGGAAGAAGTCCACTATATGTCCTGAAAGGGGAAAAACCCACTCCGCTGCGGAATTGCCCAGTACAAACGGCCGAAGAGGGTTTTATGTACCTGGGAATTTTTATCTCGCTGCGCCAAGAGCTCCGCTTCAGCCGCAACCTCCTACCCCCAATTCAAAGACTGAGGCGCGATATCGGGAGCTGGAAGACCTTACCGCTCTGTTGGGCAAAGCAGCCCTATTTAAAATGATGGCGTTGCCCCAATTCCTATACGCCCTCCAAAACACACCGGATCCAGTCCCCGGTTCATACTTTCAGGAAATAGAAAGCCTTCAGAGAGAACTATTATGGAATGGGAGGCCCCGGATCGCCCTGACCAAACTCACCCTTAATTGGTACGATGGGGGCATCAGTCTCCCAGACGTTAAAAAATACTATTGGGCGGCACAGCTAGCAGCCATAAACCAAGGTACATACGGACACCCGCATGACCCGGGGTACGCCATGGATAGATGGCTCCTTCCGGGAGGGAACTACTGTAGAGCACTCTATTCCTGATACCGTAAAGATTCCCTAACTGGCCCGACTAACCACTCAGTGCACACCTGGCATGTCGTGAATAAACACTTGGGCTGGGACCGCAGACTCACACTGTCAACCCCCCTGTGGAACTCTGAGCAACTGGGTAATCTACGGAAAACGCGGGGATTTGACAAGTAGGACTTGATCGGTATTTCCCAAATCAAAGATCTTTACAATAAGGATGAAGTCGTGCCGTTTGCCTTCCTCCAGCAGCGGCACCACATGGCAGAAACTGAAACCTTTAGATACTATCAGATCCGACATGCCCTGCAGACCCATATCCCCAAAGGGACCCCCCTCCCTGACGCATCACCCTTAGAGGACAGAATACTCGACGGCCACTTGCCCGATAGAACCATCTCCCTAATCTACAAAAAACGAATTAATAACTCTGAGGACCCACTCCAATCCCTCAAGGAAAAATGGGTCAGAGATGGCATCGAGATGGACGACGAGGAATGGCAAGAGGCAGTGTCCTCACCGAGGGAGGTGGCTATACAAGCCAGACTGCGTCTGGTGCAGCTCAAAATCTTTCACAGAATATACATAACGGGACCGGGCCTGGTTCGAATGGGTAAGGCGGACAGTGGGGAATGTAGACGTAGATGTGGGAAAGATGGCACCTTCATGCATATCATATGGGAGTGCGACCAATTCAAAGCTATTGGTGTGCAATACACAAAATCCTTAGCGAGGTGCTTACACTTGAACTCCGGCCGGAGGCGCGTAGGTGCCTCCTGAATATTTGGGAACCCACTGACCTCACCTCCTACACCAAACTCTGGGTAACATTGGCCGTCATGATCGCAAAGAGAAACGTAGCCACTCAATGGGGGGCCGTCCAACCACCCAGAATAGAAAAATGGAAGCAAGATCTAGATTGGTGCATGTTTAGGGAAAAGTCAGTCTACGTAGCCAGGGGATGCCCGAGAAAATGGAACCGTATTTGGGAACCATGGAACTCCTATCGGGGAGACATATGTAAACCGCCAATAGCCACAACCGAAGATGAGGAGCTCCCGACCCCCTGACGATTCCACACTGTGTGATATGGTCTGAAACCATGTAATTTCGAATGTAATTACCAGAAATGTACGATTGTTCCCTAACGATGTTAAACATGTCGTGTTATGTAGATGTTGTAAATCAATAAAAAGAAAGTTTTTTAAAGAAAAAGGGAAGGAGGTATTTGTGATGCTTGGGATTAGATGGGTATATTTTTATCAATGTTTAGTTCATAGGTTTTCTCGAAGATCTGAAACAGCTTGCTTTCTTGGATTTTGAATTTATCATCTGGCTTGCACACTTATTTGTGGATCTTGTAACATCCCTACAGGATGGTCTGAAATTAATTTTATGACACAACTTGAGTGTTAGGTTAGTTTTGCTCCAAATTCGTTGGTGACCTCAATTTATGGATAGAAAATACAGCAACCTTTTTTTTTTTATGTCATCAGAGACCCTTTAGGTTTGAATCTGACAGTGGTGCCTTTTCTTTAAAAATGCTTTTTTTGTCCACAAGCAACTCTGTGAGCCATACTGACCTTCTTGTCTGTCTGAACTGTGCTGCAGATGATGTTGATATTATCTTATGGTCATTCCTTTCTGGAAGGACTATTTCACACAGTATTATTGCCACTCTTTCCAGCTTCTCAGTCCATCTCCTGCAATGCCCCAATGGAATTATTACTACCGCCCTTATGCTGAAGTAACCCACTCCCATGCCTTTCCTTTTTACAAGGACACCAATAATACTTATAGTCTTCTGCAAGTCAAATATTCTCTTTGGTTTAGGCGTATTTGTTGAACATCATTGAGGTAGCAGAAATCACTTTGCAAAAAAATTACTATAGTAACGCTTTTTATTCTGCCAGTTACCTTGGGTGTCCCACCATTTCTATCTGCTTCTTTGCAACTATCCCCCTCTTCGCTTTTGTAGCATCCAAGCTGACTCCTGTGTTTAAACATTTTGAAAAGCCATCAAATCTGGGGTCCCAATGTAAAATGAGTGTAAGCCACTAGCATTTTGCAGGTCTACATGAAAGCCATCCACGGAGGAGGGGCTTATGATTTACAAGCCCTCTTCCCTTGCTACGAACCATCACGCTGTCTCAGATCCTCAAACACTGGATTGGTGCTCTGCCCCAAGATAAACAGAGTAAGGTGGGGGGAAAGCGTTTTTCACACTTAGCAGCTAAATTGTGGAATTCACTTCCGATACCACTCCGACTTCAACCAAGCAGGACACTTTTCAGGAAGCAAATAAAAACATGGCTCTTCTCTCAATGCTAACCGGTCACGTTGCCTGTACTTTATCTCAGCGCCAAGACGCCTCGGCATTAGTGCGCTTTAGAAATATCTAGTCAGTCAGTAAGGAGGGAGAAGGTTGCCAGCCTCTGAAACATTATCCTCCATGAACCTGCTGTCTCTTTTGGGCATGTCTTTGAAGCAAACATCTCCAGTCAAGCAAATCTCTGTGCTTTAGAGAGAGGCTCTGCCGGGGGCCAGTCCTGGAACAAGGCACTTTTTCTCTCACCACTCTAATATTGTCAGGTGACTTTGATGGCTGAGGCGATGCTGAGAATGACTCAGTGGAAAGCTCTGATAATGACATCGTGGACAGCAGCAAGAGGGTCATCAGCTTAGTAAGGAACTTCTTCCTAGAAAAAATTCCAAGGCCGTGGGAGCCTGTGTAGGTGCATAGTTTTGTGGTGTTGAAATCATAGTCACCAGAAATGTAAAACTCAAAGAACTGGTCCTGCAATTAGGAAGTGGCCATCCTGAAAATGTCCAACATGGCCCATTGAAACGGCTTGACCTTGGAAGGGTCAGGAGAAGGAGTCGGGAATTCCAGCTTCATTTATTTTAGAACTAAAATGGACTCTGGTGTTGGGGAGTGGCACCACCAAGTCCGAGTTTTCCCAGAACCATTTCATTAAGTAAGAAGAGGACATTTGTAAGAGCATGCTTTAAGGGTTTTGCTTTCCATTTACCTGAAGGATGGAAGAGCGACAGTTTAAAGTACCTATATGAGTTCTTGCTTGGTTTTCTACTCTATGGTGGCCTTAGGGTGCACATTCAAGCAGCAGTCACAGGTCGAGGAGGCCTGGTCGGTTCAAGACACAACATGCTGTTATTTTGTGGATCCTATAAGGATATATTCTTACAACAATTTTACCACAGTTAAAAACCAGAGACCTTAGGTGGCATTTGACCTAATTGCTGTCAAACTTCCTGAAGAATTTCATCTGTAAAGACTCAAGAAGAGCTTCAGACCTGTGACTATGAGGTACAGAAAAACAAGAACTGATGAAAGAATGGCAGTTGGAGCAATATATAAGCTGATGTTGTCACATTCAGGGTGCGTGAAGCCATTACTGAATTTGCGTGGTGCCATCTGACAGTGCTGGAGAGCTATTGTCTGGTGCCTGGAGGATATTTTTAAGGTGAGAAATCTGTGAGAAGCAGTACTTGTCAGAAATGCAGTTTGCATAAGCTTACCACATTAGAGCCAGATCCATCGGATTTGCCAATGATTGTTCCTACAGCAATGTGAGAGAGGATAAATGTGCCAAAGCGAATGAAGTAGTAGAGGTGAAAGAAGGTGGATAAGATTTAGGCTCATCAAGAAGAAAGATGAAAGCGCAAAAAATATTAGGTTTTATGAGCTTGAGAGATCTCAATCCAATTATTCCAGCTAATCTTCTTGGTATCTCATCTCTTCAGCAATGAAATTCCAGGGATTGCACCGCTTCAGCTGCTCTTTCTTCTAGTGATGACTTGAGCATATTTAGGGGAATTTGTTCCCCCTTAGATTTGTTTGACCACCAAATATCTTCAAGGAAGAATGTAAGCATTCAGGTTGTGAAAGGTGGATGGCTTTCACGATTATACAGCCAATTTAAAAAGAACAATGATTCTGACTTCTATAGGAAGCCAGTGCAGATCTCTGGCTGCAGAATGCTGTGTGCTGGATCCAACTGGAGTGATGCATTCTTCCTCTCTTCACCACATCCTTAATCCACAATATTTAACTATCTATAATTATTAACTAACTCTTCTTCCTTTGTGACAAGGTAATTGACTTATGCCTTGCAGATATACACTCCGTTTATGATAGGCATAGTTCTAGGCTGTCTTTAATGTAAGTGAATATTAATGATATGTATATATGTGTGTTACGGTACATGTGGTATTAAATGATTATTGCTCAAGAAGTGCAAAATACTGATAATCCTTTACTATGGTTTTACTTGCACAAAAGACAGGTTAGTACTAAGCCTATTGTAGTCAGAGAGTGAATATTCTTTGACATTCCTGTCCAGAATTTGCCATGGTGTATCCCTTTTGGTGTGCTTGCGGGGACTATTGTGTGAGTAAATTGTTGGTGGAAGCCTTAACCTGGTGGATCTTAGGAGAATTGCAATGATCTTCTGGTCCCTTTTCTGTCTGGTTTCGACAAGAAATTTATCAAAGAAACAACAACAACAATAAAAGTTACATAGGACATCCACTACTATGTGGACAGGGATGACACCTGGCTTTTTGTGTCTCTCAATTTAAGAGCAGCCTTCTGTACTACTGAGCTCCTTAAACTCATTCAAATCCTTGAGTCCCGCACTTTTTTAGGGGATAGGTTCAGAGTTAGTTTGCCTTCATCTTCACTAATTGCAAGCCACCGTTTAGGATCGGTCATTCCTTCTCTGACCCAACACTGTCAGTTCTTGCTCCTATCGCGTTCAACTAAAATATGTAGTCACTGACAATTGTAACGGAAGAAGTTGACATCTGAGTTCTACAATATCCAAAGAAACTGAAATCTACAAGGAAATAACCTCCTTCCAAGATATACATAATACGAAAAATTTGCCTATCAAAGTTGTGCAAAACTGGGACTCAGAAACTGTTCGGTCTCGCCCTTCATGTTCAGTGGGCTTGAGGACACAATATTCCAATCCTGTTCGCACTAAACTCATTTTGAGGATGGAAAGGGCGGTGGGGATCACAGGATTTGGGTGCCACTTTGCAAAAGGTTTCATTTCTCTGGAGAATGCACCACGTGACAGACAACAAAAATACACTTCTTGTCAATCCCTGAAGTCTCACAATTTTTGGTGATGAGGACTGCCATTTTGAATCATTGGATATGAGGTTATTTGTGTTCCACAGTGTCCTTGCTGGGTAATCGTGCTTCTGTGTTGCTGCAACCAATGCCTAGCTACCTGGATTCGTGAATTGATTGATAACAGTTGTTTTTTCCCCAGAGAACAGTTTAAGACTACAGAGCAGTATTCTGGAAATTAAGTAGTGTTGAGGAAAATAAAATCCAAACTATTTGAGCATTCCCTCCAGAATTTCTGAAAATGTTAAAGTACTTTATTATAATCTTTATAGTCTTATTCTTGTGAGGAAATGGGAAGAATACTCTTATTAAAGACTGTTTTGTGTGTGCAAAGATTATTGCTCATAACCAGAACTGCATAATATTGATGATTGTTTACTGTATTTTCACTTGCTCAAACAAAACGCCTAGAAACTAAGCTCACCATAATCAGAGAGTGCATATCTGCAAGGCATACGGTAGTTACATTGTCACAAGGAAAGAACAGTTAGTCAATATATATATTACTTAAATATTATTATACTTCAGTTTCAGGAACACAAGCTTCACACCGCAGCACAAAGAGTTTGTTACATAACGATATTCTTATGGTATATCATTTCGACTGCTAATGTTAGATGCACTACGTTAATAATAGAAAATTAAGATATCCTGTATAGTGACCAGTCTGAGTTCTGAAGCCCAGCGTCTCTGTTTTGTCTTATTCCATTCCCGTTTTGTTATACTGGCCAACATATTCTTATTTTGTGTGGTTGATGGTAGATGTGGTGAAAGGTGAGAGAATGCATCACTCCTGTTGTATCTAGCATTCAAGGTTGGTGCATTATTACACAAACGTTTTAAATCAAATTTGAACCAGGGCTGTTTTGTTTAATTAAAAGTAGATAGTTTCAGTCCAACTATCAGCAATTAAGTTTCCTGGCTTTGAGATCAAATCTACCTTTGCAGTTATATATATCACTGATAGACCACACAGTGAAAACTGCTAGAACTACAAATCTTGCTAAATTAAAAGCCTAAAGCTGTTTTCTGCAATCCACTGATTGATCGAAACTAAAATTATTTCCTGTATTGATGAAATCATTGCATTCCTAGTTGGTGTGCTGAGATGAGTGCAATCACCACTCACAGTAGTTACCTAGCAATCAGCATCCAGAGAACTGCATTGCCTTCTGCTAGAAGCCAAAATCTTTTTTATTTTTAAATTGGCTGCATAATCGTGGAAGCCATCCACCTGCCACATCCTGAATACTTACATTCTTCCTGGTGATCAAACACATTTTAAGTGAAAGGAACTCCGACGGTTTGAATCAAAAAAGCTTAGAAACCTAGTCTTACGATCTTTCTCTGGAAGAAGAAGCAGCTGAAGGAGCGCCATCACTGGAAGTTCATCCTGAACAGATGGGATACCGAGAAGATTTGCTGGAATAGTTGGACTGAGATCTATCAAGCTTCTAAAACCTATGTCGTTTTGCACGTTACTTTCTTTTTTGTTTCACCCAAATCCTTTCTACCTTCTTATACCCCTGCCGCCTCATTCGCGTTGCCTCTTGTATCCTCTCTAACTGATGTAGGAACAATAATTGGTAAAGCCAATGGATCTGGCTCTAATGTGGTAAGTTCTTGCAAACGGCATTTCTGATGGATACTGCTTTTGTTGAGAAATTTGGGGAAGTCAGGAGCACGCCAGGAGGCTTTTTAGTCCCGGCAGCTTGACCAGGACATTTATACGCACACAATAGTGGTGTACCAGTGATTGAGAAGTTTATGTCAAACAGTTTGTCGTATTTGGTGCCATAGCTCCAGTGGCCATACCCAGACGGGGTTTTTTTAAAAAGGCAATAGGGAAAGTCCGTCCTTACCCCGACTCACACATTTTTTAATCTGGTGAAGTCAACAAAAGAAGAAGATTTGATAAAGGGAGGACGTGAACGCCCCTATCTTCAGTATATCAATACTGTGTGGCCAATGTGAGAAGGAAGACTCCACAGGGGAGGAGACAGATCTCCCCCAATATTTTGTCCTATCATCTTTCTTGATGAATTTGTTGGGAGACACTAAACCGTATTTGTAAGCCTGAAGAAGGTGGTGGATCGAACTATACCACCGAAACGCGTCGCTTTGTGTTGAAAACGCACCCAAGCAGTACCTGGTTCTATCAGGAGAAAAGAATTTTACAAAGTGTTGAACCAGGGCTATCAACTTCTGTTTTTTGTACTTGGTGTGCTTACTTGATTCATCAGGTTCTGATGTTATTATTGCTCGTTATACTCTCCCAGGTTTTCTGAATGACATGTTTTTAACTTATATGCATATTTAATGTGAATTGATGATGTATATGTTTTTAAATCTTTTTTTATAAATTTTGAATCTCATAAGGATCCTGCTAATAAAAACATTTTATATTACTTTTTTGGTTTCTATCTAATTGTTGGTGATCAGGCCGTGTGGGTATGATAGTAGTGTGTATCTGTATGCTTAAAAGAAACCCAAAGGGATCTTGTTTTTGACAAAGTGACAATAATTGGTAAAGCCAATGGATCTGGCTCTAATGTGGTAAGTTCTTGCAAACGGCATTTCTGATGGATACTGCGTCCCGCAGATTCCACACCTTAAAAATATCCTCCAGGCACCAGATTCCTTCTGGAAATGTTTTTCCTTAAAAATAGCTCTGCAACACCGTCAGTTGGCACCACACAACTTCAACCAAGGATCCACTCTCCCATGATATGACCACATCAGGTTGTATAGTGCATCAACCAGAATGCTTCCATCAATTTGTTTTTTCATGCCAGTCTAGAGCTCTTCTTCAGTTTTTACAGACAAAATTCCTCAGGAAATTTAAATGCAATTAGGTCAAATGTCACCTAATGTTTCTGGGTATAAACACCGGCGACACAATCTTAAGAAGATGCCATTCTAGCTACATGTTGTGTTTGAGATCCCTCGACCTGTGGCTGCTGCTTGTCCCATGCAATGGACTGACTGCAATCCCCTGAAGGATGCTCCTACAAAAAAAGCCATGGGAAGGAAAAGTCTACTTCTTTCTCATAATACAGTCCTGGGAACATTCAGAGACCTGGAGGTGCCATTCCTCTACGCTGGTCTATTCCTCATCGTCGAAGCCCATTCCAAGTCTGAAATAGATGAACCTGGAATTCCTGACTCATTCTGCCAACTCTTCCAAGTTCAAGGCCTTTCAAGGGGCTATATTGGACATTTTCAGGGTGGCCACTCCGTAATGGCGGGACTAGTGCTTTGAGTTTGCTATTTCCAGTGTCTCTAACCCAGGCACCACCCAACTCTGTGCCTCCACGGCTCCTACAGCCTTGGCGCTGTTTACTAGGAGTCCACCCTTGCCTACTAAGATGATGACCCTCTTGTATTCACTGCTGCCCATGATGTAATTAACAGAGCCTCCCTCTGAGCCGTACTCCGCATCACCTCAACCATCAGAATCAGCTGACAATATTCAATAGGTGAGAGAAAAAGAAATGTATGACGTTTCAACGCATGCATTCACAACGCATGCCTTTACAACGCGTTGTTACCACGCGTGCCATTACATCGTGAGTCGTATCAACGACTTGCTGTAGGGGCGTGCTGGACTTAGGAATAGTATTAATTACTATTCCTACTCCAGTTTGTGCAACAGCAGGGAAGGTGTTGGATTTAAACTCCAACACATTCCCTGGTGTTGCACGCCCCCTACAGCAAGTCGTTGATACTACTTGCTATGTAATGGCACGCGTGGTAACAACGCGGTCGTTGTAACAACCGCGTTGTGAAGCCATGCGTTGTGGAAACAGCGTTGTAAACGCTGTTTCCCGAGAAAAAGTCCCTCCTTCAAGGACCGGTCCCTGCCAGAGCCTCTTCCTAGAGGAGAAAGATTTGCTTGATTGAAGGAGATGTTTGGTCCAGACTCTGACTCAGAGATGACCAACAGAGATTGTGGGTGCAAGGAGGATGATGATTCAGAGGCTGGTAACCTTCTCTCTCCTTGTCACACATATACTTGCTTCTATGTAAACCTCCAAAATGCTAGTGGCCTTGACTCTATTTTTCCTTGTGACCATAGATTTGATGCCTTATCACAATATTTACACAAGAGTCAGCTTGGATGTTAAAAAAGCAAAGAGAGAGCTGGCTTCAAAGAAGCAGATAGGAAAGGGTGGATATGCAAAGTACACTAACAGAATGAAAATGTATACTATAGTGATTTATTTGCAAAGAGATTACTAATACCATAATGCTTTTTCCCTAAAACCCTGACTGACTATTAAGTACCGTAAGGGGTGCACCCCCCTCCTTTCCTCTAGATATTTTCTAAGATAAAACAAGGTCCAAACAAATGCAAGCTAGGCATGTGTGGGGATCCTTACAAAAATAAGAACAGAAATCTGCATGTTGAGTATTCAAACAACACTTTTGGCGACCTATGCAGTGACTTGGAGTCGGAGAAACTACGTTTTTCAGCAGGAATGCTAGCAATCTCCAGCTGGATGACAGAGAACTGTCTCCAGGTAAATCCAGAAAAAACGAAGATTATGCTGCTTGGAAAAGCCCCAGCCATCTGGTCGGATGACTGGTGGCCTCACCAATTGGGTGCCACCCCCGTGCCCAAACAAACGGTAAAAAATCTAGGGATAAAACTTGATCAAGCCCTAACAATGAAAGATCAGATTGCAGCTATTACAAGCTCCTGCTATTACAATATGCGCCTGTTGCGCAGAATCTTCCCTCTCCTCCCCACACAGGTCCGTAGAACCCTGGTTCAGGCAATGGTGATAAGCAGACAGGACTATGGAAATGCTCTCCTGGCTGAAGTTAGTGATACCTTGCTCACCAAGCTCCAGGTGGTGCAGAACACCGCGGCCAGACTTATACTGAACCGGCCCTCAGGTATCCCTTCTGCGCCCTTGTTGAAAGAACTGCATTGGCTTTCAGTGAAAAAGCGCTCCCATTTTAAAATCTGCTGCCTCACTTATAATGCCCTAAGAGGCAAAGGCCCACGCTATCTCCAAAACAAACTAAAGACCTATGTCCCCGGACGCATTCTCAGATCTAGCACCCAAGCCCTTCTGTGCGTGCCCCGAATTCACCAAACTCGTACCGGGGGAAAGTCCTTTTCCTATCTCGCCCCAGGGTACTGGAACAAATTACCCATAACCCTATGAGAAACTCCCACCTACAGTAAATTCAGGAAATTACTAAAAGCCTACTTATACTAACCCTCTATGGTCCGTGCCTCTAGCCAGGGTCCGCAACAGCGCCGAGATGCCCCCAGGTGATACGTGCGCTATAGCAAATAATAGTAACATAACATAACAAGTGTGATGTGGTGATGGAACATCACAGACGCAGTCAGTTCAGAATATAAGAATTGTGCTCTATGTCTTAATGTGTACAGGAACACTAGTGGTATTGCAGGGCTAAGTTATTCAGTATATCCCCAAAGGAAAATTGTAGGGATCATAACTCATGTATGTCTTCCATGCGTATTGTTTTTTTGTCGGTGAATCAACCAGCTCAGCTTAACGTTTTTTTCTGCAGGTGATTCAACAGCTAAAGACCCAACACCTGGTAACTTTTTGACAAATCGGTGTATGGTATTCCTAATGCCTATATACACACCAACTAGGGTGTTGATAAGGAGAAATTTGGTAGAGCCATCAATCCGGAAGACACCAGTGTTACCAGGATTGAACTATACGTTGTGCATGTTGACTAATTATAAGACATGGTCCCCATATACACTGTGGTTTTTAATCTTTTGAGTAGTGTGTTTATCGAATGATGTTTAAGTTACCCACAAGTACACAATTTTAATATGTGACTTTAAATACAAATGTCTTGATCAAATGGGAGAGGGAGGAATAATGTGGACTAGTTCACTTCCCTTAGTAAATATGGTAAGTATCAATGAGAACTAGCTTATTTGTGGAAGCTCGACATCCATGTCTGGAAGAAAAACCTTTTGTTTTTTATGAAGACCCTCACCCACCAACCTAGTTGGTGGCATGCTTCATCATCGGATCCCACCCAAGGCGCCGAGTGCACCCCGGATGTGCTAAGACACCTGATTACAGCCGAGCTGGTTATGTGTAGTGAGAGTGAAGTGATGTGAATGAGTGAGAAATTAAAAACTGTCCAATGGGTCCCTTATGATTAACGGGTTTTAATGATGGGCCCTTGGCAGTATTAAAAACAACATAGCGGATATATGAGTAGGTTAAATTATGTCTCCAGTATCCTGATTTTAAAAGGTCAGGTCTACATGTTTCAGCCAGGCTGCTATGTGTGCTGGCTTTCGTCAGGACCTATGTGTGAAGTGGATTAGTGATGGTCAGGTGTGATTTACTAGACCATGGGTGATACCGCACTCGCTAAGGTGCATTTAGTGAAGGAGGATTTGATCCTCGGATTGCTCAAAACGATGAGACTTTCATTGTGAGCAACATGAATCCCGTGAGGGGGCTGGACCTGTAGTCACACATTTGTCAAGGTCACTGGCCCGCTCCTCACACCTGCTACGGCCTGCTACCGGGATTCCGACGGAAAAATGCAAAAAAGAAATATCACCTGAATTTTACCCTATGTAAGTACACTCTTCACCGGAGATATAAGGGGAGGGGGGCATATATCTTTATACTATAGGCTAATCTCTCATACCCTCCTGTGTACCTGTATGCTGTTTTTTGTAGACCTCGGGATATCATTCTTCGACCCCATTTTCCACTCATCATGGCGGCGGGAAGGCTACTACCTATATAACCTTTGTAAGTAATTTGCGATCTTGGGACTGTATAGTTTCCCCATATTGCAGCTCGTACCTCAACTTATATATTCTGTTTATCTGTAGATCTTTAGCCCCTATGAAAGGGTGGCCCTTTTCGACACTGGGCTGACAAATTTCAGCAGTACCAGAATATATAGACTGAAAGGAATCCCTACAGACTTGCATCTCCCTGATATATAAGTAAGTCTGCCTGCATTATTGACCCCACATGACTGCTGTCATAGCACAGGGGAAGGCTAATTCTTAAGCACTCCATCTATTCTCTTTCAGCATTGCCTGCCCTGATTACGTTTAATTTTCCGATATACTTACACTGCTTCTAGAACTAGGTTGAGGTCTGCTTCCCCTCTCCGAACCCCAGGTGCATCACCTTCACGTATGTACCACCATTCCTGTGAACTATTAAGATCGGTCTATAGATAGGTACCTCAACAAATATGTAATGTCGTTTTTATCATGTTTTCAGGAATTTTATACACTTTATAAGACTTCCTGGGGTATGATCCTTTTACACTACGCCTCACGACCATCCTTAGCTCCCTGGTTTTCCATTCTTGTTTGATTTCTGGATTCTATACTTTGTCCTCTGACCTTTCCTTTTCTGGTACTATGAGTCTATATACTTTACACTTTTTCGGGTTCATTGACACTACTATCCTCCATACTCTAGGTGATGGTATTTTGGACTTGGATTGCACATATTTCGGATATCAGTAACTGATAATGTGATTTTGCTCCAATTTATTAGCATTATTTAATGTACATAAATATATGTTTATTTATTGTTTGCTTGTCCCCACAGACACTTGATTTTCTTTGTTTAGAGCCCTGCTGTTCCGCAATTATTGGATAAAGTACCATAAATATGGATGGCCTCTTGTGACCACTACCCAATTATGATGAATCTTGCGCCCTGATGAAGGATTTCTAATATTTGGTACTTCCGAAACGCACGTCGGCGCACACTCTCCTTTTTTTCTTTCCCTTTGTTTTTTGTAATTTTTTGTATTTATTGTGTTACCTTTTTGTGTTATGTATATGTTCATTGTAGTTGTGTATTTTATTGTAGTGTTTTCTTCACATGATCTGTATGTCTGTTATTTTGGATATATGTACAGCCATTGAATGTTCTTCCAGTATAGATTTAGGGCTCTTCTTTTTTTGTACACACTATTATAGGGATTACTTATTATGTGTATGTGTGTCTTTTAGAACAAATTTTGATAAAACAAATGAAAAATATGTATATTTTTGATAATAAATGATTGAAAACTAAAAGTTCTGTGGGGCATATATTTGTCTGGATATATTACCTATTTTCATGAATATCAAGTGGGGGACATTGTTCACGTTGATTAATGAGGCAGGATTGCGAGCCACGCGTTTCCGGCAGTTAAATTTGACCACGACTGGTGGCGACGTGCTGCAAGGCCGGGGCCTAGAACCGAGAGGAGGAATCGACTCGCCGGGAGAGGGCCCATCAGCTTGCAGTGCTGCAAATGCAGCGGATAAGACACTGCAAGTGAAAGAGGAAATTCGGTGCCGCAGGACTGTGGGCTGAGCCCTGGCAGGTGTAGGAAAATCCGGAGGTCCGGAAGGTGTGGCCGCGGCGGCCTACCGAGGGCGTGGCGACTGCCGTCAGAGAGCTGGAGCGTGATGGAGGAGAGGTACTCTGTGGAGGGGGGGGCCCAGAGGCTAGAGACTGGTTACTGGCTGCCTCACTAAGACTGCGGGTGGCCTGCCCTCCCCGTCCCCTCTTTGTCCCCTCTTTTTTTTCTCTTGGCCTCTACGCTTCTGGGGTGTGGGGTCAGGTCGCTGTGCCGCTTTTGGCCAGGCTGTCGCCCGACCATTCTGCACTATGACAGGGGTGGAGGCAGCAAAGGAGCCAGCTGCCCCCCCCTCCCCCAAGTTACACCACGGAGCCTTGCTGACACCCCTGTGACTGGTGGGCTGACATTGAAGGAAATCTATTTTGGGGCCCCTCCAGCTCTTTCTGACCTGCCGTACTGGTGCTGATCCTCTCCGGCTCCCTCCGATGCTGCTTGTGGCGAGAGATGCCTGCCCCAAAATTACCATGGCAAATGCACGGTGAACCGTGCACCATTTGAAATGCACGATGTGGTTGCTGGCATACCCCTGAGCGACTGCGCTGCTAAGGTATAAGCCCAGCTTATAGCCATCTTGATCTGATAGTACCATCAAGTTCAGCTGCTGAATCTGCCCGTGGCCTGTGCGGGGGAGAGTGGTGGAGGCGGTGTGGCACCCTCTAGACGCTTGGCAGCATGCTTTGGAGTGGTGAACCTGCACGCATCTGTAAGAAAACACTTGTGCTGCCACCGGTCGCACTGCTTCGTGGACTCCCTGACAACATGGGCAAGCCAGGTGCCAAACAGTCTAAACTCTCTTTTGAGGGAAGGCGTCATATTCGGCAGGCAGAGCCGGCCCAGGATGCTGATTGACAGTCTACGCAGACAGAATAGACTGCAAATGCGGGACGATGATATCTGTTTGCTCCTCTTGGGTGTAAAAACCAGTTTGAAGACCATTAACTCTAAACTGGACCTCCTCAATGCCCCCCCTGGACCAGGTAAAGCAGTGGGTAGACATGCACGACTATCAAATAAACCACCTGGAAACCAGGGTTTCGGATGCGGACAACATGCTGGCTGAGGATAGACAACGTCTGTTAAAAATGGACAAGGTGCTGGAGGTTATAAAGGCTAAAAATGAGGACCTTGAATCCCGATCCAGAAGGAACAATCTCCGTATCATTGGGATCTCCGAATCTACGGCTATTTCCACGATGGTGGATTACGTGGAAGCCCTGATGCGCAAGCTCTTTGGACCTGACTTATCCAAAGTTTTCATTGTCAAAAGAGCTTATCGTTCGCTTGGCCCGAGACCGCCACCGGGGGCCCCAGCCCGGCCCATAATAGCCCGCCTGTTAAACTATCAGGACAGCGACATGATCTTGAGATGAGCAAGGGAGTGTGGAGAGATCAGGCACCAGGGAAACGTCCTATCCTTCAATCCGGACTTCACCCTTGCGGAGCAGGACGCAAGATGGGAATTCTTGCCGGCTAAGCACGTCCTGCAGCAGCTCTAGGTGCCCTGTGTCCTGCTCTATCCGGCTATGCTGTGAATTTCACAAGACGGGAAAATTCACTTCTTTGTTGACCCCGAGGCCGTACTGAAATTTGCCAAGCAACTCAGCAAAACTAGACGATCCTCATCAGAATATCCTCGCACATTGGAGGATAGCCCAACCAGCGACAATGACTAACTGTAGTTGCGGCTCATTAACATGGGCCTGCCTCTCCCAAAAGATCTCAGACTTGTCTATGTTGCTGGCTCATGTTTTTTCTTATCCGTACAAGGTGCCCCAATGCTGCCAGATGCTCACCACATTGGTCGCATATGTCCCTCTGAACTGCTGATTGGCCACCCTGGTCCATGTGACGGGGTTGGCCGCCTGGAGAGCCCATGTCCCCATGGGATAATTCCTGAAAGTACTCTATTTTGGTTTCTGTTGGGGATTGCTTGGGATGGGAGGGAATGTTGAATCAACCTGCATGGGTGGTTGGAGTGGGTGGATGGGAGTATGTTGGGAGTTCTTTGCTAAATAATCAGGGAATGTTGGGGATATTGAGGGTGGAGGGGTTGAAATATTTCTGGATGTAGTCATTCTGGACGTGTTGAATTTAAGGATTTGCTTAGTTGTGTCCCTCCTAATTCTCCACTTGTAAGGTACTCACATGTTATCCCACATAGCAACGCACATTGCACATGGCCACGACACATCATGACGGCTATACTTGTGCCTTGACACCAAGGCTTGAGTTACACGCCTAACATGGAATGTACGGGGCATCAAAAAATACCGGAAATCCGTCCTGGTGCACGCCTACCTCGCACGCCATAAGGCTGATGTGTGCTTTTTGCAGGAGACACAATTGACTACCAGTACTACGTCTCTGTGCTCACTGGTGTGGCGAGACATATTCTTTAATGTACTCCAACTATAGCAGTGGTGTCTCAATACTGCTTAGGAAAGGGCTACCATGGCACACCACTCACTACCTTTTAGACAAGGATGGTAGATATGTCATTCTGGTGGGCATGCTGTACAAACAGCCAATGATAATGGTGGCTGTCTACGGCCCCAATACTGACGATCCGAACTTTTTCTTGAGAGTCTGGAAGCAGGTAGCAGATTATGGTCCGCAGATGATGCTATGGGGAGGGGATTTCAATGTAACCCTGGAAGGGGCCTTGTACCGCTCAGGCGCAAGGCAGCATACCAGCAGGCACCTAACGCTCTAAATGCACTAATTTCAGATAACCAGTTTCAAGATGTTTAGCATCACACTCATCAAAATGCATGTGAATGCACATGCTTCTCTTTTCATCATAATTCATGGTCCCGCATAGACTTCTGGCTCGTGTCCAGAGATGTCCTCACCTGGACTGCATCAGTTACACATCTCTCAACGCACACTCTCCGACCATGCGCCGGTGCAGTTGGTATTCCAGATTCCACAGACTCTCCCTCGTGCATTCTCCTTGCGATTGCCCTCACGCACCGCACTTCAAAGAGGAAACCCGACTTGCAATAATTGATTACTTCTAACTTAACACGGGGTCGGTTCGATCGCCCTCCACTTTGTGGCTATAGCGGATACTCAGGAATCCAGATAAACTGGAATAAATCGATCCTATTTCCGCTCACAGAGGCCATGACACTCTCCAAGGTTGAATACCCACTGAAATGGGCAGTGGAGCCAGTCAGATATTTGGGCATATGGCTCAGTAGGGACCCGAAAGTGCTCTGGAAAGTGAATTATGAACGTGCAATGGATTGGCCAGAGGCGCACATCCAGATGTGGATTAAATTACCATTATCTGTCGCTGGCCGCATATCCATCGATAAGATGGTAATGCTCCTGAAGTTTTTATATCTTTTTGGTAATGTCCCACTCACTGCACAGTTCTGTAGGCGATTACGGTCTAACATGATCACGCTTGTATGGGCAGGCCGACAACCAAGGGTATCCAATGAACGCCTGACGCTGCCACTTGCGGGATATGCAGCTATATGCTCTATGTGCCCAAGCACATATCTTGCATTACTGGCTTCATACCACCCCGTTTCAACCACATCTAGCGGTAGAGCAGGATCAAACATCCCCATGACCACTTGGGCAACTTGGCAACTGCACTGTTCCAGTCATACAAGACACCGAAAGCCAGCATCAATACAGCGGAATGCATGGGACGGCCTCCGCTGACGTACTGGCCTTACAACACTATATGCATTACCCCCATTTGTTTCCCCATTACAGGATAGAGGCGCCATCGGGCATGCAGGAGCACTAGGCATAAATGTTTTCTCTGACTTATACATAGACGCCCAGTTTCTCCTCTCATTTGCTGGAACTGAAAGACACACGCTCACACCTTTAGACACACTACTGTACTATCGAATTAGAGATACCTGCCGCACACTGCATGGCACATTTCCTGCTCCCTCTCCTATCTTTACGGCATTGGAATACATTCACACATCCACGTTACCACGTAAACTCATCACTCAGCATTACAAATTCGCACTGGCTGCCTCCCCAGTGGACAACGAGGGGTCTCGGATGTCCTCGGAGAGAGACCTGGGTTCGGACATATCAGATGCGGAGTGGAACTTCTGTTGTGGCCAATCTGAGAGGCTGTCCCCCAATTACAGACTGAGATTAATACACTTTAACTATTTACATAGAACATATTGTACTCCATCGCAGCTCAACAGAATTGGACTTGTTACAGAATCACAATGCCTGCGCTGTCGCAAGCCAGGAGCTACATTCATGGACCTGGCATGGACCTGCCCTGGGGTGGCAAGGTTTTGGACTGCGGTCTGTGGCACGGTGAGTGCCATCAAAGAGGTCCCACTGCCACTTGATCCTATAGTATGTCTCCTTGGGTATGTAAAGGAAGCTCTGGACGGATAACGATGCTCATTGCCTTGCTACTTCTGTTGGCCAAACGTAGAGTGGCAATACACTGGGGGAGAAAACCGGTTCCTACCAGCCAGGCCTGGCTGGCAGACGTCTCCTACTGTCAGGAGCAATTAGCAGCAAACTGGGACCTCATGCCACTAACAACCCGACCCAAAAACATTTCGGAGCCCTTTGTCACTTACCTTCGACAAAGTGTCACTGACAGGACTGACGTTCTGACTCCTAACTCACCTAGTGTATAATTGCTTCACAGTAACAATTCCCTGGTAGGTCAGAACGCCTTTGCTACTGCTATTGTCAGGTACCACATGGCCGGATAAGGAGGCTGTTCGATGCAATACTGGAGCCACATTGTTGCTACCTGTGCTTTGTGTGAGACACATTTGTTACACTCTGTGCCTTGCCTTATTACGTACCGGGACACTGAGATGATGCACCATGAATGACACTGTTGGGCTTTTTCTCTTGACTTGCATTTCATCCTTGAAATCAGAAAATAATGTTACTAAAAAAAGGTAGGCCTTGGACAATCCAGTGGGATTGGTGCATTGTATCTAAAAAGCAGGACACGTACTTTTAAGTTTTACATGCCTGGTAGTGAAAAACTCTTAAATTCGATTTTCACTACTGCAAGGCCTAACTCTCCAATAGGGTAACAACGGAATTACCTTATTACATTTTATGAGTGTCATTTCCAATTAGGAAGAGATAAACCCTTCATGTCTGGTGCCGCTTGAATCACAATTTAGAATCCAAATTTATGGTGATGTCGGATTATAATTTGCAATTCTGAAAATGCCACTTTTATAAAGTTGACCTTTTCTTGCTTTAGCCAATTGATGCCTGTGGCCTGTCTCTGATCACATGACTGGGTGCAGTTGACGGCTGGGCTTTGTGTATTCCTCCTAGACAGCCACACAAAATGGGAGCTTTTGTGTGTCTCAATGAGCCATCTCTGGCACGATGGGAGGGAGAAGCTGGGCACAGCCTCACTTTCATCTGAATAAGCTGTGTACCCTCCACACACAAAGAGCTACATACCCCCCTGTAGTGAGTATGGCGCAGGGGCAGGAAGGGAGGACCATTGTGCACTTCAAAGGCATGTCTTTAAAATCTCCCCCACTTCAAAAGCACGACTGGGTATAAGTTCTGAACCTCAGACACCACCACTTCAGTACACTTCTGGACCTGTGGATACTCTGCTAGGAAGGACTGATTTGCTGATGAAGGCCTGCCACTCCTACTTTACTGTGCTGATCTGCTACCTGCTGCCCTCTTGCCTGGGTGAGGAGGACTGGACCTGCATCACTTGACCCCAGAACCCATAGTGACCCCAAGGGCTAGTAGGCTGGCCTCTTGATCTGAAGCCTCAGGGACATAACAAGCCTCCAACCGCTGCACCTGGACTCTGCCATTTGTGAGGCTACCTTTTCAAGTGATGCCACCCCAGTCCTGTACCCTTGGAAGTGGGCCTAAGGTATTTGACAGTGGAACTGCTGGATCTTCTCTGCTGAATTACTCATCCTTGAGCAAAACAAACGCATCTCCTTGGCTGAGCGGCTCATCCCAGAACGGAACCGATGCATCATCACTACTGCGTGGATTGGACCCATCGCAAAAAACTTGCATTGCCGCCACCTGCCACATCTTGGGACTGATGCATCGCTTTCGGAACCGCCGCTGCGAAATGCTTTTCCTGGCGCAAGCTCCTTGCATCCCCTCGTCGACGGCAGCCTTGATGGCAATATCGAAACTCTACATTGCAGCTTCACCACTTATCCGAACTGATGCAGTGCCCCGGCTGCGCCTCACATCATCGACACCAGACTTTGCATCACAAGCCCTGTCGAGAGGGTCCTTGATGTCGACACAACAGGACCTCACACCACAGCCCCGCCTATGCTGCACAATGCATCTTCGACTCGGATCCACGCAACGCTCCACAACCAGGATTTAAGGTACTCTTTTCAGTGGGCCTAACTGGGTCCCTGTAGCCAGCCTGCGCTCCATCGCGGTCGGCCTGAACTTATGACTTTCTCCGGGTCCGGCACGACCAGATCTCTCCAATAGCGCTTTGTGCTTTTTGGCACTATTTTTAACTATAAATCTTAAGAATCAATATTCTGGTTCTACTTGTGGTGTTGGTAAGTAACATAGCTACGTGGAATGTAGAATGTAAATAGAGCTGTGTTCTAACTCTTGTGGTAGAATGTGCCTATTGTAGAATATAGAGTGGTAATGGCAGTTGCTGTGGACTCCCTGTGTGTTGTACACTGCGCTCTGTTCTTTCCCCAGCTGTTAGAAGTATACTAGACATAAACCTCTCCACTCGTCTGACCATCTTTACAATTTGGCGACGATCTCCGGAGACTCAGCCGCATCTTCCTCGTCTTTGGTGGGCCTTGTGCAGAGGCTGAGTGCAGAGGTTGTGGTCGTGGGACCGTCCACGTATTGTGCAGTGAGGTGAGGGGAGATCGAGTTGGAGCCTGGATCCCATATTTGCCAGAGCTCCCCTACTTGGCTCGTAAAGTGGAAGCGATTCAGTAAATTTTGCTGCGCGTAGTCTTTGAAGTCTGTGCGTGCGCTGAGTCGGCACGTGAGCGACTCTCTATGAACTGCGTTGACACGTTAAGCCATACATAACAACGTTGTAAACTGTGCAGGTGATACGCACACCATTGCGTGTCATCGCCCCTGTCGGACACCCAGCTGTTCTTCTACACGGCTACATCACAGCCACACGTCAGAAGGAGTATTAAAGCGGGCTGTTGTAAACTACGGTGATACGCACACTGAAGCGTATCACAGGTTGCCATAGCAATGCGGCGTAATTAAGGCCAGCTGTTGCGTTGGAGTCAAGTTTTGCTGCTGTTTCGGAGCTGTTCCCAAGGGTTGTGTGATCTTTTACGGTGACATGCAAATCTTGCGTGTTGCTGCAAGTTAATTCTGCTCAGTGACACGCAGACTTACTGCTATCTGGATTCCCAGCGTGATACCATTTACAGTGACACGCACACCAATTCTACTAAAATAAAGTGAATGCAAACAGCCTAAGGAAGAGAATAATAATAATTATAATCACATCTTTTTGTGTGAAATTTCATGTAACCTCATACCCATTTGTTGATCCAGGTGTTTTAAATTTCATTTACAGTACAGTGCATTTAAATGTGTGCGCAAACCTTTTCACTCACTCCCCCACTGCCTTTTTTACCTAGTCCAGGCAAACCCTTCATGAAATGGCCTGAATGGATGGAATATTTTTTTAACTATATTTCGGCCATCGAGGAAGAGGGAACTGAAGAGTTTTCTGCAACTAGGAAAAAGAAAATTCTGTTACATAGCCTAGGTCCCAAAGGGCTGAGAGTATTTAACCAAATGGAAAAAAAGGCTTGTGGCAGTGGAGAACGTGATGTGTTTGCAAATGCATTAGATGACCTAGATGCGAACTACCAGCCAGCAGTGTGTGCAGCAACTGATAGATTCCATTTTTTCCAGAGGAAACAAGGGAAGACTGAACCGGTTGAGGACTATGTATCAGCTCTCAAAATCTGGCTATCTCTTGTAAATTTGGTATATTGCATGATGACTTCATTCGGGATCAGATTATAATGCATACTAATGATCCCAACCTGCAAGACAGTTTGTGGGTTTGTGGTGATTCATCCCTTAAAGGCATAACAGCCTTAGTGAAGAAAAGTTAAACGTCTAAAAGGTGTGCCAAGGCAGCAACTAGTAGCAATGATGGTTCAAATGTTACAGAGAAAAGAGAAACGGTATGCAAGGTTTCAGGAGTACGTAGTGTTAAAACAAAAGAAAGTGGAGAGGATAAAAAGAAGTTTAAATGGCCTTATAAGGACAGGAATTTGAGTTGTTATCGTTGCAGTAATAAGGATCACTTGGCTAGAGACAAGAGTTGTCCTCCCTGGAAGGCTAAATGCCAATACTGCAGAGTTGTGGGCCACTATGCTAAAGTGTGTAGCATAATCCATTGTGCTTTGAACGTGTGGGTTTGGATCCCATCCTCGTCGCCAAATTGTACAGATGGTCAGGCAAGTGGAGAGGTTTAAGTCAAGTTTATTTCCAACAGGTGAGGGAAGAACAGAGCACAGCGTACAACACGCAGGGAGTCCGCAGCAACTGCTGTTCCCACTCTACATTCTACAATATGCACATTCTACCACGAGAGAAAGCTCTATTTACATTCTACGTAGCGATTTTACTTATCAACACCACACTACTAATTTGATTTTTGTTGTTTTGGTCTGGTTTTATTTATTAAACAAAGTTCTATTTTCCTAACCTGTTGTGGGATCCTTTTCATGCAGTGTTTTTACTGTTTTACTGTTTGAAGTATTGCACAAATACTTTACACATTGCCTCTAAGTTAAGCCTGACTGCTCTATACCAAAGTATCAGAGGGTGAGCTCCTTACCCTGACTTGGATTGTGGTTGATGCTTGACTAGGGCTCATCCACCAGTCAACCAGTAACCCAGTTTCTAACTGTGTGTCTTTCTTAAGCATGTATATAAAGACAGATGTGTGTGTTCCAAAAGTGTAAGGAGTGAGCAGTATCTGTGTGTTTCAGTAGTATCAAAAGTACTATTATAGAGAATTTTGTTTTATTAGTTTTAGAGCCATAGATGTGTGGTGTGTGTTGTATGAGCGTGTGTAGTTCAGGAATCAGGAGAGTGTGTCTTTAAAGAGTATGTATAGTCCTAAGTATGTCGCCTAAAGTTTGTGTTATGTGTGTATTGGACGGGTGTCTCTACCACACAGAGTATGCGTGTATTAGGAGTTTTTATCATGTGGAGTGTACGTACCCTCGACGTGTATCAGCCCTAATGTACCTAAAGTTGGGAGTGTGTGTGCGTTTCATGAGTATTTGTCTCATTCATCAGGATTCGGTGTCTTTCAAAAGTGTGTACACAAGTCTATATCGCGTGAAGTGTTTTTCAGTTGTGCGCTTCTCTAGTAGTGCATGTATCGGGTGTATTGGAATGTGCGAATGGGTTATATGTGTCGGATGTGGGTATGTACTGGCTGTCTTAAAGTCTGAGTATGGTGTGTGCATTGCATGTAGTGTATGAGTGATTAGAAGTGATAGCTGTGAGTCCCATGTGGAATGTGAGTACCAGGTGTGTGTATGAAGTGCATCATTTATGTGTCTTACATTTATGCGGTGGTAAATTTGATCTAAGATCTTATGGAAAATCATTGTTATTGTTAGAAGAGATGTTTTTGAAAATCAATTTATGCAAGAAATGCC
This sequence comes from Calotriton arnoldi, assembly GCA_963921515.1. Taxonomy (NCBI): domain Eukaryota; kingdom Metazoa; phylum Chordata; class Amphibia; order Caudata; family Salamandridae; genus Calotriton; species Calotriton arnoldi. The sequence continues at coordinate 1,583,235 of CAWUFW010003603.1, read as the reverse complement.
ATTAAGCATTAAAACCCACTCCGAGGACCCATATTGAAATCATCCATCGGTGGTCCAGTCGCTTAGTGGTCACGGATTACTTGTACAGCACCCACAGGCATGCATGGGTGTATTTCAACCTGGTGATACAGCCCCCTTCCTGGTGGTTACTGAAGAAGCAGAAGCAGTGAAATGAACCAGCAGGTTTTATTCTGGCACGCCCCAGACTCCTGAGACCAGTCAGCAGCTGTCCCCAACCAACATGCCAACACTTAAAACTCAGCATTTTATCACATACCCGAGGTGTCATATGGAACAACAGATTTTCTACAACTGGAGCGTCTAATTGGCGATAGCTTCCCCCTTTTTCACTATCTATGACTCAGTCATGTGACATTTCTCTGTGTTTCTTCTTTTTCATCTCAAAGTACATGTCTTTATTTGATAGTGTGTATGAGGTCCATCAGTAGGGCTGATACAGAAAAATGAATGTTGTTTTCATTCAGTATTACTAATCAGAAGACTGCTATGAGGAGATCCTAGCATCAGGTTAACACACTGAGGCAGGGGCGTCGTGACCCAGCCCACCCCCCCATTTGCTTGATGCCATAAGCTTTTTGGTTCACAGTGGGGAGTATTTTACATTTCTGGCTACTCCCTTGCACTGAGGTTTATCAGAATGCCAGCGAACCAATTGGGTTGCAATGGCTACACCAATTTATCTACAGCCAATTTGTTTTTTCTACAGGTCCGGAGTTGGTCAGAGCGATACAAAAGGGGATGATGGACGGAACGTTTGAGCCAATCAAACACTCACCCCCAGTCAACTGATCTGGGTTTAATCCATCATCATTCTTTAGCTCACTCCACCACCCCAGTTCAGACATGGCCATATGCAAATCAGTCTAACCCTGTGCCTCATGGGAACAGTCCAGCCCGAACTGCCAAGCCATGTCTTCCCTGGACCGGAAACAAGCATCCTAGGACCGGTTTCTGGCATTTCAGCCGTCATCAGCCAGGCTTGCTTGAATCCAGTGGCAAAGTGAGCAAGGGACCCACGTCTGGGCATACCCCCGCCAACTTAGGGCGACCAAAGCGATACAAAAGGGGATGATGGACGGAACGTTTGAGCCAATCAAACACTCACCCCCAGTCAACTGATCTGGGTTTAATCCATCATCATTCTTTAGCTCACTCCACCACCCCAGTTCAGACATGGCCATATGCAAATCAGTCTAACCCTGTGCCTCATGGGAACAGTCCAGCCCGAACTGCCAAGCCATGTCTTCCCTGGACCGGAAACAAGCATCCTAGGACCGGTTTCTGGCATTTCAGCCGTCATCAGCCAGGCTTGCTTGAATCCAGTGGCAAAGTGAGCAAGGGACCCACGTCTGGGCATACCCCGCCAACTTAGGGCGACCAAAGCGATACAAAAGGGGATGATGGACGGAACGTTTGAGCCAATCAAACACTCACCCCCAGTCAACTGATCTGGGTTTAATCCATCATCATTCTTTAGCTCACTCCACCACCCCAGTTCAGACATGGCCATATGCAAATCAGTCTAACCCTGTGCCTCATGGGAACAGTCCAGCCCGAACTGCCAAGCCATGTCTTCCCTGGACCGGAAACAAGCATCCTAGGACCGGTTTCTGGCATTTCAGCCGTCATCAGCCAGGCTTGCTTGAATCCAGTGGCAAAGTGAGCAAGGGACCCACGTCTGGGCATACCCCCGCCAACTTAGGGCGACCAAAGCGATACAAAAGGGGATGATGGACGGAACGTTTGAGCCAATCAAACACTCACCCCCAGTCAACTGATCTGGGTTTAATCCATCATCATTCTTTAGCTCACTCCACCACCCCAGTTCAGACATGGCCATATGCAAATCAGTCTAACCCTGTGCCTCATGGGAACAGTCCAGCCCGAACTGCCAAGCCATGTCTTCCCTGGACCGGAAACAAGCATCCTAGGACCGGTTTCTGGCATTTCAGCCGTCATCAGCCAGGCTTGCTTGAATCCAGTGGCAAAGTGAGCAAGGGACCCACGTCTGGGCATACCCCCGCCAACTTAGGGCGACCAAAGCGATACAAAAGGGGATGATGGACGGAACGTTTGAGCCAATCAAACACTCACCCCCAGTCAACTGATCTGGGTTTAATCCATCATCATTCTTTAGCTCACTCCACCACCCCAGTTCAGACATGGCCATATGCAAATCAGTCTAACCCTGTGCCTCATGGGAACAGTCCAGCCCGAACTGCCAAGCCATGTCTTCCCTGGACCGGAAACAAGCATCCTAGGACCGGTTTCTGGCATTTCAGCCGTCATCAGCCAGGCTTGCTTGAATCCAGTGGCAAAGTGAGCAAGGGACCCACGTCTGGGCATGCCCCCGCCAACTTAGGGCGACCAAAGCGATACAAAAGGGGATGATGGACGGAACGTTTGAGCCAATCAAACACTCACCCCCAGTCAACTGATCTGGGTTTAATCCATCATCATTCTTTAGCTCACTCCACCACCCCAGTTCAGACATGGCCATATGCAAATCAGTCTGACCCTGTGCCTCATGGGAACAGTCCAGACCGAACTGCCAAGCCATGTCTTCCCTGAACCGGAAACAAGCATCCTAGGACCGGTTTCTGGCATTTCAGCCGTCATCAGCCAGGCTTGCTTGAATCCAGTGGCAAAGTGAGCAAGGGACCCACGTCTGGGCATACCCCCGCCAACTAGGGCGACCAAGCGATACAAAGGGGATGATGGACGGAACGTTTGAGCCAATCAAACACTCACCCCAGTCAACTGATCTGGGTTTAATCCATCATCATTCTTTAGCTCACTCCACCACCCCAGTTCAGACATGGCCATATGCAAATCAGTCTAACCCTGTGCCTCATGGGAACAGTCCAGCCCGAACTGCCAAGCCATGTCTTCCCTGGACCGGAAACAAGCATCCTAGGACCGGTTTCTGGCATTTCAGCCGTCATCAGCCAGGCTTGCTTGAATCCAGTGGCCCTAAGTTGGCGGGGGTATGCCCAGACGTGGGTCCCTTGCTCACTTTGCCACTGGATTCAAGCAAGCCTGGCTGATGACGGCTGGAATGCCAGAAACCGGTCCTAGGATGCTTGTTTCCGGTCCAGGGAAGACATGGCTTGGCAGTTCGGTCTGAGACTGTTCCCATGAGGCACAGGGTCAGACTGATTTGCATATGGCCATGTCTGGACTGGGGTGGTGGAGTGAGCTAAAGAATGATGATGGATTAAACCCAGATCAGTTGACTGAGGTGAGTGTTTGATTGGCTCAAACGTCGTCCATCATCCCCTTTGTATAGCTTTGTTCGCCACTAAGTTGGCGGGGTATGCCCAGACGTGGGTCCCTTGCTCACTTTGCCACTGAATTCAAGCAAGCCTGGCTGATGACGGCTGGAATGCCAGAAACCGGTCCCAGGATGCTTGTTTCCGGTCCAGGAAGACATGGCTTGGCAGTTCGGTCTGGACTGTTCCCATGAGGCACAGGGTCAGACTGATTGCATATGGCCATGTCTGAACTGGGGTGGTGGAGTGAGCTAAAGAATGATGATGGATTAAACCCAGATCAGTTGACTGAGAGTGAGTGTTTGATTGGCTCAAACGTTCCGTCCATCATCCCCTTTTGTATCGCCCGGAGTTGGTCAGAACCACTGAGAAGAATCATGTGTGTGATCTGAAATTTGGTCTGAAGAGAGCAACATTTACCCTTGGGCAATTATGACCTTAAAGAATCAAAAGCTCTTTTATGGAGCCAAACCCTGCAGTCCAGCTAAATCTTGTGGGATTGTTTAAATAACCCGATTGGTAATTTCCATAGGCTTTATCAATCATCTGTTAGTTTTTTCGAGTTTAGCTGTAAATACTCTTGAAACAAAAATAAACTCTTCGCTGTTCTTTGAGGCATACTTGCTGCTTACTCGTCCTCCAGCTCTCATCCACTGAGTTGGCTCCATAGCCCCCTGATGTGGAAGAGTTTCAACTATGCCCTACAGTCTCCAAGAGTCAATGTTACTGCATTTACTGACTTCTAATCTTCTTTGGATACCCCTCCTTATTCAGATCTCGGACAGAGATATTTCCAGAGATTCAAGCCTATTTCAGGATTCGAATTTCCAGGCTATGTCACCCTTTTGCCAATGTGCCATAGATGAAACGATTGTTATCAGCCATTGGTAGCCAGTGTTCATTTAGTACCTCTGTTATTGATGCTTTGGTTGATCTCTAAGAAACCACTCATCAGATATTACACTTCATGCAGCGGAGGGCATTCCCCAAAACCCATAAGTCAGATGTTCTTATTGTGTTGCTATGGTGCTTAAATCAACAATTGTTTCATTTGTTTCCCATCGAATTATATTCAGGGTGTTTTTGCTATTTTGAGGGTGTGTGTTGGTGGTGTTTTTGAGTCTGTATTTGCTTTTACTGCTAATCAGCTATTCTTGTCCTTTTGGGCACTGAGGCACAAATCACACAAAACACAAGCATCAAATTGTTTGCATTTTACTCTTTAATTGTTGCATTTCGTTGGTATTGGTCACTAAATAGTAGTGCTTAAAAGGAATGGCTGCAGGTGATGAGATCTCAGCAGCTGGAGGGCCAGGCCTGGCTCCATTCTTTCTCGGAGCCACTTGATTAGCTCTGCGGTATGGCATATTTATGTCTATCTATAGGGAGCTGATGGCTAAGAAAGCTTCAAAATTCAATATGGCTGATGCTCTACTCCTGTGAAGGAAAGGAAATAAGAATGTGTTACTGGACTGTCCTTGAACCCAACTCCTGTGTGACATAGAGAATAATCACTTTATGCATCAACTTCTGTCCCCCAGACAGGACCCAGAGTGCAATGAACCCTAACAAGAATATCACTATGCGTATGTGGTGGTGTACAGTGTTCAACAGCTATGTTGGCTTAACTCTTTATAATGCTCAGTGACTCCTTTCCATAGGGGGTTCAGAGAAGTGTGTAGAGGGAAGCAAGTTAAGGGATGTTCTCCATACAAGCACAGTTGAATCCATGGTATTAACAATAGAAACATTAGAAGTATACTTCTCAAAAGTAAGAAACACATTTAAATGCACCTATTTCTCTCACAGTCTATTGGCAATCCTGTGGAGAGCTACACGTTATTAACAGAAGGAGCTCACATATTAACCACATATGTAGCAAACTGCAGTTAATGCCTCGATGCCCCTTTGCTTCCAAAGCAATTCATGCACAAGTTGAATCCTCATCAGTATTAAAGTTTGAGCAGAAAGACTGTTGTGCTTGGAACAATTCAACAATTGTCAGTGAAGAGAAGCAGCAGAGGCCCAAGCAGACACAAAGGACCATATTTATCAACAATTAATGCAACACAACTCAGCCACCCCGTTGTGCTGCGCTGCGCTGTGTCAAAGCTAGAGGGCAGGAATGTTCTCTATTCAACACTATACTGCACATTCCTGCTCTGTGCTTGCAGGGTTGTTTAAGTGTAGGACGGGGCACCTTCCTGCACAAAAACAGCCCTCGGAGACATTTTCCTTTTTCTTTCAGAATGAAGATATTTCTCCTAGTTGCGCCTTTGGTGGGGACCGTACAATTCTGATGCATTCCCGGGTCTACCAATGTTGGTAAATCTGAGAATGTGTCAAAATCCATAGGTGGATACGAGGGAGTAATCATGCTCCACACATGGCATGACTCTCTGCCGTAGAGTAACGAAAGACAGCAATTTGCTCTCCCTTGCGTTACTCTAGGTTTAGCGGGCCACGCAAGATGGCCTTGCGTGACTTGATAAATCCCATTTAGATTTTGCGACGTCCTTGCGTCCCCTTGTGTGGCACAAGGGTGATGCAAAACCTTGATAAATACGGGCCAACATCTCTTTGCTCTTGTGGTATTACATTTCTAGTCATGAGCCTTGCCTCCTCTGTTAGCAGTGACCACCCCAACAATAGAAGTCTGGAATAATCAGTGCAGGGAACAGGATTGTGGAATGAATGCTACTTATGGTAGTAACCCTGGTATCCCAACTACAGTAGTTCATTCATATTAATAGCTTTTTGAAGCCCGTAGGATGTTGGCAAACAGGATGCAAACCCACACCATTACCGTTTTACCATTTGTAGTGTAAGGTCATGTGACCGATCTCGCTTATTTGCATATACTCAGGCTATCCCTGCTTATTCAGATCTTGGACAGAGATATTGCTAGTGAGTCAGAGCCTACTTTGGGGGTTCGGGTTTCCAGGCTGTGCCAGACTCTACTTAAGCTTTTCCCTACATGTTTTTTTACCAACCTCGCAAAGCCCTTCTTTGGGCTGCTTAAACACTAATTCCCATATGTATCTGGATGGGATGAGTAAAATGATAGTGTTAGGCCTGTGGCTGAGTTGAAGATGCAGAAGGAGTGTTGGGAATGTCAAGACGCTTGCAGTATGTACATTAAGTACGTTTTTTTGCATGCGTTGCTTTCCACGTTAGCAAAAACAAACCTTGGCAAGTATGTCTTGTGTTGTGTCATCAACTGCATCATGCCCCTAATATCCAGTGCTTAATTTGAGCTGGCACTCATTTTTGGGGACCAGCACTTATTTTTCTCATCAGACACTGACCGTGAGCAAGAGAGGGAAAAACACTCAAGGGGGAAAGAAGTAGGAAGAGAAATACTGGAAAACCGCTGCAGAGGGTGAAAGCAGGGACCTTCACAGGTGAGATAAAAGCTCAGGGAGTGTCTGATAGTGGATGGAAGAGCCATCAGATTAATTTAAGACTACACAGCTTTGCTTTTCGGTGCGCTGACCTTTAAAGGCACTAGCTGTAGGTTTTCAAGCAGAACCTAGGGCATCGGCACTCATTCTATTACAAATTAAGCACTGCTAAAAACCAAAGTACTGATCCATCAGCTTAAAATAAAATACTTCAGCTCTCTTTGAAGAACTCAAAGGCCATTAATTAATCAGGATTTGTAAAGCATGGCTAATCACCTGTGAGGGTATCCAGGTGCTAAGAACACTGCTGCAGGTGAGGGATCTGTTGAACAGCCAGGTCTTGAGTCCTTTCCTAAATTCCAGCAGAGAGGATGAGGTCCGGAGGTTAAGTGGGAGTTCGTTCCAAGGCTTTGTTGCGAGGTAGGAGAAGGAGCGTCCTCCACTGTGGTTGTGGCGGGGGTGTGAGCGAGGGAGAGGGAGGTGGAGCGCAGATGTCTGGAGGGTAGGGGGAAGTTCAAGAGGAGTTTGATTTATGCTGGTCTTCGGTCGTAAAGGGCTTTGAAGATGTGGATCAACATCTTGAACTGACATCTCTTCTGAATGGGAAGCCAGTTGGGCTTCTTGAGGTGGGGGGTTATGTGGGTCTGCTTAGGGAGGGCTATTATGAGTCTGGCAGCTGAATTCTGTATGGTGTACAGTCTCTTCAGGAGGTGAGAGATCATTCTGACATAGAGTGTGTTACCGTAGTCCAGTCAGCTAGTAACAAAGGCTTGAGTGACGGTCCATCTGATGTCGATAGGGAGCCACTTGAAGATCTTACGGAGCATGTGAACAGTGAGGAAGCAGGCAGATGAGACTGTTCATCTGCCTTTCCATGGTAAGGTTACCGTCCAGGATTATGCCAAGGTTGCAGGAGGCGTCGTTTGGAGTGGGTAAGGGTCCTAGTTTTGGAGGCCACCAGGAGTTGTCTTGCGGGGAGGTGTTCTTCCCGAAGATTAGCACTTCTGTCTTGTCTGTGTTGAGTTTTAGGCAGTGGTCTTTCTTCCAGTCAGCAAAGCTTGTCATGCACCTGTGGAAGTTGGCCAGCATGGTGGAGGGGTCCTCTCATAGTGAGAGGATGAGCTGAGTGTCATCAGCATAGGATATGATGTTTAGTCCGTATGTTGTGACTACGTTGGCCAAGGGGCTCATGTAGGTGTTGAACAGAGTAGGGCTGAGGGATGAACCTTGAGGTACGCTGAAAATGATGCTCCTAGATTTCGAGGTGAAGGGAGGTAGGCAGATTCTCTGGGTTCTTCTGGTGAGGAAGAGGCCGATCCATTTGAGGGCATCTACTTGGATTCCAATGTGGTGAAGCCTCTTGATATGGGTGTGGTATGATACTGTGTCGAAAGCTGCTGAGGGGTCGGGGAGGATCAGGGCTGATGATTTTCCTTGGTCAAGGAGAGATCTGCCCAGAAGATTGTTGTTCTCCAGGTGTTCTGTGAGTTGGCAGTTGATGGACTTTTCAAGGACTTTGGCGGGAAAGGGCAGCAGAAAGATGGTGTGATAGTTCTTGCGTTTGTTGGAGTCAGCGGATGGTTTCTTAAGTAGGTTTTTTCTAATAAGGACAAAAGGTACACCACTAAAAGGTAAGTAAACACACATCAAATTATCAGATCCGTGTTCAGATTTGTTTCTTCAAATTCTTCGTTTATTCAAAAAGTTTAAAAACGATCAAGTTGACATGAACAGCCGACGTGTTTCGTCCAAACAAAAGGACTTCTTCAGGGCATCGATGAAGCACTCCTAACATATAATGTCGGAGTGTCCGTGATGGATGAGATCAACAGTGGTGGTGGCAGAATTCCCGTCCACTCTAATTAATATGTGAGCGAAGTACGCTTCACGTAAGTGAGAAAAGCCAGAACCAAGGTAAGTCCAGATAAGAATATTCAACCGGTCACACAATTGTAAGGTGGACCATATATTAAGGGCAATCACAGGTTCCAACCATGATAAGCCCGAAACCGTGGCCCAGAACTGCCTCCTTGTGTGATGTCGTACTGAGGTACGTCTTGGTATTTATAGCAAAGTACGTGCAGCTGCATTCTGCACAACTTGCAGTTTGCTAATGACTGCTTTGTGTGCTCCGAGGTAGAGAGAGTTGCCGTAGTCCAGGCGAAAGAGGATCAGTGCCTGGGCTTCTATTCTCCTCTATGTCATGGGGAGCAAATGAAGGATTTTGTGCAGCATTCAAAGAATTCGAAAGCAACAGGCCGAAAATTCAGTGGCCTGGGTCTCCATTAATGGAGTTTTGTCCAGCCATACCCCCAGACTTTTTATTGAAGTTTTGGGGGAGGGGGAAGGCCTAAACAGTCCGGCCAGCCCAGGGGCCACTGGGAAAGGGATTCTGCCCTAAAATCATCAATTCGTTTTTTTTCCCGTTTAACTTCAGGCAGGATTTGTCCATCCAACTGGCTACCACCTCCATGCAATGTCCTAGGGTGGATGAAAAGGGATCATGGTCTGGGGTGAGCAAAAAAAAAACATGTCACCGCATACGAAACTATGGAGATCACGACAATTTAAACAATGTCTGCAAGAGGCAAATTAAAACACTGTAGGCATAAGGAGAAGCCCTGTGGGACTCCACAGTGGAGAGGGAATGTATCGCAAGATGGAGACTTTCGAATACCTGGAAAGATCTGTTGAACAGAAAAGACCTGAGCCAATCCAGGGCAGTTCCTGAAACTCTGGCCCTGTGAATTCTTTCAAGAAGGATGCCATGATTCACAGTGTCGAAGGCAGCACTTAAATCAAGAATAATGGCTGCTGTGCCACCTTGGTCGAGCCTTATTTTAACTCCTCCACAATTGCTTGAAGGGTGGTTTTGGTACTATGTTTGGGCCGGAAGCCGGTTTGGGTGGGGTGAAGTATATTGTTGGTTTCATTAAATTCAGAGAGATGCATAATAACATGTTTTTCCAACACTTTACTCAGCCCTGGAAAAAGAGATATACGTCGATAATTTGCCAAACAGGTGGGATCTGAGTTTGGTTTCTTTAAAATGAGTTTGACCATAGCGTGCTTTCATGCCGAAGGAACTGTTCCCTTTTCTAAGGACAAATTAGCCATTTCAAGGAGGATGGGGTAAGTGAGTTCAGCACTTAAGTAAAGAATCCTAGGGGAAGCAGGATTGCAAGGGGAGCTGGATTTAACTTGACTGAAAAGAGTTGAAAGGTCTTCATAGGATAGGGGAGGGAGTTCTGAGAGGACATTAAGTCTACTTTCCCTACATCTAGACTGGACATTGGGGCCAAAGGATCCCTCTGTGTCTTGAAAAGAACGATAGATGTCAATTATTTTGTTTTGAAAGAAGGTGGCAAGGTCGTTACACCAGGCGTTTGACGGTTCAAGGTCCGGGCCATTGGACCTGGGTACTAGCAAAGCTTCAATGATTTTAAACATCTCTCTAGAGGAAGTTGCCGCCCCATCAATTCTGGAATATAGTAGGTGGCTTGGGCAAGTTTTGTCTCTGCATGGTAGCCCTGACTGTTTCATGATATTTAGCTTTAGGAAGTTCACCACAGTGCTTCCTCCAAGTCCTTTCTGCAATTGTACATTTTTTAAAAAGTTCTGGTAGGTGGGGGGTATACCAAGCGGCAAACTTATATTCATTTTTTAAAACTTGCATTTTCAGGGGAATGGTTTAGTCAAAAGAAAGACTCAACCATTCGGAGATCGTACTATAAGCAGCTTGTGGGTTCGGGCCCAACTGTGGCACCGTCTCACTCAGTACACACTTCCAATTGGCGAGATTAAGATTAGACCAGTTGCGATGAATCTAGCCGGAAGGCTTAGGGGATACGACTGGACCCATAGTATCAAGGTACATGGGAATCAAATAATGGTCAGACCAAATAATGGGAGGAGGATCTAAAACCTGTAAATAAGAATAGTTCGAGAAGATGGGATCAAACAAATGTCCCTTTGTGTGAGTAGGGCATTGTATTCTTTTGGTGAGTTGGATGGCTGCAAGATTTTGCAGAAATGCAGTCACTTGCGTGTCAATGAACACATCAAAGTGAAAATTAAAATCTCCCAGGACCATCAAGTAGGGTTTCTTGACAGCTAAATTGGCACGAGCCTCTGGGAAACTCTTTGGAAATTGACCAATGAGGCCTGAAGGACAGTAGATAAGGGCTCCTGAAAGCGTAAATGTGGGGGAGAAGACTATCGCGAAAGACAAACTTTCAGTGGATAGAGATTCCGTCAAACAGGAAAAATCCGTCTTTAATATAATCGCCAGTTCTCTGCCCTTCCTGTCCTCTTTGTCTCTCTAAACAATGTAATAGTCGGGGGGCAAAGCCAAGGATTGTCTGGTCCTGACTCCTCATGGAGCCAAGTTTCGGTTTAAAAAGTTGCATCTGGTTTTTCCCTCCTCCAGGAGCAAAAAGAATTCCAGCTTGTGACGGGGGAGGGATCTGCAATTAATTAGGAACATTTCCCATCTGGGCTTGAGGGGGCAGGTACTATTGGATGAGGGAACGACTGAAAAGGGGAAAGCGCAGCCATTACATGCTAGGTTTCGTTCAGTGGGGTCCATTTAATGAAGACATTTATCGCTAAAGGCCCCCCTTAGGGCAACCAGTTCATGGGCAGAGTAAGTAATTCAGCCTGGAGAACTAGATGCAGGGTTCCTTGCCCCTGGTCTTGTTCGGTTGCGGACTTCGGCACGCCAGTGGCACGCCCGCACCCCGGGCTTCATGATTTAGTGGCTGGTGGTTTGAGCAGCTGGATCGCTAACCAAGATGGCGTCTCTCAGCGTGCTTGTTGCCCTCTCCACTCCCACTTAGATAAAGTGATTCATGCGGAAAAGAAGTGCTCTGACAAGAGCAATACCAACATGCGGGTAGCTTTTTTTTAAACACAAAACCATACCCATAACAATATATTGTACTATATTATTGCTACCCCAAGGTTCAGTTGGTTTGGGTTTCCTCAAAGGTGACTTATTTGGGTTTATATATGATCTGTGAGGCGCATGTAATTGCAAGCTATTGAAAGTATTAGAAAGGATGCGAGGGAGGAGACATATGCCCTGGCAAGTCATTTCAAACTATTGAAAAACACCAGAAAGCACAAAAATTGTTGTATTTGGTAGTGTAATCTGAGACATAATTTAGATATTATTACTACATAAGAGTGAGCAATCATATTGCAGTGGAAAAATAGTCAATAAACTAAATAGTGAACCCGCATAGAAAGCAAGGTCAAAGGAGTATGAAAGCAAGCAAAGCCCAAATTCTTTTAAAAGTGCAAGGCAAAGACACAAGAAATTACTCTTCATGAGTGACTACGGGTGAAACTGGACATGAGATTTAAAGGAAGTCAATTCATAAAAAAGAGCCTGCTTCTTTTCAGATGAAGGGATTGTAAAGTGTCAAAGCGAGTTACGAAATGACAACTGAATAAAATGCCAGATTGAGAATAATAAATACAACCAAAAATAAGCAAGTGGCACAAGGAGGAGAGGAGGAAGTGAGTATTATGGCAGCTATCACACACTGAATATGGGAAGGAGGGAGATGAAAGAGGTCTATGGAAGCCACTCTCCAAGAAATCTGAGAAATCCAGGTGTAGTTACACAAAAAGGAAATATATTCAAGTGACTCTGAGATACAAGTTCAACAAGGAAAGGATACAAGGATCTCCTTAAAAACTGTAGCATTGTGAGAGCAGAAATTCATGAAGGACACAAAATGGGTGATAATGGACTTTGAACCAGATATCATTATTGAAGGCAGCTTGTATGTGTGCTCAATGCTATCATCAAAATTAATGCTTTCTCTCTGCTTCATTTTTGCTGGGGGAATCCAACATTAGCAAATTAGAGGTTTGCCAAGTGATGGTGTCCCTGACCTATCACTAAATGATGTCCATCCTGTAATTGATCCAATGTTGACTCAATTAAGAAAATATGAAATTGATCTTGATGCTCTATGAGAAATTCATTGGGAATTCTGATTGCCAAAGTGAAGTTCTGTTTAAATTCTTTAAGCCTTAGTTAACCAAAATACGGCAATCATGACTGTTACTGAAGACCCTTTGAAGTTCCATACAGACAACAAATTCTAGACGAAACAAAATACATCAGCTCTGAATAACCAAAACACACAATGCAATCTGGTAAATCAAGTACATACTACTGAGATTTCAGCCTCCATATTGATTAATAAATAAATAATTTCCTAGACGAATGAAGTAATTGACCCTGCTTTGTCCCTAGTACTGGAGGAACTGAAAGATAAAGGGAATGAGAAAGCAATGCTAGAATGAAGGGTCGATGTGTTAGAAATGTCAGAAGTAATTGAAATTATTAAATCCACATCTGAAAATAGGGGAAAAGTAACAACAACAGAAGAGATAAAAAGAGGTCACCGGTCCACCTAAAGTCACAAAACAATGAGACAATGTTGCAGTTGAGAAAACATCAAAAACAAAGGATAACAAGAAAAGGTCATTGGAAAATGTAATTTAGGCCGACATCACATTATACTCGATTAAGAAAGAAATGTAAATAGCAAAAATGAATCCATGGGCTTTAGCCTTCAAGCCAGACAAGCCTCCCTAGGTTAAATGCAATATAAACATTGTATGATCTACAGAAAGCCCTCAGGTAGATAACATTGGAGTATGTGATGTAAAAAAAGACGGGCAAGGGAGTGATGCAATATAATCAAGTATCTAGAAAACCTTGGGCACATATTTTAAACAAGCATTGACAAGCATTGACAAAGCCAATAGGTCTGGTGTTGTCTGCCAGCCTTTGTCTCGTCATGGCCTCTGCAAAGTTTTATTGTTTTTGAAGTTGTCCGGCATTTGTCAATGTAATAAAAACATTGACTAAGGGCAAACATGTTTTTGGTCTCAAAAAAGCACACATTACCAAAGTACTCTCTGGCACAGAAGAAAACTACTTTGTGTGCTCTTTATGAGAGGGCAATTGCAAAAGCTGGCAGGGTATGCCCAGACGTGGGTCCCTTGCTCACTTTGCCACTGGATTCAAGCTAGCCTGGCTGATGACGGCTGAAGAGCCAGAAACCGGTCCCAGGATGCTTGTTTCCGGTCCAGGGAAGACATGGCTTGGCAGTTCGGGCTGGACTGTTCCCATGAGGCACAGGGTCAGACTGATTTGCATATGGCCATGTCTGAACTGGGGTGGTGGAGTGAGCTAAAGAATGATGATGGATTAAACCCAGATCAGTTGACTGGGGGTGAGTGTTTGATTAGCTCAAGCGCTCCGTCCATCATCCCCTTTGGTATCGCTTTATGAGAGGGCAGCATGCCGTAACAGATGGTGCAGTCAGCCAGATGCTGGAATGGTGTGGCGCACTGCCCCTTGATGCATGTTCGAGTGGGTTGGAAAAAAATGTGAATGACACAACCACATACAAATGTGTGAAGTGTGGCTTAAAACTGCGGGCCCGATTCACGAAAGTAATCTGAGACAAAATCCTAACTTTACGACTTTCGGTATTCACAAAATCCATTTAGGAGTCCTAAATGCCCTTTGTGAATACAAAAAGTTGTAAAGTTAGGATTTTGTCCCTGTTCAACTTAAGTTTTGGTCTTCTTAAGACCAAAACTTAAGTTTAACTGATATATTTATTAATACTAATATTCAGTTGGGTAGAAAAAGTGGTAGTTGTTTATCTCTCTGGTTAGGTTACTGGAGGATGTGGAACAAATGTATGGTGGAGTCCGAGTCCTTTTGATGGGAGATTTTAATTTAAAAATACTTCAGATCTTAGTGCAGAGTGGCTATTATCTAATCGATGAAAGACTGGAAATTCCAGATCAGAAGCTCCAGAACATCAAAATAGATAAAAGGGGTAAAAAGTTGGACAATATTTTAAAAACATTCAATCTAGTTGTAACAAACAATCAATCAATCAGGTTTGGTACAGCGCAACTACTCACCTGTGAGGGTCTCAAGGCACTGATTAATTGGTTATCAACCTGCAAGGCCGAGATTTGATAATGAAAGAGCCCACTATCTACTTGATTATCAACTCATGACATCCCAATATTTCTCATGTATAAATGAGTTACAAGTGCGGGAACTTTGTGGCAGTGAGAAGCCTCTGCTTATATGGGTGATGAAAGTGGAACACAAAATAAACGTCATCAGGATTATGGCAAACACTTATGGATTATAAATGAAAAAAGGCTAAGTTGGATAAAAACATTGAAGGTGTACTATTTAGATCAACTAACCTAAACATCCTTTGACCTAACCTACACATCCTTTGTGTTGAATCATATTGATCTTGAAGAGGCTCCTTTTGTATATAATATCTTTATCACAAAAATTAGAGAAAAGGCTTTGGCTAATAACTGCCTGGGTTATAAGCAGAGTAAACACTACTGTGAGGATGGAAGAAGTATGCTATTGCAAAGGGCTTGAGAAACATTAATTAAATATGGGACACTTTTAAACTTCCTATTGAGGTTAAGAAAAGTACACATGTAATCAAGAGTTTTAGGTCAGAATTTCGGAAAAATGGAGACAATATAATTATAAAGAAAATGAAGATCAATGGATAAGAATAACTTTGACGCTGAAAAGGAAACATTTGAAATCTTTCTTGGACCTTGTAGGTAAGAGCATGGGGACGTAAAAGCAGCTGATCACTGCACCTATTGCAGAAAAAGTATAGATAAAATCTATCAATGAATTATACTATTCAACTTTAAGAACAATATATTTGAAGCACATTGAAAGAATTAGATAGAAATATCAGCTACATCCCATTAACTATAGTCAGGGGGATATGATACAAAATGTAATGGACTAAAAGGTACAGATAGTGGCAATAAGAAAATCAATAGAACTTTTTAGAGTTCAGGTATGGAATACCAGCATCAAATCTAATACAGACCCCTACACATTGGGTGATCTATTGGAAGTCATCTTTAAAAGTGTAATTTCAACAGGAGCCATTCCAGTACTCTGCAAAGGCAGTATTAAAATTCCAATCAATAAGAAATGAAAAAGAGAAAACCCAAAATATTATAGTATAATTATGGATATGGATATTACAGAAAATGTTTTTTGCAAAATATATCCTGGGCTTTCTGAAAACATGGTTTGAGGAAAATCATATCCAGGCAAAACAGCAAATAGGGTTCAGGAAGAACACAGTAATGGATGAATGCTTCATTGAGTGGAAAAAGGTGCCACTCTATGTTGCATATGTGGATCTTACAACTGTATTTGACCTTGTTGATAAGGGAAGCTTTAGAGCAAAGATGGATGTGTGGGGACGCCCCCAGAAACCTCTTAGCATTAATCATTGCTCTTCACGAAGACTTGTGGACTAGAGTACAGGTTGGGCAAAATGGGACCCTTTCAACACAAATCAGAACTTTAAATAGACTTTGACAGGGATCGGAATGTATCCTGGCCCTGTTTTTAATTTCAATCTTGATTGAAGATGCCCCTGTATTGCTTATTAAAGTGAGATGGTATCTGCCAAGTCTGAGCCAGGAAGAGTTATAGTGTCTATCAAGAGATAGCACAATAATTCTTTATCTGACTCCTTGTTGGAAAGTGGCCCACTCTGAAGGGTCACCCCAAACATTTTGCCGTCCTCCCATGCTAATGTGCATGTGCCCTCTCCTTAAACATGGTATAATTGGCTTGCATCTGTTTGGCATCTTTAATTTACTTGTACGTCCCTTGTAAAGTGGTAAACCATATATCCAGGGCCTGTGAATTAAATGCTGCTAGTGGGCCTGCAGCACTGATTGTGCCACCCACCCAAGTAGCCCTTTAAACATGTCTCAAGCCTGCCACTGTAGAGCCTGTGTGTGCAGTTTCACTGCCACTTCGACTTGGCACTTAAAACGCTTTTTGCCTTAAAGTCCCCTTTTATTGCACATAAACCACCCCTAAGGTAGGCACTAGGTGGGCCATAGGGCAGAATGCTGTGCAAGTAAAAGGTAGGACATGTACTTTTAAGTTTTGCATGTCCTGATCGTGACAAAACACCTACATTTGTTTTTCACTTCTGTGAGACCTACATCTCTCATAAATTAACATTGGGAATTCCTTAATACACTTTTAATCTGTAATTCCTGATTAGAAAGAAGTAGCTGCATCATGTTGTATATCTTTGGAATGGTAATGATAAATCCTCTTTACTGGTAAATTTGGATTTAACATTGCTATTTAAGAAATGCCACTTTTAGAAAGTGGACAATTCTCTGCTTCTACAGTGCTGTGTGCCTGCAGCCTGTCTCAAATACGTGTCTGGGGAGAATGAGAGATATACTTTGTGCATTCTCTCTAGACAGCCACAAACAGAGGAAGGTTAGGTGTGTCTGAGTGCCCATCTGCATTCTGATGTCTCTTTCTGGGGAGGGAGCAGCTGACACTTACAACTGAATAGGCAGAGTCTTGCCCCAACACACAGGTCTGATTAGCCCCTAAAGATAGTCTGAAGCCAGGACTGGGAAGAAAGGACTTCTGTGCACTTTAAAGACCCTTCCTTGAAGTCACCCCCACTTCAAAGGCACAACTGGGTATAAGTACTGGGTCTCAGACCCCGCCAAATCAGACATTGCTAGACCTGTAACTGGACTCTGTCAGAAGAACTGCTGTGCTGCATCAAGTACTGAAACTTTGCTGGACTGCTGATCTGATAGACCTGCTTTTCTGATGTGCTGTCCTGCTGCCTCCTACTCTCTGACACTGCGGAGGGAGAGCTGGACCCTGCCTTGCAACTGAAGTGATCTCCAAGGGCTTGTTGGCTTGCCCCCTTTGCTTCAGACTCAGGGCTATAAAAGTCTATACACCTGCTCCTGTGCCTGGTTCATTGGAAGTGGACACAGATACTTACACCAGAGAAGTAGACACATCTCTAGTCTGCAATTAGCAGAACCTGCGCATCGACCCGGCTGCGAGAGTTGAATCGGCGTAACGCTATTGGAACCAACACATTGCCTTGAGAGCCCAACATATTGGAACCTCGCATTGCCACTGCAGCAATGTGGCGGGATCGACGCATCCCCTTTAATGCGTGGAGAAACCCTACTCATCACTTTCAGAAACAACGCACCTCATCTTGGCACTTCGTCTACGGACCTGACGCATTTCCACCACTGCGTGAAGAAAATCAACATCACCTCGACATCGAGGCTTCGCTCGTCTGCACCCTGCATCTCGCTTTTGCAACCAAGAATCAAGGTACCTTGCTCACAGGGCTTGTGTGGATCCTGTAGCTGGCCTGCACTCCATCGTGTGTGGCA
Source organism: Calotriton arnoldi (assembly GCA_963921515.1). Classification (NCBI taxonomy): domain Eukaryota; kingdom Metazoa; phylum Chordata; class Amphibia; order Caudata; family Salamandridae; genus Calotriton; species Calotriton arnoldi. Next base: position 1,565,240 of record CAWUFW010003603.1, on the reverse strand, counting down.
TGAACTTTTGACTTTACCCTGGTCCAGCATGACACGATAACTTCCATTGGTGCGTATTGCTTTGAAGCACTAGAACCCTTTTTATTCTTCAAAAATTAATAACTCAACTTCTACTTATTGGATGTTTGCCATTTTGGTCTTAGTTTATTTATAAAATTATTGTCTAGTTTTATAACCTGGTGTGGAGTTTTTTGTGGTGTTTCATCGTGTTACTGTGTGTGTGTGTTGGACAAATACTTTACACATTGCCTCTTTAGATAAGCCTGACTGCTCTGTGCCAGACTACCAGAGGGTGAGCACAGGTTATCTTTTAATGTGTATCTAGCTTACCCTGACTAGGATTGTGGTTCCTGCTTGGACAGGGTGCATACCTTTGCCAACCAGAAACCCAATTTCTATACACTCCTACTAAGGGTGGTGAGTGTGTTTCACCATTTCTGCCAATAAAGCCACCTAAAAGTATTGACAGAACACAAGTAATGGTATTTAGGAAGAGCGTAATGAAATATGTATGGAGACTAGATGGAAAACAACTTGAAATTGTAAATAATTATAAATATCTTGGAGTAAATTTTCTGTGTAATTTATCTATTAATATACATGTAAAGGGGGAGATGGCCACTCTAAAGTGACTGAAGGGCCTCTAAGTATGGTTGAATCACAAATTGGTAAAAGCTATATTGGAAAGTTAACACATCTATATGAAGCATAGATAGTTAAGCTCCTGCTATTTGTCTCTGAAATGTGGTGTTTGGGATGAGTTAAACAGTGGAGATAGCTGAGATGTTCATCTTAAACAACGGGTTAGTATTGCATGAAGGAATGCCTACCCAGCAATAAGGCTCTAGACAGGTATAATACATATAATATATAATTGTATGTAAGACTTGGGTGAGGAAGGCACAGTAAGGTACATCATTAAAAAGTGAGGTTAATGAGAAATAACCTGACTTGCTTTTTCAAAGGTTATGAATTCAAAATAATGGAAATATAGGCAGATTTGTGGATACTTAAAAGGGTGTTACAAAAGCAGGTAAAAGGTTGGCACCAGCAAAGGAAGCTGTGGCTCCACCAGTGCAAACCTGATGGTTTATAAATGGGGCAGGGACACCATGGGTTTGACAGCGTTGGAAAATTGCAGATTTATGGCTGATCTCCTGCTTCACCAAACCCTAAATGATCCCCTATATGAGCCAGGTAACTAGACTTCCATTAAAATTTCAGAATAATCTAACATCATCATGATTGCCTCTGACCACTCACCTGCGCAATACAAGATGATCCATTCAATCTAGAACCTGCCAACTAGGAGGCTACTAAGACTGACACAAGCTCTTTCACCTGGTCAAGAGGGTGTTAGACAAACCAATGTCAGACAAACCTGAATATGTAAGGTTTCGATCCCTAGTACACATCTTGCTTGGATTGACCAAGCAAGACAGATCACTTTTGACGCACATGCTAATAGACAGGAAAATGGAGATTGTTTCTAGATGGGAGAAAGTTGAAACCCACTCTTATATAATCCTAGACATATCCAGGGCCGGACTGGGAACAGCAACCAGCCCTGGCAGATTGCTGTTCGACCTGCCCTGGGAGGAAGGTGGGGTGGTGCTAGCAAGAAGCACCGCTCCCGCTTTTGTTAAAGGGGTCTCATTTTGCAAAATCACCCCCCCCACCCTCTACAGGCACAAAACCGGTTCCCACCCCTCCAGTCCACCAGGAAAATGCCCGGTGCCCGCTACGTCCAGTCCGGCCCTGGACATATCCCCACTAGGTTCACAACCAGGTGGCTTGACTTGTTACCTTGACCCTTGGTACACTAGGACTTCCCTTTTCCTTTGCCAACTTCACTGACTCCTGAATCATGTAGGGTCATGCACAAAGCTCTATGTTTGATCCATTGCAGGGCATGCAGCTCCGCTTATGATTTCATATTGTGAAGGACTTGCAATTATGTTCTTGTTAGAACTCTCCACTCATTCAATCTCCACCTTCTGAAAGGCCCCTGTTTCCTAATATCCAGAACAGGGGATTGATGTATCTCCTATCTTGCCCTTTGATCTAGGGCCATGAGCTATAGATTAAGTCTTTGTGCAAAGGATTCAGGGAGAGGGGTAACAGGAGCTGAGTATGTTTGAAACTACTATTTGACATTAACATGAACAGTTAATTGTTGAAGGATTAATTTCTACAACTATTGACTGGTTCCTCCTCCTCCCTCCACCTTCCCTCTCAAGGTTGGAGGTTCTTCTCTTCCCTTTTGTTACATACTATTTTGCCTCACTGACTAGCTACATCCACAGTTACATTTGATAGTCTGTAAAATTACATGTTTTCTAATTATTTTCATCTTGTTCTATGTATTTCTCAAGACTACTTTCTTATTGCTGATTGGAAAGAGCACTGATAACTGTTAGTGTAAAGTCCTTCAACATACAATTCTTAAATAAGAAAAATAAATACTACCTGCCAAATGACGGCACAGTAGAAAACCATTTCCAGCCTAACCACAATGTCCAGATTATGATTTTAAATGTATTACTTGTGTATGTTTATAATGTTGGGCTCATGTTAAGTTACTAATAAATGGGAACAAGGGCCGAAGCCTGAGCTTGAGGAACTGTAGAGTGTAAAGGTGAGTGCCTAGGGCCTGGTTTGAGATCCATGTCAAGTGAGGATTTGATGTTTTCCAACCTTCAAACCCCAAATGTGTACATGTCTTACATTTTGTTTTCTGTTAAATACTTATGTGTTTTTTCATTTTCATACTAAGGTAGGTTTTAGTTGTTGTCATGCGCAAGGTAGATTTCAATTTATGTTGCAGATACATATTTTGATTTTCAGCATACATACTAGATCTGGAAACATCCTTCAATCTTCTTTCTCTTTCTCCTTCTGTAACAAAGGAAAGCATAAAAAACAGAACAGTATCACTGCTCTTTAAACGACTCGTGATTTAAATTCAAATTTCAATTTTATGTCCTCCATACTAATCTGATAGAATTTATATTTTTAAATATCTCATTTGTAATACAGGGTAGGTAAAAAAAAATTACATTGCAATCATAAGGGCATGTTTGAGACAAAGCATATTTCTTAAATGAAAAATATACAACTCATACTAAAGAATACACACCTACATATTAAGGAAGACAATTGTGTTTAAGTCTGGAATACTTTTCAAATGATGGCTTATTCATAATATTGCAACTAATTAGAATGTCATCAATGATATTATTTCCATGTTGCAAAATTATAGGTATGTTATTTTCCATTGTTTTATCTATTTAATTTTGTTGGTAGCTGACAGAAGCATGATTTTACACTGTTGATGTTCAGAAGTGATATCTTGTCTTTCTGATTTTTACTCCCAATTTAAAGATGACTTTCACAAATTAATCCCCTATTCAATCTTCTTTTTCTTGGATATTATGAGATACTTCAGATGTCTTGTCTAGGGTGTAACTATTGTGTCTCTCTAGATGTAGGTTTTCTTCATAGGTACTTTCCACTAACAGTAGATACACATTTTCAGGGTTTCTTAGTCATCAATCATTAGCTTTAATGACAGTACCTTGCATTCATATCAGCAAGTTCCTCTTCAAGTCCATGCTACATAATGTCTGGATGTTCTACTACAAAATGTATATTAAATCATGAAGCACTAGATTTAATATACATTTTGTAGTACATGGCTTTTTTTCAAGGATACATCTAGCCAAAATTGACGTTAGTGATCAGTGTACATTTGTAAGTGTCTTCTATTTGACATGCCTTTCTAGTAAATATTACTTACCTGCCATAATTGCTAAGCTACTCTAAGCACTTCCTTCACTTTCTGAGAAAAGTATATCTACAAAAGTATTTCTAGCAGTGCATTATATCTTAAATTAAAAAAATCCAATTGATAGTCCAGTGAGAACTTGTAAACACACAAATCTTTCCGAAAGTATAGTACTAACTGTATGCATTTTACATTTTACAAAATGTGCTTGTGTTATTCCAACTGTATGCTCCATTAATTACTTCATCAACTAGAATAAGTTTCTTTTCTAAGCAGTAGAATATACCCATTCGAAATCTTGTGGTTCGGATTGCATTTTGTGGTGCTAAATTACACTTCTGAGCACCTGTCATACCACTATACCTTTGTACTGTGTTTAACACTAAGAACAGTGGTAATGTTTCCTTCTAATTGTTGGTCTTTTCATTGCATTTTATGAGGGGGCTCATTGTCAGTCATGAGTTGATAAAAAAGTGCTGCCTTTTAAAGTCTGAATGACAGCATTATGTAAAATAGCTAATTCTTACGCAAACAAGATGAAAACTGTACTTTACATTTTATCAAAATCATTGGTCTTCAGAATATATTCTGAGGTACTTATTGGTTATGGCCTATCATCTATTGGGCAACTTCTTTGTGTTGAAAGGAGCTTCTGCAAGCCTCCAAACTATTTTCTCAAACATCAATTAGTTAGCCATTATCTTGTTAAACTTGGTAAACCGTTTGCCTGTATGATCTATTGAATGTTAAGAATCATGAAGGTGTAGTGTTCATACACATCCACTACTCATTTTTTTTTATATATATTTTGTGAAATTGGTTTGAGGAAATACTTTAATAGTCATCGCTATAATATTTATTGCACTCTTTTAAGGATTCTTAGGTGCTTCCACCTTACATAAATGGACATACTGTTGCCAGACTTTTTATTTTGGTTTTGATATGTAAACACTTAATAACACATGATTGTACATTTACAGCTAACAATGATTTATCAACAAAAATGATCAAACCTTTCATCATAAGCATACCTCTGGAATTTACTCCAATCTATAATAGTGAAAAATAGCCACTAAGACATGACATCCTTCATGGTTCACAATGGCAGAACAAGATATTCCACTCTATCTTTGTCAAGTGACAGGAATATAAGCAATATATATTTAAAAATTCTAACTTACTACTGCTAAACAAGCTCAATCGTCCGCTACCAGTCACTTCAGCCCATGCACTAGTTTTTTAAACCTAGGTATCTGGACTAATCCTATTTTTTAAACTCACTTAACTAAGAAGGAGCACGTTAATGTATCATAACCATAACAACATTTTTTAAAGCCAGCTCTAAGTCCAATTTTATCTTTCCATCCCATACAGAATGATATAATTCTTATATTTTGTAGATTTTTTCAATTACTATCTCCATCCATTACCGAGTTAATAGTGAGCTTGGTGTGGGCAGGATCTTAAACCAAAACATTCTTCATGATATTAATCACTGAGGTCGATCCGCTTGATTTTATCTTAAGCTCCAACCATGTTACTTCTACTGGATTCAAACTTGTAATTGGCAGAAAACAAACCTCAAAATTCTTCAAAATTCAAGCTATGTAAATTGGGTAAACACATCTCAGTGCAGTATGTTTAAACAGGCTGCATAGTACCCACCATTTTTTATATCAAATTTATCAATCACACCACACACATTTTTATCATTGTACCCTTTACAACCATGCAGACTTTGTAGGCTAATTTTTCTGGGATGATACCTTTAAATTGTTGTACCATCTCACCACCTGGAAAGAGTTTCAACCCAACAGCAAACAACCTCCTGAATAACCAAATGCAGTAACTTGTATTTTCCCCATAATTAATCTAATGCTTTGCACAGCCTATAGTGCACAGTACCAAAAGGACCAAATGGATTTTCTTTTAGCATTGTTAGTATTATATAAGGATCACAAATAATAATGATTTAAGCACATATATCAAAAACATAATTTAAAACGCAAAGGATGATAAAATCACTTTAATTTGAAAAGCCAATGGACAGGAGCAGTTGGGTTATTAGTTAATGTATAAAAGTACAGCATGTGTCTAGCAAGCCAAGAGGAAAGCAATCAAAACTCTTTCTTGTGTCTGCGTGGTTCCAAGTTTGCATAGTGCCTAATGCTGGAAACACCTTTTGAATGTTTAACAATAAAACATATTGTACATAGTTACATAGCCAGGAACACACCATGATCGTCAATTTAAAAGTGAAGCTTATGTGCAGGGACAGAACACTGAAGCTATAGAAACGATCTATTTCTGCTCGCACATTTTACGCAATCTGTTTAGCAGTAAATGATGGCTATGGAAAGACTATGTATTGGTAACCTATTGTATAAAATTTGAAAGTACACTATATTGGCAACAAGGCAACAGTAAAGTAATGAATACTTTATGTGGGCTTTAAAATTTACATGATGCAAGTGAGAAGAACAACACTTGTAAGTTTTAGCACTAACCCACGTTTTATAAAGTAGCTTGTATGAATCACACAATGAATCACATTTCAATAGCATAAAATATCTGCATCAAAACCAGACCTAAGCAGTTTATAGTATTTCTTTTAACAGTTGGGAAAAAGTGATTTTTTTGCTTTTAAGGGATAGAAATGTAAAGCTGTAGTCCTAATACTAGACCTTACAAGTGAGCCCCATCCCAATGTAGGATGTTTAAGTGTATATAGAAGTGATTTTTGAAACTTTCCAAGTTGTTATCTCCAACTGAGACATTGAAACTTCATCAAACTTGTTTTATAATTAAAAAAAAACATATTTTCACGTATAGCTCAACAACATCATTGGATGTTTTCTTCCAAGTAGAGTCATAAACTTGAGCATGCTCACTGTAAAGTCAGCTGGCTAATTAGTGAGAATTTTCATGATTTTTGTTTTTCAAATCTTCGGCAACACAGGAAATATTTTCTGTAATGATGGTATTCGCCTGACCAATTATGACTAGTAGCTTTTAGATAAGCATTATTTAAAATGGCTATGTAAGTTCCTGTAATAGGTAGATACTCCAAACTGTCAAAAAATCTAAAGTCTCTTTTAAGAGCCACCACTCTCCTTAAAATGCGTATTTTTATCACTTGTAAGAATGTGTGCATGTTTGCAAATGTTTATCACGTTCTGTTAATAAAGGTACGCAAACATCTAGCAATAGGTGAAGAATGTTTTATATGATTATTCTTTCAAACATACATAGACTCTTCCTAAAGGGTGTAATTCGGTCAAGAGTAGGAAAAGGGTAAAAGCGTAATAAAACTGTCCATGGACAGTATTTAGGACACCGTATTCTTTGAACTGCCCTGGGACGGCCTGAGCAATGTTCGCTCATGCTTTGCACATATATCACCACTTTGTGTGCCTGAGTGGAGATAATTGCTAAGAGTATTGCAGTACACTGAGAAACACTCCCCGCTTCTCTTTGTGCACTTTTTGCAGCACCATAGAAGATGGACCTGGCTTCGGAGAACCTGGCTGTGAAGGACTGCCCGCTCAAGAATTGCAGTGGGTAAAACTATTTTGCGGGAACATGAAATAGGCAAAATCAGTTTGTTTCTTTAATAAACAGAAAAAAAGGAAATACAGAGAGGAAAACTGGGCTAAAACAACAAATATTTCTTCTGTTGGTGAACCTGAAAATGGGTGTATTTGATGGGCCAGACTGTTCTTTTGCTTCTCCATGGCAAAATCAGGTCCAGGGAAAACCACAAGAGCTGCCCTAACTGCCCATGAACCGGGCAGTTTGCGTGGTTTGTGGGGATGTCACTGGACCTCATTTTGTTGATGTTGCCCGAAGCAGCCCAAATCAGCCACTTTTTTATTTGTGGCCTTTCTTTCTTTCATTTTAGGTGAAAGCAAATGTCACTAAATTTTGTTGGGCTTTGCTTCCATGTACCACAGAATAAAAAACAAATTTCTCTCAGCACTTTTGGAGACATCCTAAAATCAGAGAGATGGTCTTTCTTCCTCATACACACAATGGGGCAGTGGGATGAAGCAACCACATCTCCTTTATTTGCTTCTGTATTTTGTGAACAGGTGAATAGCTGCAGATGGCCACTACGAGAAATGCTGTCATAATGACATGACAACACATACCCTAGCTTGGTTGTAGACCAGCTTGTAATGCAATCAGATGTTCCCATGCTTTATCACATGGCCACAATCATGACACTGTCAGTACCGCCAGTGTTTTCTGATCCACTGCTTTCAGAGGCACAAAAAGGTTGCACACCCTTGAATCAAGCAGGCCCCTTCTGATAAGGTGTGGTGGTTCTTTAGTAGCGGGGGCTTGGCTCCTTCATCACATCAAGTGACAGGCCATGTTTAGGAAGCTGGCGGTTGCAGATTTACAGGAGGGTCCGAAGTAAGTAAAACCTGATACTTTTCCTTCTTTCCATCCTGCTGTCAGACTGGTGCTCTCCAGGTGCTACAATGCTTTAATGTCTGTTTGAGCCCAAATCGAGAATTATCTCCAGGCCTTTAGACATGGACAGCAACATTGGCAAGCAATCAGCAGGAACTGTAATTAACTTATATATGCATAAATATACACAACACATATTGTAGCTATTAGTAGCAGGCCCATCCCCTTTATATGCACCTATATGTACATAGAAGCAGCAATTTTGACATGGTCTGATAAACAAATATATTTTTCGGTGTAATACATAGTTTTCCCCTTATATAGATGCACCTACTTTTAACAGAAGACATGGTTCAAACTACAATGATGTGTACTTGTATAACAACATTTCTTTTCCATACTGTGAGAAGTATAGTTTATCATGTGTACTTTTGTATATTCTTGAGTTCTGAGCATAGTTGTCATGTGGGGAAGAGCCAACTCTTGACTAATCTTCTAAAGTGACAATGGTTGTCTGTGGATCTTATGTTTGAGGGTTGGGAATTCCTTCGTTTTGCTGCTTGTACAGAGAAAGGTGCTTTCTTGTATGTAGGAACTGTGAGGCGGAGAACCATTCTTGAGCGTAGGTTCCTTTGTTGTATGTATTTGTTGATTTTCTTCCTGATGAAGAGTGGTCCTTTGCCATGTATTGCTTTGTGTGTGCTACAAAGCTTGAAGGAAGCTCTTCTTGCAACTGGTAGCCAGTGTAGCACCCTCAAAACAGGGCAGATATGTGCTTGTGGCTTTACATGTAGGAGGAGTCTAGTGGCAGTGCTCTGAATTCTTTGTAGTCGTCTAATAGTTGACCGAGTTGATCCGTGATACGACCATTACCATAGTCCATTTTTGATAGGACTAGAGAGATGGTAGATTGAACCTTGTGTAGAGATCCTAGGTGCAGGAAGATGCGCTGCAGTGTTATAATTCTGAACAGGCTTCATTTGGCTACCTTATCTACTTGTGGATTAACTGAGTTTGATATTGATTGTAATTCCAAGATCTTTTACCTCCTTAGATATTTTTGGAGGTGGTCCTAGCTCATCAGATGCGGTGCAGAGAGGGGTCGTAGGTTTATCAATTGCCACAGCTGAGTATATTCGTTTTAGAGGCATTCAACTTGAGGTGGCTCCATGTCATCCATTGGTCAACAGCCTAAAGGCAATTGAACAGTTTTGTTGTTTTAATGTCCTTTGGGCTTTTCAATTTCATAAGTATCTGCGTGTCAGCTGCTTAGTTACAGCAGGTGATGTTAAACCCATTGACCAGATCTGGTAACGATTTCATGTACATGTTGAATAGCATGGGTGAGATATTTGAGCCTTGAGGGACTCCTTCTTTAGAAAAGGTTCTGGTACAAAATGGTCCGTCGCTGTTTGGAGTCCCATCACCTGGTAATGAGGGACTAGGGCAGAGGTCTTCAATCTGTGTGGCGCGACCCCCAGGGGGGCCGTGGAGTCCTGGGAAGGGGGTCGCGCATTCCCCAGCTTCACTTATGCCTGCAATCCAAAACGTTTGCTTTCGTTTTGGAAAAAGACAGCCGTCCTGGGACAGCTAATTTAGATCGTTATCAGCTGAAGTTTCATCAATTGAGTGTCTTGTGCTATGAAAAGCTTTCGTGCCAGGGTGCCTGCTTGCCTGAATGAAATGCAAATGTGTCTATCAGTTAATCTGCAAGTGTAAAGGGTGCTTGGGAGCAGGTTCTGGCTTTAATTGTTCAAATCACTCCAAGCTTTGTGATGACAAAGATTTTTTTTTTGAGTGGTAGTGCAAAGATTAACAACTGAGCTGTGAAGTGCATGCTTTTAATTTTAACTGCATTTACACAGCTCTTAGTGCCCCTAAAGAGGTGTTGAAGGGACAGTTATGTAAAAACAAATTGCATTACATACGCTCTGGTGTTACTAAAATCTACATTTTAGAAGCACTATTTTATTGTAAAACTATTTGCACGTTTTGCAGCACTCTATCTTGCACTGTGTGTAATGCAAGTATAAAATAATGACTTACATATTCACAGTGCTTTCTGTCATAGGTTGTGACCTCATAGCACTAAAAATACACGTCACTATTCTCCACTGCACCAATCAAGATTTAATTCTGTGGTTCTCTGGTTACAAACAGACCTCTGCAGTGCATTAACTAATAGAGGTTTCATAATGTACTACAGTGCATTTCCCGCTGAGTAAAATCTTTTTAAATGTATTTTTCATTACACTGCCCATTATTTTATATGTAGATACCTGATGGTGAAAGACCTAAAAAACTTACAGAATATTTTGGTGCTGATTTATGAGAGGCTTGCATCGCCAGAGCATCACTTTTTTTGACGCTCCGGTGGCGCAAGCGTCTCAACCATACCTATGAGGCAGTGCAAAGTCACCTTGCATGGCTTTGCATGGCCTCATAGATATGGAGTAAGACATAGCAGCGGAAGTCACTGCGTTGCCTTACTCTGCATCAAGGAGGTGTTCCATGGGCTTTGCGTGGGGTTCCCACGCAACACCCATGGATTTTGATGCCTCCCCATATTTACAAAATCAAGTAAACCTGGGGTAGCTCCAAAAACGGACGCCTCCCCAGCAGAGGCGTAACAAGGAGAAATGTTTTCATTTCTCCTTGTTCTTTCCTCTTTCCATGTGTGCCGCATTCTGCAGCTCACATAGAAAGAGGAAAACGCCTCTCGGGATTGTTGTTGTCAAGGAAGGTGCCCCTTCCTGTGCAAAAACAATCCTGCCTATGTTGGTGCTACGCAGCAGTTTATGCGCCAACGCAAAGGAAAAGGACAGGAATGCACCGTATTTCATAAATACGGTGCATTCTAGCCCTTTCACATTGGCATAGGGCAGCGCAGCAAGAAGACTTGCAGCACTGCCCTCCGCCAATTCCTCATAAATGAGGCCCTTTGTTTTTAGCTACACCTTTGACTACACCCCCATGCTCACTGACCTTTGGTTTGCTAAATACAGTTTAATATTAGTTCCCCACCGTAAACATTATTTGCTGTGGGAATTTGGGGCGTTTATGGTTGTCGATAGTTGTTGATGATGAGGAGTACCAGGTTCTCGAAATTTTTGTCAGAAGGGGGTCCTTACGCCTAAAAAAGTTTGACAAGGGGGTCTCGGCATCAAAAAGTTTGAAGACCTCTGGACTAGGGTAACAGGCGCAGCGTCATTTAACATGATTGATGTCTCCACTCTTCCTAGAGGCTTCTGTTTGAATGGATGAGGTCACCTCAGCTCCCTCTGTAAGTTGTCTGCTGTCCAAGGCGATATTCTCTTCTGCTAGAGTTCACTGTCCTCGGGGGAGCCATGAAAGTGCCACCTGGACTTATTTCCTGCTCATCCATCGCGGGCCCATTGACTTTGCATGTGTTATTTTGATCATTCATATGATGTGTACCTACTTTGATTACTGTGTATAAACTATTGGGTGAATATGTGCAGTTTTGAATGTGTATACATGCGTGTGACGGTTTCTGGTAACATGTTGTCACGTTAGGTTATGTTATTCGTGTTTTTATTGCGCGCTAATCACCTGTGAGGGTATCCAGGTGCTTTGTAGCTGTTTTTTGTGTATATATTTCCATGTGACTAGGCCTGACTGAGTCTATGTGTATATATATTTATGCAACTGTGTGCGTGCATGGGGGTGCCTGTATATTTGTGTGGTTATGTCAGTGTTTATGTACGTGTGTTTGCAGCTGCGAGCACACTTATATGTCTGAGTATCTGTACACGTGTTTGTGTTTTCTGTCAGTATGTATACATGTGTAGCTGTGTTTGCAGTTGATTAGTTCATATTCATGCAAAGAAGGGTATTTCTAAAGTGCTCTGTGTGTTGCTTGCCTGTGAGGGAATGATTGCTGGGTTTAGCACTTGCAAGGCGTTTTGAAGTGCATGCACCAATCACCTATGCTCGCCCGGCTCCCAAAGCCTGAATGCAGAAGTTGAGACAATGACAGCAGCCACCTGACAGTGATCTTCACCGCTGTATGAGCCTGGCTGTCCCCTAAGGTTTACCTGCCAGCAGTGTTTCAATTGTATATGCCTATGTGGGCCGGTTTGTTGATGTAATTTCTTATGTTGGCTCGCTGTTTACGTGTTTTATACTTATGTATATTCTCTACTCCCACATCGGACTGACCGTGTGCAAGAAGTTGAGGGTGAAATACTTGTTGTCTTGGAACTTCTTGTGTCCTCTCGTCAGACGATTTGTGCTTGTAGTCATCCCCTGTTGTCTTTTGCAAACGATTTGTACTTGCAATTACTGCGTATCAGTGATAACAGCCAAAAACGACAACCTTTGCAGCCATGCCTTGACAGATGTGTTTTGTGACCTATAACAAAACAATATCTTGTACCTTCACATCCACACAGTGCCATGTCCACAGTTTTTGTTCCATGTCTGTATCTTCCCCCTTGAGCTTCTTCATCTAAGTTTTGTTTTCCACTATGTCTTCCCCTTTTTTCTATTCCCTTGCATCTTTCTTATGACTTAACCTGTATGTTTATTTCCTGTAGTTTCCTCTGTGCTTATTTTCACATTTTTTTCTCCATCAGTCTCTTATCCATTGTTCTTCTTCATTTAAGGTATCATATAAAATTCAGTGCTGGCTTCAGTCAGCTAGCATATGGAAATACTAGCATGCGCGAATGCTGTTTCGACGCATTTGCATACTAAAGTCAGGCCTGTTGGTTTTGCCAATGCTTGTTTGCCGTTGTGAATTAGTCCAGCATGTTTGGTTTGATTTAATTGGAAACAATGGATAATGTGCAAGATGTGATGCTGCTTATTTCTCAATTGCAGGTAAGGAACCCGTGGCATATACTGTGAAAGTGATAACCATGTATGCGTTTTTGTAGTCAATGATCTACATTTGAAAACTTTAAGTTCATTCATAGCACATGTTAATGTTAGTATTGTTTTCAAGGTATGTCCCTATATTTCTTATTTAAGAAGATTATAACATTGATGAAAAGCAAATATGTTCAACATTAAATGTAAGCAGTTTCAGGCCGAGTTTTTTAGTAACCCCAGACTACTAGAACTGGCCACATAACATGCTGCACTTGTGTTAGTTTCCCGTAGTAAAAGGGTGCTTCCTGTTCATGGGATGAGTATTTTCCCTTACTTTTTGTAGGTAAAAAACAGGACTTTTGTGTGGTTGTCTGGTTTTTCGACCTGTGAAAAAGACGTCTTCCCCTTTGCTGAATGCCAGGGCACCTATTGGCCCAATGCTGTTGCCTCGTTTGTGTTAAGCCCAGTTGGCATGATATTGATGGTAGTATGTTATTCCGGAAACAACAAGTTTGATCGGACCTGTTCTGAAAAATCTTTCTCCACTAACCTGTTTTCTATTATTTTTTCAGCTGAGGGACATTCCCAAGAGGTTAAATTTAACCTGGTAAATTGCTTTTATTTTGAAAAAAAACCCTGCATTTTGTTTTTTTTCCAGGATCATAAAGATACCTTATTTCTCTTTCATCTCTCAGCCCACAATCCTTCTCCCCCCCTCTCCTTTCTTCGGGACTCTACCTATACCATAACAATTTTTTTCCTTTTTTTTATTCTTTACCCCTGTCCTCAAATCGTACTCCTCACTATACACTTATACCTTTATCCCACCAGTATCCCCTAAGTTCTACCATTACCTATACCTAAGTGTCTCCACTCCCTGCCTATACCTTGGTACCTAAACCACTACCTAAACCTTTTTTACCTATACCCTTCTATGTCTACCCCACCTATACCCCTTTACCTCTACAACTGCCTGTATGCTTGCATCTATACCTTTACTTATACCCCATGTGAGAATGCGCTCCTTTTTGTGTGGTCACCCCCATTTTCTTGATGGATGCTGCTGGTTTTTTTACTCCTTGCACTGGGACTGGTGACAAGATGTACTTGGTGCGGGCATGTGATACCTATCAGCAGGGCTTTAAGTGGGATGAAAAAACTGGGGGGTCTCCCAAAGGGGCGTGGCCAATGTAATTAAGGGCGTGGCTTAAAAAACGTGAGCTAAAAATCTGTGCCTAGCATAGTGTGCCGCCCGACTTGTATTTTGCTGTTTCTGTCATTGCATCCAGATATATAATAGAGCAAGTAACATTATATCTACAAGCCAGGACTATTGGCTTTGCCCCAAGACTTGGCAGGAAAGGAAAAATTAAATGAGTGTCGTTTTATTTTTATTTTTCTGCCGTTTTTTGGGGCGGGGGGTGACGCTCCTCCGCCATAGCAGAGGAGCCGCCGCTGGGTAGAAAGGAGGACCCCTGTTGAATTGTTGGGGCTTCCAGTTTGTGTGTGCATGTGCATGGCCACTCGGGCACAAACAGCCCATCAGGGAAGTCAAGGGAGCCTGGAGCTCTGGAACAATGTCCCAGGGTCCCGTGGTCAAAAGAAAGGGCAAGGGCATGGGAAACCAGCCTCAAAACGTCCTACGGCCCAGAAGAAGTCTGACCCCAAAGGGGCAGATCTGGAGCCTAAAGGGGAAGAGGACCCTGTCCTGTGAGACCTGCCAGAACTCTCCAAGTTGCATGGGCCAGGTGGACCCTACTTTGATGAGTTCTGCAAAGTCCAGAAAGAGTGCCAAACTCCTAAAGGCATTCGGCGCCAGTCCCAAGAAAAAAACAATATGTGTGGTATCCACAGGATCTACTTGGTAAAGTGTGTTCTATACACTGATGCTAGGGACTCAAAACCCGGGGCAGCTAGAAGATTGATAATTTCCCATCGTTACAGGGCATTCCTCTTGATTTAGCCCATGACTTCCACTTGGAATGGCATTTGGGTCAGACCAACATCTGGGACCGGTTGGCCAACCACTTCTACTAGTCCCAGATGTCTGTAAAGGTGAAGGAGTTCTGTTTCTCGTGTACCATCTGTCAAGCCGGTGGCACCACAGGAGGACAGCCTAAGGCTCCCCAATCCCACTACCCATGGTGGGACATCTTTTGAGAGGGTGTAGATTGAAATTGTTTAGCCCTTAGACTTTAGGATAGCCTCAGGGAACAGGTTACATTTGGTGGTGGTGGACCCTACTACTAGGTATCCTGTATCAAGTACCTCTGGGGAGGTGACTACCCCAGTTGTGACCAGGGCCCTGCTTAGTATCTTTATGAGACTAGGGCTGCCCAAAGAGATTATCTAAGACAAGGAGTCAAACTTCATGTCTGCATACTTTGAGGCTATATAAGATGAGTGCAGGGTGACCTACAAGATCACTGCACTTTATCACCCTAAAAAGAATGGGCTTTGGGAGAGATTCAACAAGACCTTATAAGTCATGATCGTGGGGCTATCTGAGAAACTCAGACAAAAGTGGGACTTTTTTTTCCATGCCTTTAGTTTGCCTACAGGCAGGGACCACAGACGGGAGTGGCTTCAACCTATTTGAGCTTCTGTACTAGCACCCAGTCACAGGTCCCTTAAGTCTGGCCTGAGGAGGGTGGGAAGAACCTCCCCACGAGCCCAAACAGGACATTGTAGGCTATGTGGTGGGAATGAGATCCAGGTTAGCAGAGTCAGAAGGTGACATGGATAGATTACCAACCTGGCCAAAAAGTGTAGGTTGTGGAGCCAGTAGCTCCTAGGGCTCAACAGGACAAGTGGATTGGGCCCATCACTCTGCTGGAAGAGGTGGGTGAGGTTACCTACTTGTTGGACCTTAGCACCCCTAGTCATCCCAGTGAGTTAGACAACTCAATCACCTGAAACCCCACTTTGATAGGGCTGACATGACTATGTTGATGGTGACTGATAGAGAAGAAGTGGAAAGTGAACCTCTCCCAGATCTTCAGTCCCACAACACCATACATGGTTTACTGGAGCGAGTAATGCTCTCCCTCACAGTGATAGAACAGCTGCAGAGCGACTGACACTAGTTGTTGGGCCTGTTTACTGGACTATTCTCACTGACCCAGTTTTAGATCCAGGCCATTGACTCTGATGACAGCGTACCTGTCAAAAACAATTACGACTTGTCAGATAAGGGCCAGGATCAAGGGGGCAGTGACCAAGATGTGTTCTTTGGAGGTGTCCCTGGTACAGCCCAGTGGAGCCTGTACCCAGGCTCCACCCCAAGGGGGAACACTATAATTGGGGTCCTCTGTGGACTACACAAGAATTAGTGCCATCACCAAGACTGACGCACACCCCATTCCCAGAGATGATGAGATCATTTGCCGGTTAGGGGCTGCCAAGTACCTCAGTACTTTTGATTTGACCTCTGGGTACTGGCAGATTTCCCTAACTGAGATCAGCATTATCAACTCCTGAGGGCCACTTTCCAGAGCTTGGTCAACCAGTTACTGACTGGGCTGCAGAACTTTAGTGCAGCATATCCGAATATATTGTGGTTTTTAGCTCCAGTTGGCAGGATCACCTTACCTACCTCAAAGGAGAGATTCAGACCATGCACCAGGCAGGACTAACTATTGAGGCAGGTAAGTACTAGATAGGGCAGGGGTCTTTGGTGTACTTGGACCACCAAGTTGGTGGGGGGCATGTACAGCTTCTCCAGCCCAAAAGACAGACTATTATGGCGTGAGAGCTTCCCCAAACCTATGTCAGAGGTTTCCTGGATCTAGTAGGATATTATAGAAGGTTTGCCATGGTGCATGGTACTATTTTAGCACCCTGATAGAGCTGATTTCTAACAAACATCCCAGGGAGGTCATATAGACTGAAGTGCATCAGAAGACTTTCACACCTTAAAAGAGGTGCTCTGCACTGCATCCATCCTCATGGCACCTGACTTCAGCAAGATGTTTGTTCAGAAAGATGCTTCAGAACATAGTATTGGGGCAGAGTTTTCACTTCTGAATGATGAGGGTCAGGACCAACCCTTCGCTTTTATTAACAGGTGGCTTCTTCCTAGAGAGCAGAGTTGAAGTGCCATTGAGAGAGAAGCCTTTACAATTGTTTGATCACTGAAGAAACTGAGACTCTACCTGTTTGGAACTTACTTCAGAGTTTACACTGACCACAGACCTCTCAAGTGGCTCTTGCAAATGAGAGCAGACAATTCAAAACTGTTGAGGTGGTCTAGTTCCCTACAAGGCATGGATTTTAGAGGGAAACACAGACCTGGAACTGACCACACTAATGCAGATGACCTTTCCAGCTTCTTCCTCTTAGATGAGGAGAACTGCCAAGGGAATAGCTGAGTTGCTCCTCACCTTTTGTCTGGGAGAGGGTTGGCACTGTGAGAAAGGGCCCATTTGTGCATGGTCAACTCCACTTATGTGACTGATGGTGCTGGGGTTTTGACTCTCTGCCCCGGGATATTGCTAATCAGGCCCCAGTGCCTGTGTTCTAACCCATAAGAGGCTAACTCCTAATTGGCATATTTAACTTTCCCACTAGGTCCTACTACATGGTGCAAAAATACACACATGCATGGAAAGTTAAATGCCACCTGTGGACTGAAGTACTTACTATGCCATTCACGAGAGTGCCAAGGAAAACATCCCTATGCAGGCCTTGTGGGCCATAAGGTGGGATTCATGGTATTTAAAAGTGGGGCATGTATAGGGTGACCAGATCGTGCGACCCAAAACCGGGACATTTTGCAAAAATAGAGGAAGGACTATAAATTTACATCAATAAAGTGGCAAAGAATGACAGCCCTCATCCTCATAAAAACACAGAAGAGGCACTAAGAAAATAAATAAAATGTAATTTTTAAAACCAGCATCATACCTGTTAATTAAATTGCTTACTCATAACAGTTGCTTACTAACCCTGCTTTGGAATACCTAAAAAAGTGCCTCTCACTGTTTTCAGTTTACCCTCTCAAAAAACCGGGACATGAGCCAATTTTACCGAAATCTGCCAGGACAACTGTTGGAAAACCGGGACGGTCCAGGCAAATCCGGTACGCCTGGTCACCCTAGGCATGTAGACATTTAATGTTGCCATGTCCCAACAGTACCACACCCCCCAAAAACAGTTTTTCCTGTGGAAGGCTCTGAATATGCTATGAGGAAAACTACATATTAAAATATTAATTTTGATATCTGAGGTTTGGACGAGTTAGTGAAATGGTTCAACTACTATTTTTAATATTAATTAAAAATTCAATTGAATGACGAAGTTGGATTTTTGATAAGTACTTAGGAGAAGTAACTTCTAGAGAGTTACATTTTCCCAGCTTGAAGTTCCTGGAGGCTAATTTGTATCAGCCTGTCAGCAGCAGCCCCACTAGTGCTTGACCTTAATGAGGTGTGGAAACTGCTCTCAGAACAGGGCACTGGCTTAGGCTTGGTGAAAGGGATCTCTTATATAATATCTAAGCATACAATGTCAAAACACAAAAATATCATAAATTAAATCTTGATTACAAAAATATCGACTTCCTATAATTAACTAGTAAAACCACAGATATCGAGAACACAAATATCGTTGTTAAAAATCTTAAATTTTACCTATATCGAAAACAAAAACATCGGAAACAAAATTATCATTTCATTTAGATAAACATATGATATGTCAAAAATATTGATTCACACAATATCGGCTACAATATTATCGTCAAAATAATTAAGGGCCCGATTACGAGTTCGGTAGTCCAGGGACCACTGAACCCGTGGTAGCGGTCCATGAACCACCAGACTGGCAGTCCACTGGCCGTATTACAAGTACGGCAGTTGGACTACTGCTACCACTGGGATCCTTGATCCTGTGGCAGTGACGCAGCGGTTACCTGGTGGTGCCACTGTGGTACCGTTGTGTCATGGCCATGGGCTGTGGCTCTAGGGGCACTATTACCACAACTGGTAGTAGCTCTGATCAACGCTGTGCTCTCATGAACAGATGTGCGGTGTCAAATCCTCTCTGCGGCAAGATGCATTGCGCCTCCTTTACGACGCGTTACTGGTGGCATTGTAATCGCCATTCACGCAGCTGCCTGGCGGCGTTGTGATCGTCAGTACCGCAGTTTGTTGTTGCACTGTACTATTATCCTCACAAGTGCTAATGTAGTGGGTACTATTGCAAAACAACAGTAATGAGTATATTATGCCCCCGAATCCTATTATTCTCTGCGTGCTATTGCTTGTCCAGATCTTTGCCACAGGTATCGTCATGGATATGGCCCCACCTCCAACGACGTCTCCGAACGTGGCAGCCATCTTGGGTGAGGCTCTTCTATAAAAAAGGAGCCACACTCCTGTTTGAATGCTCGTTATTCCCTCCCAGATTCTGGGATTGGATGCGGCTGGAGTCTGGCGGTATCTACAGCTTTGTAGGCCGGATTTGAAGAACATCCACGTCGTGACCAGCTACAGTTGGGATAACTCGATGCAGGTGGGAAATCCTAATGCTCAGCAGTTACCGGGTAAGAGCGTTACTTTCTCTTCATTGTTCTTGAGGATCTGATCGAACGTTTATTGCGGATTATTTGGATAATTTTTAGACATTTTGTGAAACATTTTGTGCACAAAGTTACAACTTTATAACTAATGACATTTGGCACATTCTGATAACGAATGACATTTAGTGCATGCTGATAAGAAAGAACAAATCTGCAAAGAAAAAACTATGAATGTACAAAGTTGCGTGGCAGGTCCCGCAACATATGAATACGTTATAAAACAAGTACAGTATAGGCGATCGTGACAAGTTGTCCTTCGTGTTTCTTGCCTCACAGCTATAACAGGAAAGTGTGCGCCATAACTGAAAATAGAGAATAAGCTATGGTAGGTTTAGTATAATATTTTGGTTATTTATATAGCAAAATATGTAAACTCCCATAATAGGATCTGATCATTAATGACTCCCAAATGTTTTGTCTTATAGCTTCTCTCTTTCTCTTCATGCTAACTATGAGGCAACCTGCAGGTGAATATGTTATTCTTTGTTAAGTGGTTTATGAGGCACAATCAGGAAGTAGCTAGTCTAACTCATAGTTTTGATTTCATTTCAGATCTCCTTCCCTGCTGTACTCTTTCCCAACACCCTTTCCCCCACCTGGCCACTCTAACAGTCTGTGCCATAACGGCAATCGGACTTGGAGCTGCCTGGAGGTGGACCCTTCTGGCATCGTGCAAGCTCTGAGGAAACACTTCCTTGACAAGTTGATCGACCCTTTCCATGGCGATGGAAAGGATGGTGGTGAGGCAACTCATCGGGCTGATGCCTTGGGGAATCGGGATGCATTCAAGGGGGGGCACATGGTGTGGCCTCCTTCTACTTTTGCATCCCCTGTTCCTGCTCCGAAAGAAATGCACAAAATTGTGCATTTCTGCCCGTGCAGGAACGGGCTGTGGTGCTTCTTACGGCGGTACCTTTCTAAGGCTCTTCTAAGAGCCTTAAAAAGGCATAGCCATTGGGACCGCTGCTGCAGAACTGCCCAACAGGAATATACTTGTAATACGGCAAGCGGTCAGACTATGGGTTTGGCAGTCTCACAGCTGGGTGCTGGCATGGCGGCCCGCTGCGAGACCACCAAACTCGTAATCAAGCCATAAATGATCATGAATACATATTTAAAACAACACTTCTCACACTTCTTACATACAACAATGAATCCAAATAAATCCAAAACATTTCATAATACATATTTAAATTAAATAAAAACATGTTAGATCAGCAAAATATTTACGTACACCTCAATAACTTATTTAATTAAAATATTAACAATACACCTTCAAAAACAAATTAGCATTAACTAGAAATATTTAAACTACAAACAAAATATTAATATATATATAAATACATTTATATTCTAAACTATCAAACTCTACATCATACATCAAAAATAAAACCTTAATTAGTGTTTACCATAGAAGGACTCAACTGCTACAAAAAATTCAAAGTAAACCAACCAATAAACTAAAACTATAAACAATTTTAACCAATAAAATCAAACAAACAATTAAATCAACAATATAAAAGGCACACCAATTTAAACAACTAAATACTCTCTCACCAGACCATTATAGAAGAAATATATACATCTAAACAACTGCCAAACCATAAGTAAAGCTTATATTTAAACAAAAACGTAAATGTTATTAAACTTAAAATCATAAAATAGCAACTAAATATTAAAACACTGTCCAACTTCTATCTTTTTACATAGACTTCCTAAAAAAAAACCTACAATGTGAAAAACCAATAAGCTGCCAGAAAATATCAACTACCACAAACCAGCAAAAAGATATCAGAAAGTAAGCATACATAAATTAATAAAAAACTATAAACTTACCCAAATAGCAAGCAAAACTAAACCTAACGATCTCAAACTCTAGAAACTACCAACAAATAAACATTTAAAATTAAACTTAGGTTTTTATTTTTCAACCAACAGAAAAGTAAGCACCTGCTCCACATTAGAACACCCCCAATGGAAAAGCTGTAGAACCGTGTGAAATATCGAAACAGAACATGAATGTAAGCATACAAAATAGAGGCAGGTGCATATTTTTACATTTAAATAACAAACGTATAAAACTTAAAATTATTATATATATTTATACTATTACACAACTTTAAGTTACAGCTTCACAGAAAGGAAAGCAGTTACTAAATGACATAGGCTACACCTACACCCAAGAAAGTGCATCATCATTAAATATAAACTGCAAATGCACTAAATATTATTCTAATGCATGCTATGGAATAGCAACTACAAAAGATAGCGTTGTAATTCATGTAAGAGAGCACAATCACCACCCAAATGTGACAGACATAGAAGTGAGGGAGATATTGCAAGATATAGGAGAAGCAAGCACTAGCTCCCAGGAACCCACAATCAAGATCCTTAAAGATATACTACCTAAAGACCCCGAACACATAACAGGGCAACTATCCCCTATCCTCACTTTAAAATGTTTAATTGCACAAACTAAAAAGCTACCAAAGATACCCCATCTGCCCCTAAAAGATACCGAGATATACACACACCTGAACATTTAACAATTAACTATAATGAGGAACCTTTCATTTTACATGACTACCTAAATATTAAGAAACAAATACTAATATTCTAAACATCAGATAACTTGGGGCCTCATTATGGGTTTGGCGGTGTGGGAGCGGGGCCACCACACCGCACCCACATCGCTAAACTCCACTACCAACCGCCCGCCAGATTACAAGTTGAAATCTGGGCCGGCTGTCCTGCGGCAGCTGGCCCACAGCGCTGCCTTTCAAAGGCTCATAGGAGAGCTTTAGAAAGGCGGTGCGGTGGGACAGCAGCAGCACCTTCCAGCACAGCATGGACTGTAAAGTCCATGCTGGAACAGGGGGTGCATACAGACAGTTCCACCATGTGCCCCCCTGCATTCAACCCCAGCCCTGTTGGGGCCACTTTGTTTTTCACCACCACACTTTTCATTGTGGGCTCACCACCATGAAAAGTGTGGCGGTGAAGAAACTCATAATATGCTTGGTGGTGACGCACAGGCACCACCAGCATATTGTGAGCATCTAACCGCCTTAATCAAAATATGGCGGTCGGACCACTGTGAGCCATCAGCCAGGCCCTGCACCCAAAGCCCTGTGGGCAGGCATCCCATGCCGTGCACGGCCGAAATGCGTGAAATTTACATAGATTTTTTAAACCTTAATTTCTCAAAAACTACAGTGAACGGATTTACACCAAATCACAAAAAGTACGCTTTCTGGGTAAATCTAGCTTTCTGCCAAATTACGTTTAACCATGTTTTACTTCAGTTAACTCTAACTGGTGAATTTCAGTGTTCTTTTAGTCAGTGCTAATTTGTGAAAAAAACAGTGCCAGGGATCTTGTCTGGAGCTCACTGCAATTTGCGCCACCCATTGCCCTTGCCCCCGTTGCCAATAACAGTACCAACACAACTACTATCACTCTCTTCCAAGTGTGACAATGTAGACTATTCCAGGCCCCCAAAGCTATAAGAATGGCTTGGAAGGAAGGGGTGACTCATTTTTAAGGTATATTGAATTATTAATTAACTATTGTTGTGCTGGTCTCTAAATGAGACAAACAGCGCCACCATGTGGCAGACTTTCATAAGCACTGACAATTAAGTGCAAAGTGTAAAATGTTTTGTTCTTAATTGACATTTTCACCTTACTAAATGAGACAAACAGCACCACCAAGTGGCAGACTATCATAAGCACTGACAGTTAAGTGCAAAGTGTAAAATGTTTTGTTGTTAATTGACATTTTCACCTAACTATAACGTCACTTCAAACTTTGTTTTTTCAGTGAATTTCTACGGTTTTTGTAACGTAAAGTTATTCACTATAGCCATTCTCTACTATGCCAACTGCTTATGGATGAAGGGTGTCCACGGCATGGCGATGGGTTCATGACCTTGTGACAGGTAACCATGCACCACAAATGGCCAAAGGGCCAGCTTTAGCACTGGTGGTGCCCGGTGCGAGAATCATTTTTAGCGCCCCCACACATATGACCGCCTCCTCAGATTCTCTTACTACCACCGGGCATAAGTGCCCCTCATCTCTCCAATCATAAGTTATTGCTAAACACAGCGCCCCCCCATGAGGTTGGCGCCCCCTCCCCAGGTCAGCGCCCAGTGCGGCCGCACCAGTCGCACTGCCCTAAAGACGGCATTATATACATGAATTTTGAACCTTAATTTCTCCAAAATTACTCAACGGATTTACACCAAATCATGAAAATCCCACTTCCTGGGTTTAGACCTAGGTTTCGTCCAAATTCCGTTTTTTCTGAATCTCTGTTTAATTTTCTACGGAATATTGCTTCAGAAAAGCATGTTTTGGCCCCCCGCCCCCCATCCCCTTATTTTCTACACCCCCGCTTGACGGATCACCCCATAACATTCCAGGAAGGAGCTGAGGTGGATAAGACTTTTGTTTGCAAAGTTTCATGAAAGTTAGTCAAACAGCCTCAAAGTTATTAGCAAACCCAAAAATCAGTTCTCTGTAGAAATGTGGTCCTAATAATAACTACCAAGTGGTGACCGCCACTGCTTACTGTTGCACTGTTTAATATTGTTCAATATTGCCATCACAGGGTTATGGTGAGACCATAACCCACGAGGCCAAATGGTTTGTCAATGTCACCAGAACCACTTAATGGTAAGCTAGGACAATATAACACATGTTACCTGTTAGGTATTTCTTTATATTACATGTTTAAGTTGGGGTATTTGGGGGTAGTTAGCTTGACAAAAGCTATTTTGTTTAAACTGCAGCTAACAATGGGCACTAATTAGAATTAAAGTATTTACAACTTGTTCACCTTTTGTGAATTGTTGATAAAATAATAGACACTGGGGCGGGCTAGTGGATTTATGTCATACTGTGGCTGCTTCATTTACCAGATAATTATTGATTTACCACGATGGCCACATAATTTGTGACATAAAAGCCTAACTTGCTAAGGTCACAAAAATGATGTTTGAATTTCAAAAAGATGAAAATAAGGTGCCACATAACTAGGTCCTTTGCTGCATGAATTATAGAACTTTGCCACATAAACTGCATAAGCTGGTCATCCGGGCTACATAATACTGGTAGTCCTGAGTGCATTAGTTATTATGTGCAATTGCAGATGATCTTGTAGTGAGAGAGTTCATTTGAAGGGATGGCTCTTACCGTAATGAGTCCCTCAGGCGGCTGTTGCCCCTGGTTGGGCTTCTCTAAGAGGCTGGTTTTGTTTTGAATTACTTCTTGGAATCTCTGAAGCAGATTCTCATACAGTCTTGAGTATTTTTCAGCCATCTGCAAGGCGTCTTGATACCGTTCTTGGAGTGTACCCTCCACTGATCGTTTGCCATAACATTCTGAAAAAAGGAAAGACAGGCTAAAGGAGCACCCAACATACCATGCCAAACTTTCGTAAAGTCCAAAAGCAACAAAAGTGTCATGGTCAGGTGTCGTCTATAATCAGTTTTGGCGAACACATATTGGGCATGATTCACAAAGAGCCTCCACACTCATGGCGGCCCCGCAGTTGTGGGGGAGTCTCATTGCGGAGATTCAGCCCCAAGTGCAGAGACTCCCCCGCGACTGCGGGGCCTCCACCAGGAGTGTGGAGGCCCTTTGAGAATCAGACCCATTGTTTCATCTCTGGAGCATTTCATATTTACCATGTTCTTACTGTATAACTTGAGTTCTTTCACTGCTGATGTAAGGGAACTATTTTTTTCCAATTTTAACACTCCATAGGAATGCATTCTTTCCTGTGCTCTTCTCCATTGCTCCCCTACCGCTCCCCATTTTTTATTTATACATTTTTTAAATAATCCATTTTTCTTGGTGTGGAATGGCAGATGCACACTGCTACTGGGATGCTTGCTTCTCTGCCTCCCACACCTAAGCCCGTCAGTTGCTCCCCCCTTGCGAATTACTTTTTATTTGTAATTTTTAAAACACTTTTTGCAAGGGCCTGGCAAATGCACACTGCTACCTTATGATCTCCTGACTGGACTCAGGCAAGTTTTCACATAGGACACATCATTGAGGTTGTTCTGGGTATTGTGTTCTTGCAGTTGGACCTCATGGCTTCTTTTGATAAGGCCAACCGTTTCACACTAATCAATCATCTTCAGAAGTTCGGCCTAGTGGGATCAGCCCTTAAGTAGTTTGTCTCCTTCTTTCAAGGGCACTCTTAAGCTATCTCGCTGCACCAATACCAGTGTTATATAGCTTACATTTAGTCTCCATTTTAGCTTTTTGTTTTAACTTTGATCTTTTTCTAATAGTGGTTTGCACATGTTTTCCCTAATGCGAGAATGTGCCATGCACGCATTTATTTTTGAGCTACATTCAACCAATCAATCAATCGGGGATTTTTGAAGCGCGCTACTCAACTGTGAGGGTCTCAAGGCGCTGGGGGTGGGGAGGTAAGAGCAGCTTCGTAGGTCATTGGAAGAGCCATGTCTTGAGATCCTTTCTGAATAGGTGCAGTGTCGGGCTTCGTCTGATGCGGAGGAGGAGTTCGTTCCAGGTCTTGGCCACGATGTAGGAGAAGGATCTGCCTCCCGCTCTGGCCCTGTAGATGCAGGGGGCCATGGCTAGGGCTAGATCGGCAGAGCGGAGGTTTCTCTTGGGGACGTGGAAGGAGACTCGTTTGTTGAGGTATTGGGGTCCGGTGTTATGGAGGGCTTTGTAGGCATGTGTGAGCAGTTTGAAGGAAATTCTTTTTTCAACAGGGAGCTACAGAAGGTTGCGGAGGTGTTGGGTGATGTGGTCATATTGTGGGATGTCGAGGACGAGTCTGGCTGCGGCGTCCTGAGCGCCTGCAGTTTGGAGGGAAGCGCCTGCAGTTTGGCTCGGGATTCAAAGTTGCTTATGGGAAGCTGGCCTGACGTTTGGGGAATCGCTGCTGTCAAGGTGGAAATCTGCTGCTGCCAAAGTGTTTACATATTTTGAAAACAATGGCTCCCTCGCGCGCTGCTCCACCAGCCGCCGCCCCCACCCCGCAGCGGGAGATGCACGCGCCTCGGTAGAGGCTGGCTCCACAGGCGTGCGGCGGCCGTCCCTGCTCCTGCACTGCCGCGGCTGGGAGGAGGCCCCATCCGGCCATCCCTGGTCAGAGGGATACACGAGGGGACGCCCGTATCCAGCGCCGTGATGGGAACGGCTTGACCGGCTCGAATTCCAGCCCCCAGGAGGCATTGGGGCTTTCCCGCTTGACTCTCACGCCAGGAGGCGCACAAGACCAACGGCGGGCTCCCGCAGCGCGGGACGCCCGTATCCAGCGCCGTGAGGGGAACGGCTTGACCGGCTCGAACTCCAGCCCCCAGGAGGCATTGGGGCTTTCCCGCTTGACTCTCGCATCAGGAGGCACACAAAACCAACGGCGCCCGTCTGCGCCAGGCTGAGGCAGGGCAGGGCAGGACAGGGCAGGGCCTACTCTCTTTCGCCGTTCTCCCGGGTGATTGAGTTTCTGCGGTTCACTTCAGCCTGCAAGGACTTTTTTGACTGATATGGTGAGAGCCATATGGGGACCTGGTGTTTGACAATTTTTTATTGATTTTCCCCCTTGGTTTTCTCTGCTGCTTCCCGTTAAATTGATATCCGGCGCTGGGCCCCATCTTTGTTCCTGGCACTACGAGCGTAGTACTCTTTCAAAAAGTAGGGTTGTTTTTTACCTGGACTATAACTTCTGTTTTTTTATATTTATATATATTGATTGCACTTGGTTTTATCCTTAGTTTTACCCTTAGTTTCATGCAGTTTTATGCAGTCTGACTCCTGTGGTCCATTTTAACTTTCTTGCTTACCTTCACATGCATTTTACTGTTTGAACTTAACTTGTCTTACCTACCTCAGTATACACATTGCACTTTGGATCTTTTATAGTGTGGGACCAGTTTTTAGATCTTATTGCACTCTGCACCTTTTGCACTATTGGCACTTTGTACCACCTTGCACTGCATAGATAATATAGATTATATTGGCACTTGATTCGATCCAAATAAAGTCCAGCTCATTCCCTAATTTACCAACAGCATGGGGAAGAGGAAAGCAAAGGCCCAATCTTTGGGCCCAGATCAGCTAGCAAATGCTGCATGCCATGAGACTATGGATGGGATTGAATTGATTTTAGCAGATTGCCACACCATTGCAAATTCAGATACTACCATCCCCTTGTCCCCTGGTGGTATTCAAACTGGTAATGATAATGTTATGGGTCCACAGTCCTCTTGCTCCCCCCAACCAACCCAGGCAAAAAAGGTTATGAAACAGATCCCTCTGATGTTTAGATCTAATAAGAGGCGCAAAGAATTACTTGATGACAAACTTTCGGGCGAGACCTCCTCTGATTCCTCGCCTGTAAAAAAATCTGCTAGATTGTCTTTGCGAGCACCTAAAAAGCACCGCTCGGGGCAAAGGAAGGACAAGGGTAAGGCGCCCGACGTACGCGCCAATACTAATAATCAGGGGCCAACTTCCGAACCCACCACAAGTCATGCACTATTTTCTAGTATTGAATGTTCCAACAGATTCGACCCTCTCTGCCTACTAGTGGCAGAGGGCCGAGAGGAGGCAGGGAGGTCTGATCCTGTAGACACCAGGGGGGTAAAGAGTGATACGGGTGGGTCACAGCCACTTATAGACCTAATAGAAGCACAGAGAGCAGAGGTTCGCTCCCTCAAAGATGTAGTCACTTTTCTCCTGGGAAAGGTCGGCCATGCTAAAGGCGAAGCCCCTGAGCCTCAACACAAGAAGATCTCAGGTTTGAGGGACCCAGTAAGCCCAAAAGAGTGTAGCGCAGGCACTAGATCAGGAAGGTGTCCTATAGATCCTACTCACACTATATTGTTAAATCCTTTATTGCCTATGAGTGTTCCCTATCAGCAGTCGTCTACTAGCAAGGCATCACAGGACCCTCCCCTAGCTTCAACATCGGGCAGGGATGTCCATAGAAGTGAAGCCGCTCGTAATGTAGATCTATCCCACATGCGGGCTCAGGGGGAGGGACCAACTAGAGGGTTTGTGCGGGAGGGTGTATATGTGAGACCTGAAGTGGAAGAAAGCCCCTCTCGGATTTTCCTTATGGAAGTCCCCAAATACAATGGCAGAACCCCTGAAAATCAGGAGTCCCTTACAAATAAGATCATATACTGGTTTAGACACACACGCCAATGCTACTCTATAATCAGGGATGACATCAGAATGGCTAAAAGATCATCATTGCCAAATACCCCTTGGGACATGATTGAGGTCACTTTCTATGATGCCGCCATTACCACTGGGTTGCTTTCCATGGAGGCCCGCAGGATCCCTCCCAAGAATTCCAGTATAACTATCAGGTATAGACCACTTTGTGGTGGGTCACCTTGTAGGCCCCTTCTGATGAATAGGGCTGATGGAAATAGTTCCAGTTGACCCCAGGGTTCGAAAATGTCATTGTACATGGGTAGGCAAATCCCTTATTGTCCCCCAAAACAAACCCACCAGAGTAATTACGTGGGAAATAGCTCTAGTGTACCCAGACCTACAACTATAAATTCTCCTTCCCCAGTGTGCGTCTTGGTTCCGGACGCAGCTACAAACAATGATTGTGCCCCGGTCACTGAACCTGGGCCCGAGTTGGGCTTGAATGTAGGGGAGCCAAGTAGCAATGAGGATAGGTTAGCAGTGCCACTGCAGCCCTCTCCTCTCAAGGTCCTGGTTTGGAATGTGGCAGGGATTAACAAGTTATTGGCAGACCTGGAGTGGTGTACATTCATAGATTCCTTTGATATCATTTTATTCCAAGAAACGTGGAGTCTCTCTTGCCCGTACCGATCAGGTTATGCAACCTATGCAAAAGAAGCCACCAGGAGAGTGAGAGGGAGACCGTCAGGAGGCCTAGCAGTCTGGGTGAACATAGAGCTTGGGTGGAAAGTTAGACAGTTGCAGGTGGAGTCAGAAGACATTGTAGCTCTTGAAGTTAACAACAACAGTGGTATAAGAATGAGAATTTTCAATGTATACAACAGGGTAAAGAAAGGTATGGCTGAAACAGATACACTGCGCATCCTTGACAATGCATTAACCCAGTATTCTCACAATTCCCAGCTATTAGTCTGTGGGGATTTTAATTGCACATTTGAGCCTCTGGCTTTAGTCCCCGACAACCTAACCAATGAATGGGACTGCGAATGGCAGGTTCCCCAGCTTGATTTGCCTTTGGTTAGGTGGAGTGCAAGAAGGAGCGCAGTTGCTGGCACTTACTCTGCAGCATGATCTTAGAGCAACAAATGGCAGGACGCCCTCAGATTCAAAAGGGGACCCCACCTTTAACAGGTTCGCCCAGGAAAGCAGAATTGATTATTGCCTTGTTTCCCTTAACCACTGGCATCTTGTCTTGGACATGGCTGTGGTCAAAAGGGTTGACAGCGACCACAATGCTCTAGCTCTGACCCTCGCAAACCAAGCACCTGGGTGCACTGTAGATCGGGGTTGCCCGGATATTGGTCTCCTCTCAGTTGCCAACAATCAGAGGAGAATCAAGTGGAGCTTGGTTGAGACTCACCCGGAGGCTCTGGGTTCAGTTAAGGGGAAGGTCTCCGCATTCCTTGAAAAAGCCGCGAGTTCAACCATGGAGCAGGTTGACGATGAGATAGGCATGAGCCATGACCTCCTCTATAGAGAAATCAGGGATTTACTGGGCAGCCAGGGGAAGCCGCAGACAGTGAAAACCAACATACAAAATAAGCAGGGAGCTTGGTATACAAAAGAATGCAGGCTGTCAAAACAGGAACTTCTAAAGGCAGTCAAGCTTAAATCTCGACCTGATATAATGCTTTGCCGTACTAAGTACAAACGAACCATTGAAAAAGCCAAAAAGGAATGGGAGGCTAGCGTCTGGTCATCCCGGTATGGGGACAATTCCTCCACGGTCCACAATCTATACCAAAACATCAAGAAACATGCGACGTCCTTCATCCCTTCTTGGGAACTGCGCCTGGTGCTGTCGGGTTCCTTTGTGAGGGAGAGGATGAGCTGGGTGTCGCTGGAGTATGAGACTATGTTGAGTTCGTGTTTTGTTGACGATGGTTGCGAGGGGGGCCATGTAGAAGTTGAAGAGCGTGGGGCTGAGGGAGGTTTCTTGGGGTACTCTGCATCTGATCTCTGTAGGTTCGGAGAGGACGGACGGGAGTCTTATTCTTTGTGTTCTGTCTGTGAGGAAAGATCGAATCCAGTCTAAGGCTGTTCCCTGGATGCCGACCTCGTAGAGTCTGGTGGCTAGTGTGCAGTGGGAGACAGTGTCGATGGCTGCTGAGAGGTCTAGGAGGATGAGGGCTGCTGTGTGGCCTTGGTCGAGGAGGGAGCGGATGTCATCGGTGGCGGCTATAAGGGTGGTCTTCGTGCTGTGGTTGCTGTGGAATCCAGATTGAGAGGTGTCGAGGATGTTGTTGGTTTCTATGAAGTGCGCTAGCTGGGTGTTGTCGACTTTCTCGATGACTTTGGCGGCGAAGGGGAGAAGAGAGATGGGCCTGAAGTTCTTGAGCTCTGTCGGGTCTTCGGAGGGCTTCTTGAGGAGGGGTTTGACTTCGGCGCGTTTCCATTCGTGGGGAATGTGGCGATCTCGAGGAGCAGTTGATCGTTCGTCGTAGTTCGGGTACGATGGCGGTGGCGGCCCTGTGGAAGATGTGCGGTGGGCATGGGTGCCCCGGAGTGGATGCTTTTTGTTCTAGTAGAAACTCAGTGAGACGGACTTCAAAGTAGATCCAAAGCAGTACGTTTATTTAGTCTTCTTCACCGGACGGAGTTCCCAACTGCTACCTCCAGCAACCGCCTCTCCAAGAATGACCTGACCCACTTGGAACGCAACTGCATTCCAAGTGTGACACGCCAGCCTCACGTGACAGGAAAGCAAGAGAGCAGAGGAGAAGGTACCATCACAACACATCTTCTCTTACAACAAAAACAAGAAATAATGGAAAAATGAACAATATAAGAAGGCAATGGTGGAAATGAAAGAACAAAGTAAGAAAGATGATACTACTATAACAGCATACAAATGAGTACACAAGAATATTCTTAAATATAGAGGTGAAAATAAATAACATAATGTTCAATAGAATACAAAATCATTACATTTTCCTGGAAGACGAACTTCCCAGTAACTTTCTAACCCCAGAACACGTTTTACTAACATTCTGTTGCTGCTGCACTGTATTACCGTCAGATGACTGAACATTATTTTTGGAATAAAGAGCAATCCTCCTAAAATTCCACTTCTGTCCATTCTCTAATACAACATGCCACCTGTGCACCTCTTTGACTTTCAAAGGATCAGAAAACTTGTTCATACCTTGTTCTCTCCTGCCAAGCTCTACTTTGACAAGATCACCCACTTCAACTTTGCTACTATTGCTGGGATGACCAGAAAAATTAGACAAACAATCTTCAAGCATCCACTGGGGGAGTAAGTTTTGTTTTGGGTATTCTCCCCCTCATTTTTTCAAATGGAACATCATTTGTGATACTATGCACAGTTGTGTTATAAGACCATACCATGTCATCCACACATCGCAAGGGACTCGAAAAAGTTTTGGAGTGTGGCTGCATACTGGCTAAAGGACAATAAGTGCCAGTTGGAACTTACGGTCCAACCGGAAGCCTGGGAAACCCACTTTGGTACCCTATATGCATCAAGAGACAAGATACTTGTGGGACAAGACGTAAGCCTGGCCCCTGAGGCCCTGGACGCAAATGCCTTTCACATCTCGCTTGAGGAGACTCTAGCAGCAATTGCCTCTTGCACTTTAGCACGTGCGCCTGGGCCCGATCGTATCCCCAATGATCTCTATAAGGAGGACGTGGTCTTATGGGGCAGGTATATTAATGTTTTAACAAACTCCATTTTAAGGGGTAGCCCCATACCCACCTCCTGGAAAAATGCTGATATCGTTCCAATATACAAAAAAGGGGACAGAACTAAGCCTTCTAGTTTTAGGCCGATAAGCCTCATCGATTCTTTGCAAAAGATTTTTGTAAACAGATATTATCCCGACTCCAGGATTGGATTGTAGAGGCTGAAATCCTAAGCGATCTCCAGGCAGGTTTTCGTGCTAAAATTAGTACCCTTGATCAAACGTTCCGCTTGTCATGCCTATATTGGAAAGAAGTGCACATTAAAGGGGGGGAAACTCTATGTGGCCTTCGTAGACTTGCGGTCCGCCTTTGACCTAGTTCCCCGGGCTAAACTATGGAGGGTCCTCAAAGATTTAGGTATGCCACACAACCTTTTAGATATTTTAATCAGACTGCATGCATCTAACACAGCACAGTTTACGTGGGGGGGGGGAACAACCAAGTCACGAACACTTTCCCTGTGGACTGTGGTGTGAGACAGGGATGTGTCCTTGCCCCCACACTTTTTATTCTTTTTATAAACGATGTTATAAAATGGCTGGACAGGGATGGGTGCGACGCACCGAAGGTGGGTAGTCGAAGAGTTCCGGCCCTCCTCTTCGCTGATGACACTCTCCTGATTGCAAAATCTCCCCAAGGTCTCCAGCAGCTTTTAAATGATTTTATTTTGTTTTGTGAGGAACGAGGTCTGGTGCTAAATGAAACCAAAACAAAATACATGATTTTTAGGAAGGGCAGGGCCAATCGAAACAAAAGACAGGTCCTTGCAGGCAGCAGCAAGTTAGAGCGTGTGGAATTCTTTGACTATTTGGGCATTCGCTTAACTCCAACTTTGAGGTGGGACCAACATATTGACAAGGTAAAGCTGCAACTTATTTTCCAAACTGCAAACCTGGCGAACATACACAGAAATACCTTCACTAGGCAGTTGGCGCAAGCATTGGAAATTTACAACATGAAAATTTTAGGGGGTGCACTATATGGAGCAGAACTCTGGGGCTCTGGTAAAATAGCACCGTTGTCATTGGTCGAAAATCGATTCCTTAGATCTCTGACTAATCTCCCAGCAAGTACCCCGTTAGTTCCACTTTGTTTTGATTTGGCACACAGACAGTTGGTCCATAAAATCCATTACAAAGTCTTGATGTTTTGGTATAGATTGTGGACCGTGGAGGAATTGTCCCCATACCGGGAGCTTCTTTGCGAGCTCATGAAATCATCTACCATCAAATCAGTTCCATGGTTTAGAGCTCTGAGGGCAATTTTAGAGAAGCTAGGAATGTTGAGGTTCTGGTCTGACCCAGGAAGCATGATCACTGTCTCAAGAACAGCACTGAAGGAACAGTACTGGGAAGCCACATCCTTACAAATTGCACTTGACGCTCAGGGCAGTCTGACTATCAATTTCCTAGACTTCAAGTGTGTACCCTGCTTTGAAGACACAGTTGATGAAATTGTTCCTCCCTTGGCCCGGAAGCTGTTTTTCCAGTTTCGCTATAAAACGCTTCCGCTTAAAAGTTTTTGCAAAAACTGGAGGTCAGGCTTTGAAAATAGCGTTCTTTGCCCCGCTTGCAATGCGAGTCCTGAGTCCATCACCCACCTCCTATTTTTCTGCCCATTCTATAAATCACTGAGGGCCAAGTGGATCATCCTGCTCTGCAAAATCATTGGCCCCGGTCACTATCTGGAGGTGCTCAGACTTTTAAGCACGGACACTAGTAGACTCGTGGTCTTTGGTCTATCTAGATTCTGGCACGCGGTATGGCTGAAAAGGTTCAAATGCTTGAAGTGATGACCATTGCCCAGCACTGGATCAATCTCAATGCACTTTAGTCTGGACATCATTTATGATTCTAAAACTGATTTACTTGATGCTTTGTTTTGATTTCCTCGCTCCCTCAATTACATTGATTGCCGCCTTTATTTTTGTAATTTTATTCCCTTTTAATTGCATTATATCTAATCATGTACTTTATTTGTGCACTCTATATATGTCTTCTTTACTGTGCTGTGTATACTTTTATGACCCTGTGGTCGAAATAAAGTAAAGAAATGAAAAAAATGTTTGCAGAGGAGATTTTTGTTGATTCCGGCATAGAGAGCATTTCCGTAGTCCAGTCTGCTGGTGATGAGTGCGTGGGTGACGGTCTTCCTGGAGTCGGGGGGTCCATTTGAAGGTCTTGCAGAATATGCGGAGGGTGTTGAAGCATGTAGAGGACACGGCGTTGATCTGGCAGTTCATGGTGAGTGAAGAGTCGAGTATGATGCTGAGGTTGCGAGCGTGGTCCGTAGAGGTGGGTGGGTTTCCGAGGGCCGGGGGCCACCAGGTGTTGTCCCAATCGAAGGGGGTGGAGC
Source organism: Calotriton arnoldi (assembly GCA_963921515.1). Lineage (NCBI taxonomy): Eukaryota > Metazoa > Chordata > Amphibia > Caudata > Salamandridae > Calotriton > Calotriton arnoldi. The sequence goes on along the minus strand of CAWUFW010003603.1, from coordinate 1,530,346 downwards.
CGAGGATGAGGACTTCTGTTTTCTCCGAGTTGAGCTTCAGGCAGCTGCTGCTCATCCAGTTTGCGACGTCCTTCATCCCTTCTTGGAAACTGCGCCTGGTGCTGTCGGGTTCCTTTGTGAGGGAGAGGATGAGCTGGGTGTCGCTGGAGTATGAGACTATGTTGAGTTCGTGTTTTGTTGACGATGGTTGCGAGGGGGGCCATGTAGAAGTTGAAGAGCGTGGGGCTGAGGGAGGTTCCTTGGGGTACTCTGCATCTGATCTCTGTAGGTTCGGAGAGGACGGACGGGAGTCTTATTCTTTGTGTTCTGTCTGTGAGGAAAGATCGAATCCAGTCTAAGGCTGTTCCCTGGATGCCGACCTCGTAGAGTCTGGTGGCTAGTGTGCAGTGGGAGACAGTGTCGATGGCTGCTGAGAGGTCTAGGAGGATGAGGGCTGCTGTGTGGCCTTGGTCGAGGAGGGAGCGGATGTCATCGGTGGCGGCTATAAGGGTGGTCTTCGTGCTGTGGTTGCTGTGGAATCCAGATTGAGAGGTGTCGAGGATGTTGTTGGTTTCTATGAAGTGCGCTAGCTGGGTGTTGTCGACTTTCTCGATGACTTTGGCGGCGAAGGGGAGAAGAGAGATGGGCCTGAAGTTCTTGAGCTCTGTCGGGTCTTCGGAGGGCTTCTTGAGGAGGGGTTTGACTTCGGCGCGTTTCCATTCGTGGGGAATGTGGCGATCTCGAGGGAGCAGTTGATCGTTCGTCGTAGTTCGGGTACGATGGCGGTGGCGGCCCTGTGGAAGATGTGCGGTGGGCATGGGTGCCCCGGAGTGGATGCTTTTTGTTCTAGTAGAAACTCAGTGAGACGGACTTCAAAGTAGATCCAAAGCAGTACGTTTATTTAGTCTTCTTCACCGGACGGAGTTCCCAACTGCTACCTCCAGCAACCGCCTCTCCAAGAATGACCTGACCCACTTGGAACGCAACTGCATTCCAAGTGTGACACGCCAGCCTCACGTGACAGGAAAGCAAGAGAGCAGAGGAGAAGGTACCATCACAACACATCTTCTCTTACAACAAAAACAAGAAATAATGGAAAAATGAACAATATAAGAAGGCAATGGTGGAAATGAAAGAACAAAGTAAGAAAGATGATACTACTATAACAGCATACAAATGAGTACACAAGAATATTCTTAAATATAGAGGTGAAAATAAATAACATAATGTTCAATAGAATACAAAATCATTACATTTTCCTGGAAGACGAACTTCCCGTAACTTTCTAACCCCAGAACACGTTTTACTAACATTCTGTTGCTGCTGCACTGTATTACCGTCAGATGACTGAACATTATTTTTGGAATAAAGAGCAATCCTCCTAAAATTCCACTTCTGTCCATTCTCTAATACAACATGCCACCTGTGCACCTCTTTGACTTTCAAAGGATCAGAAAACTTGTTCATACCTTGTTCTCTCCTGCCAAGCTCTACTTTGACAAGATCACCCACTTCAACTTTGCTACTATTGCTGGGATGACCAGAAAAATTAGACAAACAATCTTCAAGCATCCACTGGGGAGTAAGTTTTGTTTTGGGTATTCTCCCCTCATTTTTTCAAATGGAACATCATTTGTGATACTATGCACAGTTGTGTTATAAGACCATACCATGTCATCCACACATCTTTGAATATCACGACCTCCCTGAATAGCTAACTGAATAGTACCTTTGACAACTCTATTCATGAGCTCAACGATGCCATTGCCCTGAGGGCTATATAGTGAAGTATACATGTGCCTGATGCCATTGCCCAAAAGAAAACTGCGCATGGCCAAAGAAGTAAGTTGAGTACCGTTGTCTGTAACCAAAATGCGAGGAAAACCTTCCTTCAAAAAAATGGACCTTAAGTGTTTGATAATAGTACTAGTGGTGATATTTCTAAAAAAATCAACAAAAACCCACCTAGAAGAAACATCCACTAAGACCATAGCAAAGCGATCTTCACAGGAAAGAAAATCCATAGGACCAATGAAATCTAAACAAACCTTTTCCCATGGCAAATCAGCCTGACAAGCTGAAATAGAACCTGGATCTTGGGAATTAACTTTAAGTCTTTTCTCACTGTCCTTACATAATGCACAGTTCTCGACCCAACTTCGGACATCATCATCAAGACCAGGCCACCAAAAATTGTTTTTAATGCGCTTCACAGTAATAGTTTGTCCAAGGTGACCTTCATGGGCTAAAAGAAAAAGTTTTTTCCTGAGTGCTCTAGGAGGAACAAATTTCTCACCTCTCATAACCAAATCATCAGTAAAACCAATGCTAAGTTCATCTTGCAACTTGACAAAGCTGCGTAGTGAATGCTTGACATCTCCCTCACGCCTCCAACCAGAGCGGATAGAACTAACAAGCTCAGAAAAATCTGGGTCATCTATAGTGGCTTGATGTCACTCATCCTTGGAGATAGACTTAAACTCCTCAGAACACGCACCCTCCACACTAGCCACAACACACACTACTTCATCATCACCTGGATCCATACTTTGTTCTGTTTATTTATTTTTTTATTTACGAGGTTTTATATAGCGCTGGCTTCACCCTTAGGTATCAGAGCGCTTTACATTGGGAAGATGATAGAACATAGGTTACAAAAACACATGGCAAACGAGAAGAAGCGTAGAGATAATAGGTTAGAGCAACAAAGTAAATAACATATCTTGGTTATGATACAAAGTGAAAGGAGGTAGTATATTGGTAACAGTTATAAATATTTAAGCAGTAGAAAGGAGCTAGATTCATATTTTGAATGAAACGGAAGGGTTAGACCAGAGTGGAGGGAGGGGAGGTTAAATTAAAGGAGAGGGGTGAACTGAGGGGATGCTAGAGGTGTGGAAGGGTAAAGGTGGGGGGCTATTACGTGTTTGTGGAGTGCAGGAGAGGTGGGAGAAAGGGGGGTAGGATTGGGGATTTAAGGTGGAAAGAGAATGAACAGCAAGTATGGGCATAGAGTGATTATGGGCCCCAATATTTGTTGAGCAGGTGCAATTTAAGGTCTTTTTCAAAACTGACGTATGAAGGATTCAGTCGTAGGTCTTCGGGGAGGGCATTCCAGATGCTGGGGGCCTTACCAGAGAAGGAGCGAGATTGTGCGGCTTTCTTTTTTAACAAAGGGGGTACGAGGAGGAGAGAGTGAGTGCTTCTCATCGAGCGGGTACTGCCCGCTTTTTTGAGTTTGTTTGAAAGGTAGATCGGGGTTTTTTGATGGAGGGCTTTGTGAGTGATGCAGGCTAATTTAAAGGAGGATCTGCCTTCAATAGGAAGCCATTTAAGGGACTTTAGGGTCGGCGAGATGTGATCAGAGCGTTTACAACCAGTTGTAATCCTGGCCGCTAGGTTTAGCACAGATTTAAGTGGGGCCAAGTGAGTTTTGGGAGAGCCGATGAGAAGGGCGTTACCATAGTCAATTTTCGAGAGGACTAGGGATTGTACAACTGATTTGAAATCTTCCGCTGGAATGAAAGGTTTGATTTTTTTGAGATGTTGGAGTATAAAAAGTGCGCCTTTGGCCGTGTTTTTTACATGGGAGTTGAGCGTAAACTTACTGTCGAGGGTGATGCCAAGGGATTTAACCGATTCGGAGAGGGAGAGTGTACAGTTAAGGGCAGTAAGGTCAGTGATCCATGTATGGATGGGGAGAGGGTTGTTTTTAGGAGAGAATAGAATGATTTCCGTTTTGTTAGGGTTGAGTTTGAGATGATTGGAATGGAACCAGTTTTGTATGTTAGTAAGGGCGGTGTTAAGGTGCAGAACATCAGAGTGGGATTTGATTTTATAGTAGAGTTGGGTGTCGTCAGCATATAGGTGATAGTTAATGCCTGCTTGTTTGAGAATGAGGGTAAGGGGTTCCATGAAAAGGTTGAAGAGGGCAGGAGAGAGGATGGATCCTTGGGGGACACCAAGGGAGACTGGAGTGGGGCTAGATAGGCAGTGGTGGATTTTTACTTGTTGGGTTCTGTGTTGGAAATAGGATTTGAACCAATTGAGGACGGTGCCATTAAGACCAAATCTAGATTTAAGTGTGGAGAGTAATGTTGAATGGTTAACTGTGTCAAATGCCGCTGAGAGGTCAAGGAGAATGAGTAGGCAGGTCTCGCCATTGTCCAGGGCAAGGTGGATGTCATCAACTATTTTAAGCAATGCAGTTTCAGTGCTGCAGCCTTTACGGAAGCCGGATTGTAGGGGGTCAAGTAGGTTGTAGGTGTCAATGTGTTTATCCAGTTGTTGAAGGGCACATTTTTCAAGGGCTTTAGAGAGAAAGGGGAGGTTAGAGATGGGGCAGAGGTTGTTCAAGTCATTAGGGTCGGCCTTAGGGTTTTTTGGATGGGTGTGATTTGTCCGAGTTGGAGGGGGACTGGGACACATCCCGATGAAAGGGATGAGTTGATGATATTGGTCCAGTACGGGACAATGACGTGCTTTAGGTTTTGGACGAGGGAAGATGGGAGAGGGTCTTTAGTGTGGGAGGATGGTTTAAGTTTGGACAGGATGCTACAGACTTCAATTTCAGAGACGGAGTGGAAATTCAGCCAGGAGGCATTGTTTTTGAGTTGGGTGTTGTCGGGGGAAGTTCCGACAGGGTTAAGGAAGGAGGGGGTGGGGAGGATAAGGGGGTGTGAGTAGAGGGAAGGTGCTGAAGTGGTGTCAGGGGAACCAAGGGGGTTTGGGGGGACTTGTGTTGGGGTGAAAGATTGGTCGATTTTGGCAATTTTTTCAGAAACAAAGTTAGCTATTTCTAGTGGTGGCCGTAATGCTGGGTGGGGCTGGGGAGGTTTGATTTCTAATAATGCTGAACAGTTCTCTGGGTCCGTTTTTTGCTCGGGAAAGTTGTGCTCGGAAGAAGGAAGCCTTTTCGGCGAAGATGTGTTTCTTGTACACGGATCTAGCGGTTCGAAGTAGGATCAGATTGGAGGGGAAAGGGTGTTGTCTCCAGGTTCTTTCTGCCAGTCTAAGAGCCCGTCTTTCATTATTTTGGTCTGGATTGTACCAAGTTTTGGAAGGGATGTTTTTAAGGGTTTTAGGTTTGGGCGGTGCAAGTTGATCTAGAACCTCAGAGATAGTTTTATTGTAGTGCTCAGTGAGATCGTTTGTATTGAGAGAAGGGGGGGTGCGACTGAGTTGATCTTGGAGTTTAGCCTCCAGTAAACCTGCGGAGATACGTTTAAGGTTTCTGGATAATATTGTGGTTTTGTTGAATTTAGAGGGGGTGGGTTGGGCTAAGAGTGAGATCGAGAATAGTATGAGGTGGTGGTCAGACCAGTCAATAGCGATAATGTTGGAAAGAGATGCCAGATTACTGTTAGTAATGATGGCGTCGAGGGTGGCTCCTTTAGAATGTGTTGGGGTGAGGCAGAGTTGCTTGAGGTCATTTATCTCAAGGAGGTTATTGAGGAGTTTGATGGTTGGGTCGTCTGGCAAGTTCCAGTGAAGGTTAAAGTCTCCTAGGAAGAGGCTTTTAGAGTTCGAAAGGGACGATTGTGAGAGAAGTTCAGATATCTCCTCGGCGAAGGGAAGAGGTTCACCTGGAGGGTGATAGATGTTGTGTATTCGTATTGGGGGGTGCCTTGCATTTTAAGTTCTGCTTCAAGGTATTCAAAAGTTTTGAAGTCAGAGTTTTTGGCTAGGGATAGCTGGAGTTCGTTTTTAAAGATTATTGCTAGACCTCCTCCTATTCTTTTAGGTCTGTCTTTTCTAAGGATAGAGTAACCGGGGGAGAGAGTAAGTCAAGGATGGGTGTGGAGTGATCATTGAGCCAAGTTTCAGTGAGGAAGGCCAAGTCTATATTTTCACCAAGGATGGTTTCGGAAATTTCTGAGGCATGGCGAGCACGGCTGAGCGGCAGTTCACTAGCATGCATGTCAGGGGCTTGGGGTTAGTTATGGTGGGGGGGCAGGAGGGGATAGCGGTGAGTTGCCGGGGGGGTCTGGGCGAGCGAGGAGGGGAGAGAGTTCTGCTGGTTCCGATAATGTTAGGGATGGAGGAATGGGGAGGGGCCGCATCCTTGCATGTCAGGGGCATGGGGTTAGTTATGGTGGGGGGGCAGGAGTAGATAGCGGTGAGTTGCGGGGGGGGTCTGGGGGAGCAAGGAGAGGAGAGAGTTCTGCTGGCTCCGATAAAGTTAGGGATGGAGGAATGAGGAGGGGCCGCATCCTTGCATGTCAGGGGCTTGGGGTTAGTTATGGAGGGGGGGCAGGAGTAGATAGCGGTGAGTTGTGGGGGGGGTCTGGGGGAGCAAGGAGAGGAGGGAGTTCTGCTGGTCCCGATAATGACAGGGATGGAGGAATGAGGAAAGGCCGCGTCCTTGTGGGGGGCCTTAGGAGAGTAGGAGTTGCAGAGGTCGGAGAGCTTGGAGGTGGAGTAGTCATTCAAGGCGCGACAAGGTCTCTGAGGATTATTTTGAAGTGGTGTCGTTTTACTGAGTTTGGGATTGATGAGTTTTGGGGGGCCAGTGCGAGGCGAAGTGGGCCAAGAGGGGTGGGTTATAGGTATGGAGGATTTGGAGTTAGTGAAATCCTCTCTAAGATGGACTAACTCAGATAGGAGGGAGGCAATGTTGCGATCAATACTGTAAAGTGTCTGGGTTAAAAGAGAGAGTTGGGGCATATTGGGTGAGGCGGGTGGGGGTGAGGTATGAGCTAAGTTGGTTGGAGAAGGAGGTCTAGCGTTCGTAGAGGGTGGTGTCAGGAGGGGGGTGAGTGAAGTCTTGTGGCAGTGGGCGAGAGGGAGGACTGTGGGGGGGAGGAGGTGGGGCTCCGGTCGTCAGAGGGAGATGGGGAATGGGGGAGGACTGGGTCGTACTGGAGGTAGTGTGGGCAGGGGGAGGGTGGGAGGTTTCGGAGTTGATCAGGGGTGGGGGTCTGTTCTGGGAGGGATGTAAGCCTGTGGGATGGCAGGTTCTGGCAGAAGTTGGGGGGAGGGGAGTGTGGGTGGATTTGATATTAGTGGAGGTATGAGCTAGGTTGGTTGGAGAAGGAGGTCTAGCGTTCGTAGAGGGTGGTGAGTCTGGAGGGGGGTGAGTGAAGTCTTGTGGCAGTGGGCGAGAGGGAGGACTGTGGGGGGGAGGAGGTGGGGCTCCGGTCGTCAGAGGGAGATGGGGAATGGGGGAGGACTGGGTCGTACTGGAGGTAGTGTGGGCAGGGGAGGGTGGGAGGTTTCGGAGTTGATCGGGGGTGGGGTCTGTTCTGGGAGGGATGTAAGCCTGTGGGATGGCAGGTTCTGGCAGAAGTTGGGGAGGGGAGTGTGGGTGGATTTGATATTAGTGGAGGTAGTTGGAGCAGGGGGGTGGGTGGGCTAGATCGGGGTTGGTTCGGGGTGGGGGTTAGTTGTTCGGGGATGGTGAGAGGTCTAGGGGGTGACAAGTGGGGCATTGCGGCGGTGGGAGTGAGGTGCTCCTGGTGGATGGAGAGAGGGGAGATATGGCCGTGTGTGGAAGGGATGGGTATGGAGAGAGATGGGATAGTTTGAGGGGTAGAGGATGTGATAAGGGGAGTAGAGTGGGTGAACGTGGTTAGCGGAGAGGTAGCATTGGTATTAGGGTCATGGGGTGAGTTCAGGTAGTGGGGGGTAGGGTCAGAAAGGGGAGTGACAGGACAGGCTGGTGGGGAAATTTGGGGGGAAGGAGAAGGGTTATGCGTGGTTTGGGGGGGAGAGGGGAGAGGAGTAGGTAGGGACATTTGGTGGGCCAGAGTGTTAAAATGCTGTTCAAAGATATTAAGGTGGTGTTCAGAGGCTTGGATGAGGATATTTCCAGTTTTGAAGATGGAGATGTCAATTTCACCGTGAAAGGTGGAGGATGGAGTAGTAGAGAGTTTGAAACCGTAGGGAATATTGTTAGAAGTAGCGATTGGGAGATGGCGGAGGAAAGTGCTCTTCCATTTGGAGGGGCGTTTAGAGTAGAAAATGTAGTTAGTTTTTATGGGGGACGTGAGGCTGAGGTAGTTGTCCACAATTAGGGTTTCAGGATGTCGGATAAGTACTTTATGTTTAAAGTTTTTCTTGGCGTTTTTTGAGAGATTGGGAGGGTAGGGAATGGACCATGAGTTAGGGCCATGCCTGGTGAGGGGGGTGTTAAGGGGTGATGTAGTGGGGCTGATTGGGAACGCGGGTGAGGGATTAAGGGGGACATGATGGACACACTGTTTGGTGGAGGGGGGAAGAGAAAAATGGGGGGAAGGAGCGGAATGGGGGTATTAAGGGGAAAAAGAAACAGGGAGAGAGGAGGAGGAGGTTGAGGAGAGAAGGGGGAGAAAAATGTAGGAGGGGGGTGGAAAGATATTTCGTGACGAGGGTGGAAAAAGGGAGAGAAAGGGGGGTGATAAATGTCAGAGGAGTGCAGGGGGAGGTTAGTTAGGAAGAGGCTTCTTGATAACAGCGAGGAGGGGTTAGGTAGCAGGGTGGATAGACAACATTTTGTGAATCTGGGCGATCGTAAGGGAGAATGACGTAAGGTGACAACTTTAAATAACGAGTCATGCGTAGTTGGACAATCGTGGTGCTAACCACGGCAGCGAAGGAGTGGCGCAAGCTGCGATGAAGAAAATTGAGAAGGAGGGGGAGGAGTCTCGGGGAGGTTAGATGTTGTGGGGTCGAACGGGTTAAGTAAACCATATGTTACCGGTAAAAGCCGGGGGGGGGGGGCATATTTGTGAGAGTGTGTCTAGATCAATTTAAAACCTACGAACAGGATCTAGATAAACAATTTGCTTGGATATTCTTCCAGCCAGAAATGTATTCAAGGTCATAAATAAATTCTTGCAATCTAGCAGCAAACCTCATTAAGCGAGGAGAGCCATTGTTGGCACCACCAGGACACAACATTCTTAGAGGGGCTTGTGATCCGTCCTGAGAGTAAAACGTGTGCCCCACACGTAAGTGCGAAAATGCTGAACACCCCAAGCAGCAGCTAATGCTTCACGTTCGATCACAGCATAATTACGTTCAGAGCTACTGAGCGTGCGTGAAGCAAAAGCAACAGTTTTTTCAACACCGTTTTTTTTGCGAAAGAACGGCATCAACCCCATGAGCACTCGCATCAACTGTAATAAAGGTACTCTTGCCAGGTTCAAAGGGGGTGAGGATACCAGCATTAATGATCTCATCTTTGATGTTTTGAAAAGCTTTGGCCTGTGGTACCTGCCAAGAAAAATTAGTACCTTTTCTGAGTAAAGTGCGTAATGCTTCAGTTTTATGTGCAAAGTTGCAGACAAATTTGGAATAATATTCAATTAACCCCATGAAGGATGTAAGTTGATCCTTGTTGGAGGGAGTAGGTGCTAACCTAATCGCCTTCAGCAAATCTTCTTTGGGTTTAACTCCACTCTCGGAAATGGTGTAGCCTAAGTAATCTACTTCTTTCATCAAGAATTTACATTTATCTTTTCTTAAAGTAAGACCTGCATTAAGTAAAATTTGCAACACCGTAGCTAAATTACTGTTGTGCTCAGTTACATCTCTGCCAGTAACAAGAATATCATCTTGAAAATAATGTATGTGTTTTGAATCTTTCAAGAGAGTGTGCATCATGCGTTGGAAGACACTTGCAGCTGAGGCTAGTCCGAAAGGGAGCCTCTTAAACTGGAACACACCTTCCATGGTCAAAAATGCTGTTAGTTTACGAGAATCAGGGTGTAAAGCTACTTGATGATACGCTGATCTAAGATCAAGTTTGCTTTATCCATCAAGAGCACCATTTCAGAAATGTTAGGAAGGGGAAAATTATCTACAACAATATTCTGATTAAGGTACCTGAGGTCCACACAGAAGCGAAGTTTGCCATCTTTCTTCTTGGTGACCACCACCGGAGAAAGCCATTCAGAGACTTCCACCGGTTCGATAATATCTTGCTTCTGCATGTCCTCAAGCATTTCCTTAACTTCCTGACGAATAGAAATGGGAATTCTCCTAAGTGAATGTTTAACAGGATGGGCATAACCAATTAATTTCCCTAGATCTGTTCGGAATACGTCCTTGTATTTAGACAAGACAGAATCAGTGGTTGGAAAGTTTTCAACAACCATAACTTTTTCATCAGATCTGGGGTCAATAATAATGTGAAGATCGTGTTGTTGCGCCCAACCCAGTATAGCAGGCCCATCGCTTGAGATATAAGCTTTACCCAAGGCTGATCTGCCTTTAAATTCAAATTTGGTTTCCATGACTCCCTTAATAGTGATAATTTCTCCACTGTAGCCTTTAGGTGAAATATCACTACTTGCAAGAGGGGTATTAGGCCAACATTCATTAAAAATATGAAACGGAATGATGGTAAACATGGAGCCAGGGTCAACCATAAGTGTGATGGGGACATCCTTCAAAATAAACGTGGCTCTCAGTCTCTGCAAGGAAGAAGAACAATTGTCTTCCACACAAAGTGAAATATCAGGAGAAACACAGTCCTCATCAACAAAGGCAACTCTATTCCTAGATGGATTTTTGCAAACTTTGCTTATATGGCCTCTCTTTTCACATTTTTTACACATTTTATCTCTTACAAAGCATCCCGCAAAATCGGCAGCATGACCCATACTGCCACAACGATAACCAACAAATTTGCTTTTGCTGTCAGACGAAAACTTAGACTTAAGTTTGGAATTAGTAAATGTAGGTAGCTTGCTTTTAGTGTCACTGTTTTTAGTATCGTTGTCAGGTAGGGAGTCTTTCTCTTTTTTTATTGACAAAATTCACCGTATCTTCTTTTTTTGACTCAAGCAAATGCATTTCTTGCATGCACTTGTCAGATTCCTCAACAAATTTGGCGATGGAGATGGCCTCAAGTAGAGTGGGATTCTTGGCAGCCCAAAGTTTTTCTCGCATCCTTTTATTTTTACACTGAAAAATCAGCTGATCTCTGATAAGTTGATCAGTCATGGGACCAAAGTCACACTTGATGGCAAGTTCCCTTAAACGAGTGACTATTTGATCAACAGTCTCTCTGTCCTTCTGAGGCAAAGTGTAAAATTTATGCTGTTGCATGATAATGTTAACTTGTTTCCCAAAGTATTTAGAAAGCCTTTGCTTCGCCTCAATATACGGATTGTCAATAGGTTCACAATCAGCACCCAAAAATTCAGGTAAAAATTTGAATGCATTTTGGCCAGCTTTTCCTAAAGAATTAAGTAAAATGGCTTTCTTCCTTGACGCTTGAAATCTAAGACCATCAATGGCCTCAAGATAGTTTTCGAAGATACCAATCCACTCCTCCCATTCAATCGCCTTCAATTAGAAAAGCAGGAGGAGGCGCAATCATTTGGCTAGCAGCCATGACAAGTGAAAAATATACTTGCAAAACGTGACGGAGTTGAAATATGAAGAGGTGTGCAGATCACCGTAAAATCTGCAAAGTGATGGCTGTGCAATATTATAACAATACCAATATAATGTACGAATAAATCATAACATAGATACCGCACTAGTAATGGTGTGTGTATCACCGTTGAATATACATAGAATAATAAACACTGCGTTATGAAACAAAAACAATGAAAACAGCCAAGATATGAAAACTGTATGAGTAAGTCATTTAAGTGGTGTGCAGATCACCGTGAAATCTGCCAACGTATGAATAGCATAAAGAGGTGTGCAGATCACCGTAGAATTTGCCAAAATCACATGTAGGAAAATATAATAAACACAAAGTCTCTGTGGATATTTTGCATCCTGATGCGGAGATAGGGCGATTATGAACTGGAGAAAATGCAAAATAGTCATACGCTGCGTAAAATGCGTTAACACTTAGTTTGTAGGTGAGCGCTGAAAAGCGCGATTGGCAATGGTTGGCAAAGAAGGTTTTTGAAACACAAAATAGCCGCACGCTGCGTGAAATGCGTGCGGCGTGATGACGTCTTGGTTGGCAGAATGAGCGCGATTGGCAAAATGACGGTGAGGAGTAGAGGTTGCCAGGCAACAGCACTAACGAAGAGGAGGGAGTGCTCGCGCACCCTACAATTTCGCAGAAAAGAGACAAAAAGATACAGTACCTTCAAATGTAAAGTAGACTGAAACACTTGCCACCAGGTGCCAACAGGAATACTAAGTGTGGGATGAGCGGTAGAAATCGAGGTGGAAGGAAACCGATGGATCCGTTCTCCGTAGGCGAAGAAGGAGAAGAAATCGTTGCCAAAATGTTCTAGTAGAAACTCAGTGAGACGGACTTCAAAGTAGATCCAAAGCAGTAAGTTTATTTAGTCTTCTTCACCGGACCGAGTTTCCAACTGCTACCTCCAGCAACCGCCTCTCCAAGAATGACCTGACCCACTCGGAACGCAACTGCATTCCAAGTGTGACACGCCAGCCTCGCGCGACAGGAAAGCAAGAGAGCAGAGGAGAAAGTACCATCACAACACTTTTCATAGACTTTGCAGTGTCTTCTGAGGTGAGAGGGGTCTGCTGGATGGCTTAGCTGGTGGGAGGTGTTGGGTCGGTGACGTGGTCTTGGTCGTCGAAGTTGTCGTAGAGCGTCTTGATCTTGTGGTGGAAGAAGGAGCTGAGTTTGTTGCAGAGATCTTGGGAGGGAGGGACGTCGGTAGTTTCCCTGATGGGTCTGGTGAATTCTTGTATGATGGCGAAGAGTTGTGGGAGTTGGAGAGGATTCTGTCTTTGATGAAGTTTCTCTTTGTTGATTTGATGAGTTGGTGGTGTGCTGTGGTGGCGGCCTTGTAGGCGGAGCATGGTTCCGGGGTTTAGCTGTTTCTCCACGTTTTCTCCAGTCGTCCGCAAGAGCACATGGATTCTCAGAGGTCCGTGGTGAACTAGGTGGCTTTCGCGTTGTGTCATCTGGTGGAGTTCTGGAGGGGGGCTAGAGTGTTGGTGCAGTTGGCGATCCATTGGAGGAGGTTGTTTGCTGCTGTGTTGGCGTCTGTCCTAGTAGGGGGAGGAGTGCAGCGGAGGGCAGAGGTGAGGTGTTCTTCAGTGATTTTGTTCCAGTTTCTGCTTGGGAGGCGTGGCGTGCACTTGTGTGCGGTGGGTTTCGAGAAGGAGAAATGGACGCAGTGGTGGTCCGTCCATAGCGGTTCCATGGTGTGACTGAAGCAAATGTTGTTTCCTCCGGCGAAGATGGGGTCGAGAGTGTGTCCTGACGTGTGTGTGGGGGTGGAAACAAGTTGCTTCAGTCCAATGTTGGTGAGGTTCTCGAGGAGGGTGGTGGTGTTGGGATCGCTGAGGTTGTCTAGGTGGAAGTTCAGGTCTCCGAGCAGTATGTAGTCTATGGAGGTGAAGGCGTGGGGAGGGATGTTGTTTGCGATGGCGTTGGTGAAAGGGGAGCAGTGTCCGGGCTTTCTGATTGTAGCCCTGTAGTCTGCACATTTAGTTCCAGGGTCGAACAACTGAGAACACGATGCCTCATTTTTAATTTTATTTTTGCTCGTAGGAGAGGACTCTTCTGCTTTAGACTAATTACAGCCAAGACCTGGAACGAGCTACCGGCAGACATCAGATGCGCCCCCTCCCTGAACACCTTCAGGAAGACCCTCAAGACCTGGCTCTTCGGCTAAACAGTTCTGCGGACCCCCCCCCCCCAGCGCCTTGAGACCCTCACGGGTGAGTAGCGCGCTTACAATTCCCTGATTGATTGATTGACAGACGTTGTTCTGCACCCTTGGCACAGTGTGATAAGCTTGCCATTTTACTATTTAAACAGCATCCATGCTGAAGTCGGTGAGAGGTTCACTTCCCGCCAGCATCATCATGGAACGCTGCTGTGACTGAGATGCAGTTCCGCTGTCCACAACCATCATGCTGGGAAGGAAGTTAGCCATGCAAGAAGAAGTGAGCATGTGTGCACACTCAGGACGGGGTGCATTTGTTAATGCACTAGGGCCATACAGTACCAAGGTATGGGGTTGGGTCATTCCAATAGGCCTGGCAGATGGGTACTCCCAACATGCTCTCTTTAGCATAGAGAAATTAGTAATAGGCACAATCTTGGTAACATTATGAACAATTAACATGGTTTAACTGCTACTTTTTTCCACCATTCTAATATTGCTCATAACAGTGTCTGATCTTTCTGACAATCAAAGTTCATGTTTTATTTACAAAGATAAGAGCTTTTCAATAAGCATTTGAAAATGCATTATCGTATTTTTCTTTGTGACACTTTGGACATACATAAATGACAAACGAAAGGCTTAGATCTGTTTCTATGAATTCCTTGGGAATTTTAGAGTCATGTTCGAGGTTACTAACAACAACTATAACTCTGTAAGGTTAGGAGTTTAACTGTGGTATACTGTGAGCTAGCCAAACAAATCATCATTTACTAATTATATAAGAAGATTCAGTCTCTCTATTATGAAGTTTTGCTGTTCTAAATACACATTTCTACTAGATTCGTAGGAACCATATAACATGGAGCCACTAACGTTTAAGGTTTTTTTCACCTATGTAATGGGCTTTCTGAGTAGTTTACTTGCATGCGTCCAAGACTCTTTTATTACCTCTATAGGGAGACGTCCATGGTGAGAAGGGTTTGATCCTCTTTCAGCTTAATCGGAAGCACCTATTTATCTCTGTAGGTTAATCAATCTTGATTGTTTAAATGGAGTTACCCCTATAGTGTTTCCTTTCTTTGAACTCCATTCATTAAATATGGTGCTACCTGTAATCATTACTCTTAATTGCAGACAAGCAATAACTGCACACTTAACTAGATATAGGTTCGCTAAGGTTTTGGAGAAGTTATTCATGGTTGAGGCACATGAAGTTACAGATGTGAGGTCTTTTATTTCCGGATTGATTTTCCAGCAGTCAATGCAAATTCACTAACATTTCCCACATTCACTGAGACTGCAGTTCCAGCTGCACATAAACCTTAATAATATTTAGAAATACCATTAATTTACCAGGAACATCATAATTGGTTCCAAGGCGCCCTCCCACATACAGTTCCAAAAGTTAGACTGGGTCCTCTCAGTAATGAAAGGGCAACCTGGCCAGTGTTAGCAGGCTATATGCCTTATTCTAATGCACAGACATTACCCCAGCGTGACACGCTTGCTCTTCTAAACCATTTGATTAGACTGTATCGCCGTTTGATACATTATGTTCGGCATAAATCACTACTGCCCCAGCTACGGCTCCTCAAGCTAGTCAGGCTCAGCTAGCTATGCCTGCAATTAGTCCTATTACCATTAATGCCATTAAGGGAAAAGTCCCTAACAAACGGGATAACATTCCGTTTCAGATTGCACAAAAAACAAATCAGTTTGAGGCAGTGTTTTCCCATACAGAACCCTATGATAAAGTTTGAATTTTCACTATGTGTCTTCCATTTCGTATGGTTCTTCCTGTTAAGGAGTACAATACATGGGGTACTGTTTTTGCAGCAATCTACACTATCACCCATGATACTCCCTCAATTGCTGTTTTACCTGAAGTCCTTAAACAGATTTAGGCTGACAATGGAGCAGCCCCTGCCCTGGATTTAGGGATGGAACTCATTTGCAATTTTGCCAGTATCCTCAATTATTTTAAGTAATATTGAAAGGGACCCAGCTTCTTTAGTGATACACCAGTGGCTCACTGAAGTTCCTCCAGCTGACCAGGAACGTGAGTTCCCAAAAATATTTTCCGAAACCTATGCAGCTCTAGGTCACAACACTGTGGGAACCAGGCCTAATAAGCCATACCTTAACGGTGTTAGAATGGGATTTCTGGTTGGCTAGGGTATGCGCCTAAGCCAGGCAGAACCCACCACTCTAGTGAGGGTAAGAGAGTTACACAAGATAATCCCTGCTCACCCCCTTGGTAGCTTGGCAGAGCAGTGAGGCTTATCCCAAAGGCAATGTGTAAAGCGTTTGCACAACACACACACATCAGTGACACACTAGGCACACCACAAAAAGAGACTCCAAACAAGGTTATATAAAAATATCCTTTGTATTATACAAAAAACACATAGACCACAATCACATAAATTACTGCGCCACTAGGCACTTGTCATAAAAATGCATGGATCATAAATCACTTTGCCATAAGGCAATTGTCATGACATTAGATAGATCATAAAATCACTTGGCCACTAGGCACTTGCCATAACATCACAATTAGTGCATAACGTAAATACTTATAGGCTGGCTGCACACGTCATAAAACCTCTCCATCACTATGCATATAATGTACCCTCTGAAATAATACTTATTATCCTGTTATTGTAAGGCATCAAACAACATACATCATAAATCAGGGCGCAAAATGCTGCAGGTAGGTCAGGAAGAGAAAAGATATGGGTTGCCACATATCACCCAATATAAAAAGCGGAACATGAACCACAGAAATCACCATAATCGTGTAGTCCTCCCCTAGATATAGCGCACTTGTACTTCCCTTACATGTTATAGGGTAATTCAAGTTCCTAATGTGGGTGCAGGCACTCCTGCCTGTCTATTAGGGGAACTGTTGTAATGTGGAAACTTAGCCCAGGGAACCGGGGCCCTCCGTCGAGGTTCCACCCCTTCCCGACAGTCCCTCAAAAGTGCTCCCGGTATAGGCACCACTCAGAGACCCACAGGCAGAGGTAGGGCCTCGCCACCCTTCACTCATAGAGTGCCCAACAACAGAGCTGCTCTGAGGCAGCTCCCAACAGATCAAGTGCCTTCCACAGCAGCTAGCTCCTTCAGGTAGGAACCCTCCAGGTATGTGTCACGGGGTTTGGGCCCAAACAATGCTGATCTTGGGTGGGGAGACCTCTCGTGGTTCCCCGTGTACAGGGTTCCAGAAGGTGGCTGCCCGCAAACATGCGGCGCAGCCGCTGCCACCAATGCAGCCTTTCAAGTCGCTCTTCTGGGGCAGTGGGTCCGGGACCCTCCGTGACTTCTTGGACTGCTGTGACTAAAGCGTAAAAACAGAGACACCCACATCCTCTTGACTGCGCAGGTCAGCGTTGCTTCACCTGCACCTCAGGCACCTATGACATGCTGCTGCCTTAGTGCCGATTCACCTGTCTCCCCTCAGCCATCCTGGTTGCTCGAGTAACAAGAGGGCGGACAGGGAAGCCAAACCTACAGGGGATCTCGTTGGAGGCTGTGCGCCTCGTCCATGGCGATCAGTAGGGTACTGTGAGCTTGGGCCACAACACCCCGCACACCCTGTGTGCTGTCTCGGGGCCCACAAAGCGCGACACACGTAGCTTCGCCCATCAAAGAGCCGGGTCTCATAATTAAGGAAAGTACAACGGAAACACTTCCATGCACGCTGTCAGTAACCAGGGGGCAGCATGCACCAGCGCTGCTTGAGAAAGAGTAGAATGGCCGGACTAACGAGTCCCACGGTGGTGGGGCAATATTAGGGCTTCCTCCAGACAGAAACCCCCACGACAACAGTGGAGGGGGGGAGAAAAGCTCAAGAGCCCCTGGACAACACTGGGGCACCAAAACAGGAATGTAGCAAGCAGGCCAGCACACAGGGTCCTTGCAGAGTGGCAGGCAGTCCCTCCTGCAGCCCAGCAGGCCACAGGGCAGCACAACAAACAAGGGGGTCCAATGGCTGTTCCTCCTGGCAGCACATCAGTTCCTTCTGGCCAGGTGCAGTCTGTAGAGCCAGCGGCATCTGGCTACAAGTTCCATGCAGTGTCTAAAATCATGGGGTCACAGCCCCTGTACTTATACTCCCAAAGTCTTTGTTCTGGGGGCACTTCAAACAACTTTAGAAGTGCATAGCACCCCCATTCAATCCCAAGTTCTGGCTCCAGACAAACTACAGTGGGGCGTAGACAGCATTGTGAAAGGCAGGCACAGCCGTATTAAGGTGCTAGCGAAACTCCTCCCACTACTCTAAATGCAGACCAGGCCTATTCAGCCCAACTATGAGTCACCCAGGAAGGGTAGGGCACTCCTCAACCCCCTTTGGGACTGTCTATAGTGAATGCACATCCCAGCTCCTGTCACTCCAAAACTAGACAGTGAATTCACAACCAGGCATGGCACACCGTATCATAAGCACACAGAAATGCCTGCTTCTAAAAGTCGCATTTCTAAAGTAGTAATAACATATCTGCTTTCACCAATAAGCAGGATTTATCACTACTATTACAAACATAACAAACATGGCCACGCTACCCCTTTCATATGAGAAATTACCAGTGAAACACATATCAGGGAATTCCCAATGCAAACCTATAAGAGGAGAAGGCCTCACAGCAGTGAGAAACCAAATAGGCTGTTTGTCACTACCAGGACATGCCACACAGCGAAGGCACATGTCCTACCTCTTACCTACACAGCACCCTGCCCATAGGGCTACCTAGGGCCTAATTTAGGGGTGACCTTTATGTAGTAAAAGGGGAGTTTCAGACTTGGAAAATAATTTAAATGCCACGTCACTGTGGCAGTAAACTGCACACACAGGCCCTGCATCAGCAGAGTCCTGAGACAGGTTTGAAAGGCTACTTCTGTGGGTGGCACATGCAGCACTGCAGGCCCACTAGTAGCATTTCATTACAGGCCCTGGGTATATAAGATACCACTGTACAAGGTACTGACAGGAAAATTAAATATGCCAAACAGGTGTAGACCAACCTTACCATGTTTACAGGAGAAAGCACATGCCCTTTAGTAAAGTGCCCAGAGTCATAAAGTCAACAAAAACAGTTCAGAGTATCAAAGTAAATACAGGAGGAGGGCAAAACGTTTGGGGATAACCCTGCAAAAAGGGGCAGTTCCAACAAAAGGCAAATCTGATGCCGAAATTACCAAGCACCACGGATATAAACTCATCTAATTTCGGAGTGCGTGAACCATCCTAATTGCGAAATTACCAAGCAGACATCTGAGTCTTCTAAAAAACGCTGGAATAAAAACAAATTTATAGCTAAAGCACAAACTTGATCTCTGCAACCAGAGTCTTCTGAAAAACGTTACAATCTACGTAACTGTGATACACTTTATCAGCCTGATAGATATCAGTATTCTGATACACGTCCTTCTCGTTCCTTTCAGGACTCTAGAGACAAATGGTCTGAGAAAGGGGGCCGATGGGACCGCAGATAGGAGGAATATGTGAAACAGAAAACGGACTCACAGCGCTCTTCTGATGTCATCATAAAAATGAAGAGAATCTTCCAAAACAAAAAGCACAATTTAAAAAGAAGAAAGCGGCCAGAAATTCCACTAAATGTGCCACAAATACTCAGAACTCTTCTTCAGAACAAAACATGGGCAAGAACTCTGCTCAACAGTGCAGCACAGGTCACCATAGTTCACCAGACTCTTCAAGAGTTTCTGGTGGTGAGACCGACTAATGACTATGTACAAGTAGAAACTCCAGATTGACGGCTAAGCCCTCCTGATAGAGTCTAGGAGTTAGACATACAAATTGAGGGTGAAACACCACATACTATTAAAGTAATATTCGGGCAGAACTTAAGTAATGAATATAACATTTTCCTGGCTGTGGTAGATTGGCTGCCTGAGTTTGTCAGAAAAGTCCCACAAGGAGAGGATGTACTCATGCTTTCCTTTTCTGTTATTGTTCCCGTAGAAGTGAAAGCAGCATATGCTACAGAATATGCTGTTGCTCAAGCCCCAGCATTATATCACAATCCGGTGGGTTGGGATAAAGACTAACCATCTCATGTTATACCTATAAAGTCTAGCCTGCAGGTGCAAGCACAATCCCTATAAAACATGAAGTTAAACACCCTGTTAGGGAGATTCTATCACTATTAGAATATCAAGGTCTAATTGAGCATTGTGTCTCCCCTATGAAAAATCCATTGTTTCCTGTGCTTAAGCCAGATCATTCCTGTTGCATAGTCTCAGACTATAGACAATTAACATCCACGCACTTTTGCAATCAAAATTCACATATAGCACATTGTTTGTAAAAAATACAAACCTACATTGGACATTTCCAATGGCTTTTCCTGACAAAATATAGTGCCTGAAAGTTGTAAAGTTGACTACATTCACAGTGCTATGAGCCCAGGAAAGGTTCTGTAGGCTTCCACAGGGGTATGGGAACAGTCCAGGTCTGCTTGCTGCCGGAGTAAGTTCAATTTAACAAGAAATTGACACAGAAGCATTGCCCTGTGTTGATGACATTTACCTCACAGATGATTATTTAAATGCACATTTGGCCAGAATGTATCACATAATCCTGGGATTCATTGACCATGGCTATAAATTCAATTTTCAAAATCCTTTCTCAGTGTCCTGTTTCTAGGATACGGATTATCAAATGAAGGCAGAAGTCTAGCACCACATTTCTTAGAGAAATTTGCTCTTTTGCAACCACCAAATACCTTAACAAAGATTCAGTCTCTTTCGGGTTTACCACATTTTTTTATCTATTTTGGTAGAATATAAATTACAGACTATGCACCACAGGTTAAACCGTTGGGTTCACTGACAAAATATCGACCCTCCAAATATCACCATACAAAAATATTGTGACATAAATATATCGATGTCAAAAATGTCGTCATGCTATACTAATGTAAATTACAAAAATATTGTTGTCACTAATATCGTTGTATAAAATATTGTTTTTTCAAATATATATAAATTTAAATAATAAACATTAAATCTATTAAACACTAATGTAATAAAAATAAAATATATGCAATGGTTTAAAAAAATAACAATTATAATTATTTTTTAAAAATAAAACACATATATATTAATATATAAAACAAAACCCTTTCAGGCATAGAGTGACGAATAAATTATGCAAAAACAGAAGCAGAGAACTCTGGGTAGTTCTCAAGTTTAGGTGGAAAGCAGCTCCAGTAAGAGCACTCTCAACACCAGCGACACTCTAAATTTGCTCACCTCAAATGTCTGCTTTTCTATCAAAGTTTTTAAGCATAGTATTAGCTATATATGTATTTACATATATATAATATTACAAATATTATTAGACCAATAATAGTAATTTAATTTTTTTAAATATAAATAATAATCTAAAAAAATTATATATATATATATATATATATATATCAAATAACATAAAATATTTAAAAAATAAACCGTCAATTACAAATAAAAAATTAAACAAAATTAAAAAATTACAATTTACTAAAAATATATTACTTATTAAAAACATTAATATTTATAAATATTAGAATTTTAAATAAACAAAAACATAATAATACAGATTTAAACAATATAAACTAGACTATAAAACTTTACAATTAATACATATACTATTCCCTCTATAATTTATAAAAAACTAGGCAAAGTGTTAAACTTGGGAGGGGTAAAATGTACTAATCCTACTCCAGTCAATGCAACAGTAGGCAAAGTGTTGGATTGCGGAGGGGTAAACTCTATATTTCCCACTCCAGTCAGTGGAACAGTAGGGAAAGGGTTGGATTGTGGAGGGGTTAAAATTTACTATTCCCACTCCAGTCAGTGCAACAGTAGGGAAAGTGTTGGATTGCGGAGGGGTAAACTTTATATTTCACATTCCAGTGAGAGCAACAGTAGGGAAAGTGTTGGATTGTGGGGGGGGTGAAAATTTACTATTCCCACTCCACTCAGTGCAACAGTAGGGAAAGTGTTGGATTGCGAAGGGATAACATTTACAATTCCAACTCCAGTCAGAGTAACAGTAGGGAAAGTGTTGTATTGCGGAGGGGTAAAATTTACTATTCACACTACAGTGAGTGCAACAGTAGGGAAAGTGTTGGATAGCGGAGGGGTAAAATGTACTACTCCAACTCCAGTCAGTTCAACATTAGAAACAAACTAATTAACTTGAACAAAATAAAATAATTTCAAAAACATACTAAATAACATAGCAAATATATAAATATGTAAATATAAAAAATTGATTTTTTTTTAATATAATTAAATAAATGAAATATTTATTACAATGTTTAATACATATAATAAATAACAACAAATATTATTATAATTAAAATGCAAAACTATGGGCCTTATTATGACGGCGGTTTAACAAGTGTCTGATCGCCGTCATTGCGGGATGGATACCGGCTGACATGTAGTCAGCAGTTCCATCCACCAAATTACAATACGTTTTCTATTGCGGCTTGTGCAGCGGCCCTGAAAAGAGCCACAGCACAAGCCATAATAAAAATAGGCATGTTTGAAACATCCATGCACCGTATGCCAGGGACCATGAGGTGCCTGGCACAGGGCCCAAGATCGTTTGAGGGGGCACCACATGTGCCCCCCAAGTCCAATAGCGGAGGCCGACGAGGGCCCTGCTAGGGGCCTCCAAAGTCCCTTTCCATTTGCCTGCACATGGTGGCGGATGGACCGCCATGTACAGGCCGAGAGAAACAGACATCGTAATCCCTACGGCAGTGCCTAAGCAGGCACCGCCCCTACTGTAGGGATTACGGTCCCATTGCTGCCCGGCGGGCTCTTTGAGCCTGTCGGAAAAGCAGCGGTCGGTCCCTACGAGTGATGCCTTTGACCACCGGATCATATTCCGGTGGTCGGACCGCTTCTATGTATGTCGGTGGGCCTGCCACTGATGGCCTGTCGGTGGTGGGCCCACCGACATCGGAACTAGGCCCTATACTCTCAAATTAATATTAATCAATAAATGCAATGTTATTTACATTTACAAAGCGCAACACAATTAACATATACAATAATAAATAACATATTTATAAAACATTAACTATTTTTACATGTAGTATTACTTAAATAACTGTCTACCCTATATTTCTACAAAGTACACAACACATATCTAAAACTAAATTTTTAAATGGTATTATTTACACATGTTACATAATTAAATATTTATTAAATTATTAATTATAATCAACTATTACTAAAATAATTATATTTTATTACCGCCCCACCCTTTAGCCATAGAAAACAATAAACCTACACCTAATATATAAAACAGAATATTATTTGCATAATTTTCATAAATAATTGTCAATTAAAAAATTATTATTAGCCACAACTCACACTTAGGGCCTAATTACGAGGTTGGGCGTAATTAAGTCCGCCCGACATCGTTTCAGTCGTTGGACCTCCCGACCTCCTTTCAGCGCTCCCGACCGACCAATTTGGATGCGACCGAATAGTGTTCGGTCGCACTCCTATTCTTTAATATGGGAGTATGCATTCCAACTGGAATGCATGCTCTCATTGTAAAACAAAAAGGGTGCAGTTCATCCCTGCACTCCGTGGCAGGCACCTCAATGTGCCTCCCACGGGGTGCAGGGATCAACAGGAGGGCACCATAGGTGCCCCTTCGGCCACCAACCGGAGGCCGAGCACCCATGGGGGACCTGCTGGAGGCCCCCAAAGTCGACTTCCGACAGCCTTTCTGTGTCGGAAAGGCCGGCATAGAAAGGCTGTCGGAATCCGACATTGTAATCCCTCGGGCACAAAGAGCCGCCCTTGGGATTACTGAGGTCATTCCAACTGGCAGATGGGCTCTCTGAGCCTGTAGGTGGCCAGTCGGAATGACCGGTCGGTTTCCTTTCCGACCAACACCATTAAAATGGGTCGGTCGGAAAGGAATCCGACCGACTGATTACGATGCATTAGGAAATGGCTCCGATCAACGGTTGGAGCCGTTTCCTAACGCATCGTAATCAGCCCCTAAATATATAACATAAAGAATATCTTAATTACATATTTTACATCATTATTTATCATTTCAATAATTACAATTTAACATTATTAATTATTATAATTAATTTCCTACACAACCTTTAACTATACAAAAACAACAACACACACAAAAAATTATTGTATTACACAATTTACATAATTGTCAATTAAATTATTAATATTAATTAATAATTATAATTCATTTACTTCCACCCAATACCCCTACAAAACACTCAACATGCACCTGAAATATAATTTCAAACAAAAACTAATACAATTAACATAATTATCAATAAAATTAATAATAATTAAAAACCCTTTATTAATTAATTATAACTAATTTACTTCCCACCCTATACCCCTACAAAACACACAACCTGCACTTCAAAGTTAATTAATTAATTAAATGAATTATACAATTAACAAATAATTATCAATTAAATAAAAAAAGTTATTAAAAATTAATTATTAATTCATTTACTTCCCATCCCATCCCCTTATAAACCCCACAACCCGCTACTGTACTAATAATGAAAAAAATATATAAAATTTAAATTCACTAACAATTTAAAAATGATATTCAAAGACATTAACAACATTTAAACAAACATTTTATAACATATACAATTAAAATACATACTAGAGTACATAAAAATAATTAAAAAACAATATTCTTTACAACAATATCTTTGTAAACTATAATAATGACTTCAATATTGTTAAAATCGATATTACTTACCTTAAAATCGATATTCTTGAAAACGATATTCTTGCACACGATATTTCTGAGTGACGATATTTCAGACTCAATATTTCTGACAATATTTTTTTTCAATATTTTGTCTGAACATCAAACCGTTGTACGATTTAATTTGTCCTGATTTTTCTAATAAACATTGGACTAATGAAAATACTACTATTCTCAGAAATGTACAGACAGACATGTCTAAACACTTACATACTTGTGTTAACACTACCAATTTAGTGACCCACATAATTGCAGGTTCAGACTGCTTTGCTACAGGAATGTCCATTGGCTCAGGGGAAACAAATAATTGTTGCATTTCCTGTTCCAGCCTTAGAGGCTGTCACCAAGGCCAGCAAAACCCTTTCATCCATGATGGATCCAGTGGGCCACTTCCTTAACAGCTACTGATGTAGATTATGTCTTTGACACTACTTTACAAACACAGGAATACTTCCAGTATGAGCAAGAATACCCCATGTCTAATGAAGGTTTGCATCTAGATGAATTTGCTTTCATAATATATACTGATGGTTCAACCCAACCAGTGGTTGGTACAAAGAACACATATTCAGCAGCATTTGCTAGTGTGAAGTCCATGAATGATGGTGCATTTCAGGTACAAAAAACATTTACAGAAACTTTAGGTGACTGTACCACTCAGCTGCTTGTATTTAAAGCTTTGGTTCTGGCTTTGCAGAATATAGATTCAGAATTCCCCAAACTTATAGTGTGTGATTCCTATTACTGTATCCATGTCTTTAATGATAATTTACCTTATTGGCGCTTGAATGGATTCACTGATTCTAAAGAAAAGGCTATCAAGCATATATTGCTTTGGGGAAAAGTGGCGGCATTAAAGGATACTTTGCCACGGGTTCATGTAATTTAGCCATTTTGTCATCAACGTGTTGGGGTACACTTTGCAGGGAATTTATTAGCTGATGAAGCTTCCATTGTGGCTGTTCAGACTGTATTTGTAGCTGCGATTAGTCATTCACATATGAGGATAGATGAAGACATAATGGCTGCGGTCACTGATTCGGCTAGTGGCGAGCCCTTACCTAAATGCTATTCAGCAAATTACTCCTATATATTAAGACCTCATAAAGTCCCCTTTGCCTGCATTCTTGGGGTGGGTGATCAAGTGATACCCAACTGGGACTGCGGGTTAGAGTTAATAATAGCTGCTCATGAGGCATTCGCGCCTGGCCATGCTGGTGTGGCGGCTACAGTTTCTTTATTACAGAAACGCTACTGCTGGCAAGGTCTTTATAAATAGACTAAGGACTATGTCCTTGGTTGTGACAAATTAAAATTCCCCCATTGCTCGCCCACCACACACCCCTCTTTTGGTCTCAAATAAGCCATTACAATGTGTCTTTTTAGATCATTGTGGAACACTCCATTTGGATGGTGCATTTAAATATATCTTAGTGGCTATTGATTCTTGGTCTTGATTTTTATGGCTGTAGCCACAGTGATCAGCTAACGCTCGAACTGTTATTAAAGATTTGCAAGTCTTTATCGGCACATATGCAGTAGAAGCAGCTCCACTCAGACCAGGGCCTTTGCCTCTAAGGCGTACTAGGATACTATGGGCACCCTGGGTGTCGCTGTCATTATTTTGCCCCCTATCATCCTGAGGTAAATTTGATAGTGGAACGGAAGAACCATGGCTTAAAGCAGTCCTTAACAGGTTCAGGTTGTAGTTGGATCCATGACCTGTATGGAGCCAGAGAGCATTAAATTATCTGCCTTGAAGGTCACTGGGTGATCGGCCCCCATATGAAGTACTCTTCAGGGTCCAAATGTTTGTTCCAGATCTTGATAACTCTGGCACAGTGGCTGGAGATGCACCCTTTGACATCAATGAACGTTTCGCTGTCTTACAGGACTTACAAGACTTCTGAGATGAGCACTCCAATGTGAATTCTAAATGTTCTGCCACTGACAAAGTGAAGGAGCAACCAGCTGTTTCTGGCTGGATTCCAAAAGTTGGGGACCTAGTCAGAGGGAAGATTGCAGATAAAAAAAGAGTCTGGCCTATCCTACCATGCACCAGTGCCTCTCCTTGCTGTCCAAGGCACTCGAACTGTGATTTTCCCACCACTTGTTGGTTCTAAACAGAAACGACAAGTTTCCATTGATTTGATCAAGTTACACCATATGGCCAGTCCTCCATAGTAGGCCACGGGGGTTTCTGGGTAGTTTCTTCACACCTCTCCCTACCCTGCACAAACTCCCTCTACTTGCACTAAGCAGTCCAAATCTTTCTACACTCTGGCTGGGGTCTTCAGATGCTAGACTTTCCAATGTATCAGATAATGTTGAGAACACAGGATGTTTTTCTAACGTGAGTTTGTCGTTTTCTACTGCTGTGCCTTGCAATGAAGTTGTATACTATTAACCGCCTTTGGAGCTGCATACCTGCTCCCATTTGCCCGATGATGCCCCTGTTAATACTCAGACTGCCTCTGGTTCTTCTGTCAACACTGATTACTTTTCTTCAGATTCTTCCCATACTTCCCTGCTGGGTGTGTATGCACTTGTTTTTAGTTGAAACAGACTTACCTGATTCCTCCTTGGTCCTACTGTTGTTTTTCCTTCCTTGTATTTTCTTCTCCACATGATTGTATTGATTACAGTTTTTGTTCTAATATTAAATAGACACTATCTCACAGATCATACTTTACCAGAACCTGTGGCTGAGGTGCTTACACCCCATTCCTCATCACATAAGGTCCGAAGAGACTTGTCCCTGGTAACATTACTGCATTCCCTTTCCATGATGGTATTGTTTGGGATAAAGATCCCTATGACATCTTTGGCCCAACTGAGATTTTGCTAATTCCGCATTTTGTTAAAGTTGCTATGGATGATGTTACTATCCCAGGTTCCATTTCTGATGAATGGGATGTTATGACTGTTTCTAATATGATATCTAAATTAGAATTGTACACTGTATTTGAGAATGAAGATTGTATTTGAATTTTGCTACTAAAAGGTTTAGTTACTATCATTATGTACATCACTCTTTACATAGAGCAAGTACTCCATGTGCTGTTTTTAATTATACACAGCGGGAGACCACCTGTGGGGAGTTCTAATTCATATTTAAAGAAGTTCCCTTATTTTACTGGTCATGTCCCTACAGTTTCATATTTTTATAAGTTTGCACCTTCACTACCGAAGAAAAATATGCTCATACAAACATAATTAGTTTATTCCAATTTATTTATTTCACAACTAACTCTACAAGGTTGTGAATATTGGAAGAACAACATTGAGCTCAAATTTGTTTGGGGTACACAACATTGGCAGGTCCAGGGCACTGATGCTTTATTTAGTGCTTGTTTGATCTCTCGCCAAATGACCTTTTTAAACAAAATAGTACAACAGACTGCATGTCTTGGCTTGGGTAATACAACAAAACTTAAATACGCCATGCATTCCCTCTGTTGCTCAATTTGAGATTTGGCAACACTTTATGAGTTTCACAGAAATACTGTTCAATGAGATGATGCAAAATGGAACTTAGAATTTGTCATTTTCTAGTTCAGGTGGGTGGTTAATATGGCCCGTTGATATTAATGGTTGCAAAGCCCAATTTGACACACCTGCAGAAAGTTATCGCTAGGAAAGACGCAACCTATACTATGCTCAATATAGAACGGTTAGAAAAGTTGCCTTTTTCTGTGGCTGAAACCCCCTCAGCCACCTGGTTGATCCATGGTTTCATTTCTCTCTCCATATGGACTTTTCATTTCACATCATGTCTTAGACATTTTCCTGTGTGCAGATACGAGGAGATAGGTGCACATTTTTTACATGAAGCTTGGTTTCTCCCTTTTGAATACAGATGCATGCATGAGAACAAAGAGGTTTTAGTTAGTCTGCATGAGTGTGGTATTCTTTGAGCCACTTCTTCGTTTGTAGAGAGATATCACTTCATGGTGCCTACAATGCATCCATGGCCAACCTTGCATGTTATTTAAAAGGGTTTTCCCATACAATTAACAAAGTCTGAATTTTCGTTACTTTCAAATGTCAGCTACTTAATTTTAAATGGTCAGAGTTGCTGCGGGATGAAACCTGGTGTCCCTTATGTATTCACTGTTTCCAAGGTTGTGACTTGCTGTAAGAACATCTTATATCCCCCTCACACATAATATTGGGGAAGTTACTTTGTGGCTGTTGTCCCTCTTTCACAAATCGGTTATGCAGACTGAAAGCTTTATTGTTTCAAAAAGACATGACCTTAAAATCTGCCCGAAAAACTTTGATCTCCAAGTTGCCCATTCCTCAGCTTAGGCACAATCCCCATCACACACTCAATTGCCACAGCATTCCAGTGAGCTGATACACCGTATTTTTAATGCTTCTAACACTGCTGGAGTGGCACCCTTTTTAAAAGTGAGTGAGCTTGGATTTGTTTCTACACTGTGATTGGAGTTATTCTGTCTTTTGTACATTTGCTGTTTTCAAACGTTTTGGAGGCATTCCTATTGTGCTGTTTCTTCTGTTTGATATTTTGATTCTATTTTTGTTGCTCCGCAATGGATGTACCACAACAAGGTCTGATGGTAATGGACCACACGTTCTCCTGTGCCATGAACTCATGATCCAGTATTTTGGGGAGTCCTTGTTATTGGTACAGAACAACTGTTGCCTTCAGCTTCTGTTGAACGGACTGGAAATGACTCTCTTTGTCTTATGAATCTTGTTCTTCAGGCCTCTGTTGATGTGTTGTCTGGGGATGTGGGTTCAATCCTGGGCACAATGACATTTTGGATATGGAGGAGGTGGCCATGTTTGACATGCTGCATTTCAATCCGAATGCCTCCTAGACGCTTTTTTGATTTAATGAAATTATTTTCTTCAATTTGTATTAGTTTGCGTGTTTTTTTTATATCGTTTTTTTAATCTGCTTATGCTGTTAAAGTATTTATGTGATACGCAATGCTTTTTACATATATAACGCAAGGCTTATTTTATATATATATTCATTGCTATTGCATATTTTTTTAATGTTGTCTCTTCCCAACCAAGGGAAGGGTGTTATGTAGCTTACATTTAGTCTCCATTTTAGCTTTTCTTTTTAACTTAGCATTGCTTTCTAATAGTGGTTGGCACATGTTTTACCTAATGCGAGAATGAGACATGCCCACATTTATTTCTGATAGACACTGTCGCTCTGTAGTCTGCACATTTAGTTTCGGGGTCGCACAACTTAGAATACGATGCCTTATTTTATTTTATTTTTGCTCATAGGAGACAACTCATTTGCTTTAGACTAATTACAGACATTATTCTGCACCCTTGGTACAGTTTGGTAAAGCTTGCTGTTTTATTACTTAAACAGCATCCATTCTGAAGTCAGTGAGGAGTTCACTTCCAGCTGGAGTCTTCATGAAATGCTGCTATGACTCAGATGCAGTTCCTCTGTCCTTGACCTTCGGTCTGAGAAGGAATATAGTCATGCGAGAAGAAGTGTGCAGGCTTAGACACTGAAGATGGGGTGCATTTGCGAATGCACTAAGGATGACTTCCTAACATACAGTACCAAGATATGAAGTTGGTTCATTCCAATAGACCTGGCAGATGGGTGCTCCCGATCTGTTCTCTTTAGCATAGCAAAATTAGTAATAGATAGGAGTAATCTTAGTAATATTATGAATAACTAACATGGTTGAATTGTTTCTGTTTTTAGCCATTCTTATAATGCTTATAACAATGTGTCTGATCCTGCATCACCCTGGACCTCAGGGTCTGCCTGACAGTTGTACAATTCTGAACAGCAACCAACTGTTTGAAATTGAATGGTGAAAAAATTTAAATTTACATTTTCAGTGACAGTCAGTCAGTCTGGTCCAAAGACCTTCTGCCTTCATCTCGGGGGCGCTCCCCTTCTCAGTATTACTTGCCAAAACTCCTAGGTCTGGTTTGAGCTCTCTTTTATCCACAAAACTATAAGTGGCCAGTTTTTTGGCACATGACAATTTTGCTATTTTTATCTTGTGACAAGCAGGCACTAATGATCAATTAGATCATTCTGTCTTTGCTGGATTATGGCAATGCTTTTTATCTCAGGCTTCCTGATTTTCAAATCACCAAGTTACAGAAGATCCAAAATATGGCGATGCGTCTTGCAGCTCGCCTTTAGAGATTCCGTCACATATTCGTGTGCGGCACTGGCTACTGGTCAAACAGTTCAGTTGAAGGTCTTCTGCTTGGTTCATCAAGCCTACTATTTTAGGAGCTTCAAGCTTCTGCCTTCTTCGATCTCACCCTATCACCCAGCGCGATTTCTTAAATTAGAATCTGTGTCATTGCTTTCATTTCTTTATTTTTACGAGAGGCCAATACACCGAACCTAAGGCCCAAAGTGTGTAACGACCTTCCCCTCAACCCTTTCTAGACCCCTTTGCACCAGATCTTTCACAAGAAATCTCAAAATCCTCATTTTTGTTGATGTTTTGTCTGTTTTGGCATATCAGTTTCTCCTCTGTGCAGCTCCCTCTTCCTCCATTTGTTACTTGTATCACATTTGTAGGTTCCATATAAATGGGCTCCCGATCCAGGTCTTTGTGTACAAAAAATGTGGATATTAGGGGTGGGCACGACTTGTGGAATTTCACTCTGCGAAATTCCGCTGAGTTACATAAAAACTTCATGAGATTCCATGGAGTTCCGCCAACCTGTGAAAATATGCACTTCGCAGTGCTCACACTGCAATTTATCGACATTAGCACATTCCACACTGAAAAATATCCGCAGACAAAACCATGCAGTGTGCAAGAACGCATGGCCATTCGAGTTGATTTTAATGCAGCTCTAGTAGAAAATCTACCTGAGAAGCATCCCTCTGACCTCGACCATGCCCGCTCGCCAAAAGGCTCCATATTATCAGAGCACTCATTTTCTGTAGCTAATCAGTGCATTCTGGAATTGTTGATTCCAGTTCAGTTCAATTAAACAAATCAGACTAAGCCACTTGAAAACAATGATTTGCAAAGGCAAAAACCAGAACTAGAAATGTATCCCAGTGACCTAGTGCCATTTAATGTTTAGGGTGATTTTATCAAAATCGAAACAATTGCATCTGGCCCCTTATGAAGTGACCAACACAGTATAATTAAGAGATTTAATTCCAATCTCATGACAGATGGAAGAAAAGCTATGGGCCTGATTAGGGTTTCAAGGACAGAGTTAACTTTTTCAGGACAATACCTCTGCCATCCTCAGGGACCTCCGCCTGCCAAATGTAGAGTTGTCAGCTGGCGCTGTGGACAACTCTCTATATTGACAAGAGCTGCTTTCACGGTGATTCCTGTCTATGTACGAAACATTTGAAGGACAGTACCTTCAGACATGTTGACTGCCAGCATTCCTTTCAAAACGTTTTTGTTTTTCAAAAACACACTCCTAAAGCTAATGGTCCCACATGCTCAAGAGTTTTCTCCTAGGGTGGCAGGTTCATTATTTATTTTTTCTCTCCCCTACAGCAAGGTTTAATTCTAAATTTGGTAGAGTGTATAAAGGTCTAACTTCGAAGGTCCCTACTTGGCTTGGACATTAGAGGAAGTATTCCATCGAGGAACCACAAGCAAAGGAATGGGACTATGATCAACCTGAATGTCATTGGAAAATGAATGTATTTTCCCAGTAAATCAGAGAAAGACATATAGGCATCAAAGACACAGTGGAATAGAAACCCACACAGATTTTTATTCATTGACTTCATTACAAATATTGTACGAAATAACACACTGAATAAACGGATGCATGACGTTACAACGCAAACTATTACAACGCATACCTTTACAACGCGGGTTTTACAATGCAACTTCCATTACCATGCATGCCATTACAACGCATGTTCCATTACAACGAAAATTACTATTCTAACACCGCCGGGTGCTTACCTCAGGGAAGGTGCTGGTCAGTGAGGGATGTGCGTTGTAATGGCATGCGCTGTAATGGCATGCATTGTAAAGGAACTTGGGTTGTATTGACCGCATTGTAAAGGCATTGCGTTGTAATGCCTGCGTTGTAATGGATGTTTACTGAATAAACAGAGGCATTTTGTTACCTCCATTCTTGTGGCCTACAGATCAATCATTTCACAGTTCCACTTTTATACTCATTTTCCAGACCGGGGATGTGTATCTACTATTGAGGTTTCAGAACTGATTTGGGATGATTCTCTTTCAATTTTCATTTTCTGGCAATAGCAATAGTTCTGGCTTCAAGCAGAAGTATCCAAAACAGGACATAATGAAGCATGAGATCTCAGCACCATGCTGCCATCAGCCTTCCTGAGCAGTCATCAGGCACACACAAAAGAGCAGCCTTGCTTAGAAACGTTGAGACCTCTAACAAGAGAAACTCAAGACCTATATTTTACTCCTACCATCTACCTTATGTCATAATTCAGGAAGAACTAATCATCAGCCCTTTGTTAAAAAGGACCTCACATAGTTTCTTTGGGAAGCCTTTTCTGCATTCTCCCTCACTTCAGTTCTGGGCCTCCGCCCTCCATACACAGCGATGCAGTCAATACACACCCACTGTGTAGGGAAGGTGTATCTACTCTTCATCACATCAAGCAAAATGCACCCCACTGGTCCATGCATTTAGACTTTCATCACAAAAGGAGTCTTACTACTATGTACTTGCTACATACCAACTGCACATACACTCACATGGAATGTCAGTGCAAAAATCTGCGGGTCACTGCCCACACAGAATCCCTCTTTGGTCCATCCATTTTGGCCATCAGAGATGATCTATCTGGAGCCCCTATCACCCCCACTTCTGCTCATCAGAGCCTTCTTATGATTCTGAGCTCCCTTTTGCTGACTGCCATAGCCCTTTAACCCCTTTGTTAGCCATTAACCATTTTTCCTGCCTTCAGCCATCTGAGTTTCCCAAACCCTTTCTGCCATCCATCACAGACCACACTCATTTTCACCCATCTACCTTTGAACTCCTATCCCACGTTTCAGTCCCTATGCCCTCAGATCCACCCTCAGACTACTTACTGTGCCAGCATCAGACAGCATCTTCTATCACTCAGAGGTCAGAGTGTAACAGTGCTGGCTTTTTATTCAATTTGCATGCTCTGATTTTTCAAGCAGTATTTATAAGTTCCGTAGTGGGCTCAAGGGGTGGTGGGTTTTCGAGTTGGAAGCATAAGAAGGATGAATACAAACCATTTACAAAAGGGATATCCTAATACACAGCGGCTTAGACTCAAATAGGTGTCCTCCTGCCCCTGTCTTCTTACTTCTCTTTCAGGTCCTTCTATGCTTTTAGGCATTGGTCCTCCTCCCAGTCCTGTTCCAAGTCATCCTTTACTGGGCTGTTTTGGTCCTTCTGATCCTCATTCTTGCCCTAGTTTAACTAGTTCTGGTCAAACGGATGCTGATTTTCTCAATCTGGTCCTACCTAATAGCTGCCAAGGATTCAGATTTCTTATGTGTGACATTTTCATAATTTCAGTGTAATTATGAGTGACGTTCAATGACTATGAGTGACACTTTCTCATGAGCAAAAATCAAGCAATGAATACGAGAAATATCAGAAATTACGCCCATTCGAGCAACAAGCAGCTCTCAGAAGATCTTAAAACTGCTGCACATCTGGGTAAGTGATTGCGTAGTACTTGGTAGGGCTCCTTCCCCTACCAAGCTGCGCAGAGCCCAGTGGCATACTTGTGTGTAACAAAACCTTTCACTTTCTTTTAAGCCGAAGTCTCTCTTTACCTGCTCAAAAGTCTTTCTGACTCCCTTAAAGCAGAAATCACCCAGTATCGTGCATATATTTATTTCACAGTGTTGAATGTCTCCCTGTTGATACCTGGCTGAAAGTATGAGAGGTAAAGGGAGACGAGTAACACATCAAACCTCTAAATCTGTTGCATCACAGATCATCAATATTGCAAGCAGCGAGTGGATGCTCACCGCTGCTGCCTAGCGCCACCTGAGGGCACTGCTGCAGCCATGGCTGTGTCACAGCGCTCACACCTGGGACAGGGCGCAGGGGCCGGTCACCACTTTTCCCCCTCAGCCATATTCACCGCCAAGAGAGCCGCCGCTTCTAACGCTGTATAGACCATCAGGGGACAATGCGCCTTGGGTGAAGAAACTGTAGAGAGAGGAGGTTGCTGTGCCTCTGTATGCAGTTCTTGAGCAGGGGTTTGTTTCCTTTAGAGCAGTCACGACAGCTGACAGACTCACGGACTCTCTCCCTGCGTATCTGATTCCTAGTACATCAGATCCTGGTCCTGCAAGTCCCCTTGGTCTAACTGGCCTTTTGTGTACAGGCCCTCTTAGGCCTTGCCCTCTTATTCCTTGTTTCCTGGTTTGGAGTATCCTTGTCTTCCTGGCCCGAGTCTTACCCTCATGGTCCTTCTGGCATTGCACCCAATGGTATGGGCCCTCTTGGTCCTGGTACTTTAGTTTGGGTCCTTCTGAGCCTCGTCATTTTGGTACTGGTCCTCCTGAACATCCAGGTCCAGTCTCCTTAGTCTTCCTGGCTCTGGCTGTTCTGGTCCTCCTGATCTTCTTCACCCTGGTCCTGCTACCTCCAGGTCCTGGTCTTCTGCCCCATTTGGTACTCTGTGCCCTGGACCTTATGGTCATGGTCCCCCTGGCACTCCTATTCCTGTTCCTGGCCTTCTTGGTGCGGATCCTTTTAATCCTCCTTGCTCCTATCCTCCTGGCTCAGGTCCTCCTGGTATTCTTGGTACTGGACCCTTCATCTCCCTTGCTTATTATGTCCCCCTGGTCCTATTGGTCTGGAAACTGATCTTCCATTATCTGGTCCTGATCCTCCTGGCCCTGGTCTTTCTGCTCCTTGCCCTCATGTTTCTACACAAACTTATGATAGTCCTCTTTTATCAGGTCCTCCTGTGCCTGGCGATCCTGTTGCTCATCTTCCAGGCCATCCTGTTCCTAGCTCCCAATCCTAAGGCCTTTCATCATCCTCACCCTAATTCTCATCCATTAGTCCTCCTGGCCCTGCTCACCTTGTTTTTCTAGTACCCTGGTTTGCCTGTTCCTAAACCTTCTGATATAGTCCTGGTCGTAGGTCTGGAGCTTTTGTCTCGTCCCACTGTCCTTGGTTTCCCTAGCCCTCCTAGTCCCTTGGTCCTCCTGCCCCATCCTAGTCCTATTAGTCCTCCCGGTCTCCTGGTTTGCCTGTTCTACTTTGTTCTTGTCCATCTGACCATGGTCTCCTCTATCGTTGTCCTCCAAGTAATGGTCCTCCTGGGTCTGGTCTTCCTCCTCCCTGTTGCACTGGTCCTCCTCGTTCCCATGTTGCCTGTCACCCTGGCCCATGTAGTCCTTGTCACCATGGTATAGGATCCCTGTGAGTTTGACCCGCATAGACTTTCTGATCCTAGTCCTACTGGGCCTAGACTTCCTCATCTGTTATATCCATCCTGTTCATTCTGATCTCGGCTGGGTTTCCTGGCCCTTCTAGCTCTAGTCCTTTCCAGTTGTGGTGTTCTAGATCCTGGTTCATTCCCTTTGGCCTCTTTGTCCTCTTTGATACGATCTCTGTGGTTTTGGCCCTTCTGTGTCTGATCCTTCTTTCCATTGCTCTCCTGGTACTGATCCTCTTTGGTCTGCCTACCTGGATCTGCTACTCCTGGCCCTGTTCAGCATTGTCCCTCTGGTCCTGGTCAGTGAACTCAGGCCCTCCTATTTGGTATGGTCTCGGGCCTTCTGTTCCTCCTACACCTGGTCCTTCTCACCCTTGCCCACTGTGACCAGGTCCCCCTGTTCCACATCTTCCTTGCCCTCCTGATCCTTCTCACCCTGGTTCCTGTATCATTACTCCTGTTTTTCGTTGTCCTGTTCCACCTCATCAATTTGTTTCTGGACCTCTCTAGCATTTGTAACCCTGGTCCTCATATATTACTTCTCCCTGGGCCTGGCCACTCACGGCATGGGATTTATGTGATTAATAAGCATTAATGCCTGAAACCCACTCTGCTGGGTAAATAGTATGAAAAGGTGTGTTTATTCAGCAGGCAGCTGAGTGAGCTACCCAAATGCATTACCTACCTGTCTCCTGCTTTCACTTCCCCACTCCACAGAAGTCCTGTTGCAGTGTCTTACTAAATTTACCTGCTGCAAGTGTCTCAAAGCATTGTGCCCCCAAGCACTAATTGTCTACTGTAAGTATTCCTCCATTTGTAGCCCAGAAACAACCAATCTGTCTGCATTCCCTTTTGCTGCTGGTTGTCGATGGCTGCTGTGTTGCCAGGTTCGAAATACTAAGAAAGCACATCCCCTCTTAAAAAGAAGCCTTACACTAGCACAAGGCCCTTTATAAGAAACCCAAATAGAGCCCACTCCTTGAAAATCATCAAAAGGAGGATCACAAACATTAAACAAAACACAGTGCTTGCATGAGTGCATTATGTAACATGCTTTAAAACCATACTCATTGTTCTTTACAGACAGCCAAATACTTCTAGACTGTAGCACAAAATGTCTGGTGTGCCATATCCTGCTCCTAAAGCAGATGTTTGATTCCAGCATTTCTTATTTGAATATTAATATAACATGAGCTATTAACAACTGAGTTTACTTGAGCACTCATCTTTGCCCAAACTATGATACATTTGTATATGCATTTACTTTCTTATGCTTCATAAATGTTGCGTCCCCATTACAAGATAGCCACCACCCTACCATTCCTTGGAGTCCCTCTTTTATTCATGGCCGGCTTCATAAAGAGCTGCAGCACTCTATTTATCCGTCTGCCAGTCAAAATGTACAACATCTCTACTAGTTTTCCTGTGGCTGGCTAAACAGCAGAGATTATATACTATTTTGCTGGCCGCCGGGTAAATAGCAGAGATTATCAACTATTTGGCCGGCAGGCGATTAAATAGCCACTTTTGTATTTGACCATCCCCATGCTGGTCCCTCTTTCACATCTTCTAACAGCATTTGGTTTAATTTCTCCCATTTCATGTTTTCATCCACAAAAGTTAGGAGGCATGCCATTTCTTTCCCTTACGTGACTGAGTGAGGCTCTGTGAATGGATTGATGAATGTGAATCCACTACAGTAGGTGGCTTGTGCATAGCGCTTTGGATCACAGGTGTAAATCCATGCTAAACTGCTGTCTTGGCCATTTAGTCGCAAATCAAATACTACACAGTGGTTTATATCCCAATAACTCCAAAAATTTGCTTTTAGGTCTCATGAGTAAAACAATAAGTGATTTTGAAAGTCCTACAGAGAGTCAAAAGAATGGAGCTGTGCAAGGAGCTACAGCCCTGTGGCCATAATAGAAATGAAATGATGTAGTAAATAATAATAGAAGATTAGAGAAATTGGACCATTCAAATTCCAGCATTCAGCCCACAAGCCTCCACTGCCCAGTGCTCTTCAGGAAGCTGCTAGAATTACAGAGCCTCTAACTGCTGATTCAGTGGGTGAAGCAAAAAGTAGGTCCATGTAAAATCCTTTTTTTTGGTAATATGGTATGATACAAAAGAGCTACTGCTAAGTATTAGCACAGAGGGTTAAGTGTGCCACCACACGTGTGCACTTGTTACAATAGACACCTTTGCACTGTACTGTGCCCCCCTGTCCTCTATTACTACCAAGGAACTGGGCCAGGGCTGGGGCCTGGCCGTAGCAGGCACCGGGCGTTTCCCCTGTGGGCCAGAAGGGTGGGGGCCGATTTTGGACCCCTGGGGGTCGGTTTTGTTACAGGTGGCCGGTTCTGCGGGACTGGTGCTTCCCACTCGCCCCCAGCCCCTTGGGGGTGGGTCGAGCTGATTGCCAGGGCTGGTTTCAATTCCCAGTCGGGCCGTGAACTGGGCCACAAAACAAATGAGAATACCAGATATCACATGCAGTTTGATCACTCAGGGGGGGGCAGGGGTACACACCTGTTTACCATGGAGGGGACATTCCCATCCCAAAGAGACCCTGCAGAGCCCAATTAGCATGCAAGCAGCAGACCAGAATCTGCAGTTTAGAAATATCTGTGAAAAGTGGTGATGTTGCAAGGCTTATTACCTCCGGTCCTGGAACAGAGACTGAGGAGAATTAATGCTATCAATAAATGTCACCTTTAACATTAGCTCAACTGCCTTTTACAATCATTTCCACATTGCCCACATTTTTGTTTTCAGTAATTGAGGCATACATTTTTATGTTATTAAAATATGATACACTAATTGAGGTAAATTGATTTCACTTGTACTTTTTCTGAGCAATGATATATCTAAAGTGAAGTCTGACCAAAGACAACTGAAAGGCGAGCATTGGCAAGTCAAAAGTTCTGTCTCTGATGTGCTAACTGAAGCATGCATACACATATGATGCGTGTTTTCATTGCATGCACATTTGTTTAGCACATTAAAACCAGGCCTATTGGTTTTACCAATACTGGGAACAAAAGTAGCAAAAAACTATTGCTTCCTGTATAGAATGCATATAGGAGATACAGTGTGATGACTGAGTGCACATTTCCGATTGAAAACAGTCCCTCATCCCTTCCAATGGAAACACTCACTGGAAGGCTGACTTGCACACCAAACAGCCAATAGCATGAGGTGAAAAGGAAATACTCATCTGGGTGGAGCCAAAAGTCACCCTGTATATATGTTTAGAAATTAAGAGCAATAAATGTTGCTTATGGCCGTTTTGGCCCCAACTTTGTCAAATTTACCTTAGGGCCAACTCAATTTACCCATGCCTAACCAGAGCCATGCAGGCTTGCCCCTGAGTTACACGCAGAGAGCCTGTGGCTCAATGGCACATAGATTTGTCCATAAACTTACCGACTCCCAGGATCTCTTTGCAGTTGTCGCACTCGTCCTTCATCAACAGGCAGCCTTCCGAACTCTTGCGGAGCGCCTTGCACGTCATGTTGTAACCCGAGGCATTATTTTCTAGAACAGCAAAAGAAGAATAAATGTATTGAGATAGATCCATGTCCTTGAAGAAGATGTAGGACATGGTGAAACATTTCACACAGGTGTAAACAATGCATGAGTTGCTTTCCCACCAAACCTGGAAGGTTCGCTTAAGAGAGTGGCCAGGAAAATAAAAACAGAACAAACTAGCAAGTCTGGCTCTCACTAGGAGAGCCTAAAAATAACACCAAAAACATTTTTAAAAAATGTGTCCAAATGGTTCATTTTGTAGCACCACACACATTTTAACTAAAAATCTAAAGGTTTTCCAGGCAGTTCAGAAAGGGCAGTCATCAAATAATCCAAAAACAATCAATGACTGCCAACTGGGGCTGACCTTCCTCAGGGAAGAACTATTTTGTAGAATTGCCCAAGTGGTGCATTTTACACCACTGTTTTCAAATAAGTTGGATACAAATCCATAGGTTTTACTGGCAGCTGTGTGGTGAAACCCATGAAATATTCCATTACCTTTTTGAAGTGCAAGATACATTGGAATCTCTGTAGGTGTTTTCCAGAACTCATCAAGAAGGCTTGGTAAAAATGTGGGCGATATGGAACATTTTCTAGTTCAATGCTGCTAATAGTTGGCTAAAATTTGAAAATGGTAAGAGCATATGCAATAATATGGGTCTGCAGATGTGCATGGCCTCATGCAGTGGGGCATGGTTGGAAAATGAAAAGTTGCTCACATATCAATAGAAGAGTTATAGAGGTCTCACAGGCTTAGAACACTCAGATTTCAAAGACCTTAAAGCAGTGCTTAATTTGTAAAACATTAAGTGCCAGGGCCCTTCTCAGAAAGCCACAGCAGCCTGCACCATGCATTGCCTCTGCCAATAACATGACCAACATAACACCTATCCGTCGCACTCCTACAAGTGTGACAATTCAGACTATTTCAGGCCACGGAAAGCTAATATAATGGTATGAGAGGCTAGTATTATTCATTTTCAATGTGATTTGACTTGGTAAACACAGTTGTTGTGCTCATCTCGGACAGCGCCACCATGTGGTGGATTATTACTTGAGCCGGTGCTGACAATTAAGTGCCGGTGCTGAGCACCGGAAACCACTGGCTCAAATTAAGCACTGCCTGAAAGGGTCTGGTGATGCACAATCATCATCATTTATTTGTGCTTATTTATAGGTTAACTTGCAACATGCTTAACCATTACTGATATGTGTGCCGCGTTATTATACAATTACATTTAGGGAACCAAGTGAATTATTTGTTTTGGATTTAGCCATGGTCGAGATATATATGCATTTTAGCTTTGACATGAGTGGGCCCAGGTTTCCGACTCCATTTTAAAGTCAACATTGTATTTTTGTTTGGTGTGCACAGCTTTCATTCTGCTTCAGGCATCAGAGTCTACGTGTTCTCATTAAAAATCATTTTGTGTTAGCTTGTTGTGTGAAGGTCATGTTTGTTCAAACTAGTTGGTTGGACAATGGTTTTCAGCACCTGCATGGAATAAGAGGCAGAGGAGATGGACACTCCTTAACGAGATATTGTGAAGGTTGCGATGATAGAAGAATCTGGCATTGTATTATTTGTGCGAAGGAGGCCGACACCAAGTGCAGCGGGAACACTGATTTTTGTATTGGCTCTTACTTGGTGAGAACCTGTGGAATATATCTCTTAGACATAATTATATGTTTTAACTGTGTGAACTGATTTTAGTTAGTCAGAGATTTGCCCCGTCCACCTTTGCAGGCGGTCGCTCCTTTCTCTCTCTTGCAACCCAATAATCTAAATATTTCTGCTTATAGATGCTTTTCTAGAGCAAGTACATTTCTCCTTTCTTTGATTGGAACCTTCATTTGATTCTTGTTTTAATGCTTTATTTGCTGACACCAGCTGTTTCAAAATTTTCTGATTTACCCACAACCTTAGCATACAGAGTTTCCCTGAAACTGAAACAGCATTTTATCTCTGTTTGCATATACTGTCTTTAATAACATGTATGTGCATCTGCCGAATGGAAATGCCTGATTTATATCCATACATGCTGTGTTCATATGATTCCTGATTTATATCCATACATGCTGTGTTCAGATGACTCCTGATTTATATCCATACATGCTGTGTTCATATGATTCCTGATTTATATCCATACATGCTGTGTTCAGATGACTCCTGATTTATATTCATACATGCTGTGTTCAGATGACTCCTGATTTATATCCATACATGCTGTGTTCATATGATTCCTGATTTATGCTTAACTGATTCAATTTGAAATTTGTAACTCTACTAGTTTGCTAATAAACTTTCATGGTTTACAAAATTAATCTTCTCTGTCATTCCTGTAGGACAAATCCTGCTTTCCTGTTGTTTATATATTGTTGAATTTATGATTTCAGCTTCAGTTCAAGATGAAGGTCCATCCCAATGGCCCTAGCAGAGATTCTAATTCGCGACAGGTTTGCGCAGTGCAACCACCATTCTCATCTCTCACGCTGTCAGGTCTGGCAGTAGGCATAGCCCAAGGGAAGACCAATCATGCAGCTTCTGGACTTCAACATCAGTACTGATGATAATATCATAAAAAGCTTTACCAA
Source organism: Calotriton arnoldi (assembly GCA_963921515.1). Lineage (NCBI taxonomy): Eukaryota > Metazoa > Chordata > Amphibia > Caudata > Salamandridae > Calotriton > Calotriton arnoldi. The sequence continues at coordinate 1,488,498 of CAWUFW010003603.1, read as the reverse complement.
CATAGATGGAATGCATCTACTTGAATCATGAGGTAATAGCCAAGTGAGCTACTGGCATTAAAGGAAAAAGCATCAGCACACATATTTACTTTGCCCAACATTTCTCTCTCCCTCTCTGATTCCTTCTCTCTCATTCTTTCTCTCTCATTCTCGCTCTAGCTCTCTCTCTCTTGCTCATTATTTCTCTATCTATGACACATTCTGTCTTTCATTCGTTCTCGCTCTCTAATTCTTCCTCTCATTCTCTCAACTCATTAATTCTCTCTCAATCTTTCTTTCTCTCGTTTTTTTTCTCACTCTCTCTCTTCCCTTTATATTCCAATAGGCACCGCGTGGCATGCCATTTACTCTTTAATGTGGTTCACACCCCTTGGGGATTCACTGTGCCATGCAACAGTCCATGATATGCTAGTTCTGCGGGGTTTGGCTTTCCCTAGTGTGGTTAACCCTCCTATTCCAAATTTGAACAGGATTCAATGGATGATATCAACATTATACCATATATGTTTTGCCAATCAGAAGCCGGGAAGCTCAGAATCCTACGGACTTCTACATACACAAATGCAGCCCGGCTTTTCCTGGTGAGATTTGTGTAGAGTAACCCATCAGGTCAGTCCAATATTTGTGCATTACATGTAACACTGATGCGCACAGCAGCCAATGGCAACTGTTAACTCTGACTAAAAAGTTCCAAGGATTGAGACGTAGGATCGGGACAATTTGTGTCTCAAAAGACAGTGTCCCTAAAACAATAAAGAAAACCTTCAGATGACAAAATTCAAAGTCAAAACCATAAAGTATTTAAATATTTAAATTTAAGAGTCATTACAGAAGGCAAAAATAGTTAGTCGGATTCAAATAAGTATCAATAATGCATCAAATAAAGCCAGTTGTGTGAGGTCATAATAAGGACATGAGGTCGCCTTCCAAAGCAGGTAAAAAGCCAGAACCAAAATATAGTTCAGGAAAGCAAATACAGTTCAGGAAAGTCGAGCAAGGTAATAACGTATGGTCACCTTCTAAAGCAAGTAAAAAGTTAGAATCAAAATATTAATCAGGAGATATAGTCAAGGAAAAATATAGTTAACAGATGATGATGATGCATATTTTCACCCTCGTTCTCAACGCTTCAGTCGATTAGGTACGTTCGATGGATATTTGTACAAGATATTTGTACAGATACATTCAGACATGCGGGGGCTTCATTAAATATGTCCTCACAGCATCTCTGCTGGCTAAGCCCCCCCCCCCCTCAACTTATCATGTGACTATTGGTCTAAGCCACTAAAGAAGGGGCAAAGAGGAACTTTAATTCACTCACAATATTAGTTACCAATGAAACATGATTTGTCAACATGCTGTTTTCAAATTAAAACGTTCAGCAGTTAAACACACAGAAAATGGCCATACCCACTTCCCACATAGAGGTCCCCTTGCCCTCTGCAAAAACAAGCATTGACATAGCCAACAGGTGTGGCTTTCAGTGTGCCCCGGAGCTGCTGCGTTGTGCTGGGGAGGAGGACTACACTCCCCCGCAACCCTTGCCCACTGACATTGCCCTCAGGCACTGGAGCACCATAGGTTCGTTGGAGGCACCCCGCAGTGCGGGACCCTCATCTTGCCTTGCTGCCCAGGAGTTTCTGCGTTGTGCTGGGGAGGAGGACTACACTCCCATGCAACCCTTGCCCAGTGACGCTGTGCTCAGGTGCCGGAGTGCCATAAGTTCGTCAGAGGCGTCCCACAGCGCGGGACCCTCGTCTTGCCTTGTTGCCCAGGAGTTGTTGCGTTGTGCTGGGGAGGAGGACTACACACCCCAGCAACCCTTTCCCAGTGATGCTGTCCTCAGGTGCCGGAGTGCCATAAGTTCGCCAGAGGCATCCTGCAGCGCCGAACCCTCGTCTTGCCTTGCTGCCCAGGAGTTGTTGCATTGTGCTGGGGAGGAGGACTACACACCCCAGCAACCCTTTCCCAGTGATGCTGCCCTCAGGCGCCGGAGCACCATAAATTTGTCAGAGGCGTCCCGCAGCGCGGGACCCGTGTCTTGCCTTGCTGCCCGGGAGTTGCTGCGTTGTGCTGGGGAGGAGGACTACACTGCCCAGAAACCCTTGCCCAGTGACGCTGCCCTCAGGTGCCGGAGCACCATAAGTTCACCGGAAGCGTATCACAGCGCGGGACCCTCATCTTGCCTTGATGCCCGGGAGTTGCTGCGTTGTGCTGGGTAGGAGGACTACACTCCCCAGCAACCCTTGTCCAGTGACGATGCCCTCAGGGGCAGGAGCACCATATGTTTGTCGGAGGCATCCCGCAGCGCGGGATGTGCGCGGGTCGCGCCTGGGCAAGGCCCAGGCCAAGACCGGGCCAAGAGCGGGCCCATCTGCCCCCGTCAGTGCCAGGAAGGCCCACCCCTATACATCTGCCACCAAAAGGTACTGATTTATTTGCTGTTACGCACAGTCCTTTGATCTGTTGGCTCACTGTTCTATAGTCCCCTGTCTTGCACCTTGAGCTCTTCATTGAGTGTCATGAGGAAACAGAAGGCTGCTCCTGCCCCTGGGAAACCTACCCCTGGTTCCACCTTAGATGGCTTTTTTGCAACATGCTGTGGGGATCATTAGCACAGAGAAATCGACTTGGCAGAACAGCGTTTGTCCCTGACATTTTTGCCTGAGCCGTCTTCCGAACTATTACTAGATCTCACTGAGTCTCATGTGTCCACCGCGATGTCCCCCCCCCAGCACCGCTTCGCCTCCACCTGTCACGATTCACTCCCTGTGCTCTCATGCCCACCACCAGGGGGCCGAATTGTGGGGCTTTCCAGTGTTCTAATATGCTTCCAGACACTCCCCTGTATGCATATCCTGACTTTCAGGCATTTGGACATCATTTAGGAATTGACATCCATTCCCAATCCATGCCGGGTTTTGTGGAAGCCAGTCAGCTCATGCTGGAAACTCCATTACCTATAATCCCCTGCTCACTGCTTTGTCTCCACCCCTGCAGGCCAAGGATGGTTGGAGGAGTTCAGCTCACCTGTGGCTGGCTGCTGCTAGCCTGCTCACACCTGATGCGCATTAGTACTGTGAGCTCTTTTAAGCCCCAGCTCCCTTCAGCCCAGTGTTGGTCATTGTAGCTGTTTTCTGGTGAGACCGATCCTTGTTTCCTGAGCTATAGCTATTCCTTGTGCCTGAATTAGCACTGCCTGCAGTGCTACCTTGTTTCCTGAGTTCCTGAGCTATAGTTATTCTTTGTTCCTGTTCCTGGGCTTCAGCTATTTCTTGTTCCTCTTTTGCACTGCTTGCAGTGCTCTCTTGACTCCTTGTTTCATGAGCTGTAGCTATTTCCTGTTTCCTTGAACCAGTACTGCCTGCAGTGCTACCTTGACTCCTGAAGCTTTAGTAATTTCCCTGTTCTTGAACCAGCACTGCCTGCAGTGCTACCTTGACTCCTGAAGCTTTAGTAATTTCCCTGTTCCTGAACCAGCACTGCCTGCAGTGCTACCTTGACTCCTGAAGCTTTAGCAGTTTCCCTTGTTCCTGATCTAGCACTGCCTGCAGTGCTACCTTGCCTCCCGAGCCTTAGCATTCCTTGTTCCTGACCTGCAGCAGTTTCCCTTCTCCTGAACCAGCACTGCCTGCAGTGCTACCTTGACTCCTGAAGCTTTAGTAATTTCCCTGTTCCTGAACCAGCACTGCCTGCAGTGCTACCTTGACTCCTGAAGCTTTAGTAATTTCCCTGTTCCTGAACCAGCACTGCCTGCAGTGCTACCTTGACTCCTGAAGCTTTAGTAATTTCCCTGTTCCTGAACCAGCACTGCCTGCAGTGCTACCTTGACTCCTGAAGCTTTAGCAGTTTCCCTTGTTCCTGATCTAGCACTGCCTGCAGTGCTACCTTGCCTCCCGAGCCTTAGCATTCCTTGTTCCTGACCTGCAGCAGTTTCCCTTCTCCTGAACCAGCACTGCCTGCAGTGCTACCTTGACTCCTGAAGCTTTAGTAATTTCCCTGTTCCTGAACCAGCACTGCCTGCAGTGCTACCTTGACTCCTGAAGCTTTAGTAATTTCCTGTTCCTGAACCAGCACTGCCTGCAGTGCTACCTTGACTCCTGAAGCTTTAGTAATTTCCCTGTTCCTGAACCAGCACTGCCTGCAGTGCTACCTTGACTCCTGAAGCTTTAGCAGTTTCCCTTGTTCCTGATCTAGCACTGCCTGCAGTGCTACCTTGCCTCCCGAGCCTTAGCATTCCTTGTTCCTGACCTGCAGCAGTTTCCCTTCTCCTGAACCAGCACTGCCTGCAGTGCTACCTTGACTCCTGAAGCTTTAGTAATTTCCCTGTTCCTGAACTAGCACTGCCTGCAGTGCTACCTTGACTCCTGAAGCTTTAGTAATTCCCTGTTCCTGAATTAGCACTGCCTGCAGTGCTACCGTGACTCCTGAGTTTTAGTAATTCCCTGTTCCTGAACTAGCACTGCCTGCAGTGCTACCTTGACTCCCGAGCCTTAGCATTCCTTGTTCCTGACCTGCAGCAGTTTCCCTTCTCCTGAACTAGCACTGCCTGCAGTGCTACATTGACTCCTGAGCTTTTGCTCAATTCTTGCTCCTGCCCCAGCACTGCCTTCTATGCTACTGAGTTTTCTTGATTCCTGAACCTGCACTATTCTAGTATACCCTTGTAGCCTCCCCTTCTGTATATCCTTTTCCAGTCCCTGCCTTTCTTCCCATTTCCTTGGTTCCAGTTCTAGTTTGCTGTCTTTCTATTTCTGCTGTCTTGCTTCTGTTACCTTGTATGTTTGTTTCCTGCTTTCTGCCAAGTGTGCCCTGTGATTTCCTTTCTTTCCTGTTAAGCACTCCTCCTTGCTAGCTCCTTGTCTATTGTGCTTGTGTTTAGTTCTACCCCTTTGCTGTTACTGCCTTGCGTGTTCCTGTTCGATTGCCAGGATCCGTGGGCACAGCTGACTACCTAGGTGGTGTTTTTTGTTCACTGTGAGTATTGTCTTTGAGTTACTGTTATAACATCACCATAGGTATAAGCTCCACAGACCCTGCCTTTGCATACATATCCTTTATGTGGGTATTTTCAGTCGGTATCTGTAACAGCAATTGTGGGTGAGGAACTTACTGAGCTTCAGTCTTACCGTGTGGAGCTCCTGAGTGATTTACCCCACATTCCCTTTATTGTTAATGTTGTATTATATATATATGTCTTGCACGTCCGTCCTGGGTGTAGTTAGTCTGAATGCTAAATTGCCTTGTGAGTGCCCTTCCTTTCTGAGTCTTAGCCATCTTGTTCCTTTGTACAGGCTTCCCCTTTGGATCCCTTTTCTCCTCTGACTTCCTGTGTGATCCTGGGCAGCGCTGTACTCCTCTCTCTCTGTGTACGTTTTCTACCCCGTTCCCAGTCCTTGCCCAAGTCCCTGACTGTGTTCCCGACATAGTCCCGGACAGTCCCTGACACCACCTGCTTTGGGTCCTGACCAGTTGGCCACTCCCACCTGCACTAAACCCTTGACTGTTGCTACTATTAACGAGTGTGATGATATCATGGTGTGAGATCAACCATCTGTGTGCCCAACTAACTTGACTAACTCTGAGGCCACAAATAATAGAGGGGGCAAGAGTAAGAGAATGGACCGGAATGTTAAATCAAAAAGATTTAATCCAGAGCCACCTATTGTGTCATCTACCCCAGCTCTAGCCTCAAATGTGAAATCAGCCCTCGACTAATGAGTTGTATGCAAGACTCCTTGGCAGTTTTAGCTGGGGAAATGTGTAAAAATGTAATATCTTCACATACTGCATCTCTGGTTCCTATTATCAACAGACTAGGCATGATTGAGGAAGCTTTGGCTAAGCTGGGGGTTACTTTGCTGGTGCAACAGCCTGTAAGATCTTCTCTACCCGGCCCATTAGTCTGCACTAATGACAAGGCCCATTCAACATACCTCTTATCACACCCCTCAGCTATGGTGGTGTGTCTGATTCTTCCCAGGCTACTAGGGGCATTGCCTGTAGCTGTAGTCCAGGTAGGCATACTCCTGAATCAGGGGTATGCCCGCAGAAAGTTCTTGAAGGTAGTAGTGGGGACCGGGCCCAGCAAGTTAGATCGTGCGTCTCTGGAAGCATGTCATTTGGTTCTACTCAGTGTTCTCTTCCTTCTATGAGCCAAACGTTGCAACTGCCCCCTCAGGCCACCCCTCTTGTTGTGATCTTAAGAAATGAACCCCCATTGAGCAAGAGCTCACGTGAAGATCATGAGCAATTGGCAAACAAGGTTGTCCATTGGATTAACACTCGATTTGGAGGTTTCATGCTAGGTCACAAACAGATAAATCTTGTGAGTAGAGTTCCTTGGGTGGGTAATACTCCAACTGCTATTATGGCCCTTCCGCTGGGCTATTTTTATAAACCAAACACAAGGAGATGATGGACGGAGCGCTGAAACATTTCAGACACTCACCCCCAGTCACAGATCTGGGTTGAATCCATCATCGTTCTTTAGCTCACTTCGCCACCCCAGTTCAGACCCAGCTATATGCAAATGAGGCTTGACCCTGTGCCTTATGGGAACAGTCCAGCCCGAACTGCCAAGCCATGTCTTCCCTGGACCGGAAACAAGCATCCTGGGACCGGTTTCGGGCTAACAGCCCTCATCAGCCAGGCTAGCTTGAATCCAGTGGCAAAGTGAGCAAGGGACCCACGTCTGGGCAAACCCTGCCAACTTAGGGCGAACAAAGCGATACCAAAGGGGATGATGGACGGAGCGCTGAAACATTTCAGACACTCACCCCCAGTCACAGATCTGGGTTGAATCCATCATCGTTCTTTAGCTCACTTCGCCACCCCAGTTCAGACACAGCTATATGCAAATCAGTCTTGACCCTGTGCCTTATGGGAACAGTCCAGCCCGAACTGCCAAGCCATGTCTTCCCTGGACCGGAAACAAGCATCCTGGGACCGGTTTCTGGCTAACAGCCCTCATCAGCCAGGCTAGCTTGAATCCAGTGGCAAAGTGAGTAAGGGACCCACGTCTGGGCAAACCCTGCCAACTTAGGGCGAACAAAGCAAACACAAGGAGATGATGGACGGAGCGCTGAAACTTTTCAGACACTCACCCCCAGTCACAGATCTGTGACTGGGGGGTGAGTGTCTGAAAAGTTTCAGCGCTCCGTCCATCATCTCCTTGTGTTTGCTCTATTTTTATAAACCCCAGAGTCGTCTGAGCACTCTTTTACTATCTGAGCATATTTTTCCAACCTTGAATAGATTACTTCTCTTTTGCAATTGGACCTACAGGACTGACTTCCTGATGCAGCCTCTCCCTTGGGTTCAAGTGATCTACTAGCTGAGTCTGTGCATCCTGGGATTGATTTTGAATCTACGCCTTCTGTGCCTGTCAGGAGAAGCCCTATTCCCACTAGGGTTAATGAAAGTCGTACCGTGCAACCACTATCTATAGCCTCTTGGAATATTGCCGGTTTAGCCAGCAAATGGGATAGGTATGATTGGCTTAAGTTCATTGAATGCCAAGCTATTATATGTTTACAAGATCCGTGGCTTATTGACCCTATGTATGTGAATGGGTATGCTAGCCACCACACACCAGCAGTTGCTAATAACATGGGAAGGGCCAAGGGTGGTTTGACCACGTTTGTCTCTCTTACTTTCCCCCCAAAGGTGTTATTGTCAAATTGTGATTCAGTATATTACCAGATGATCTTCGTCAAGTGTTCTGTAACAAGATTTCTGCTGATAAATCTATATAATAACGTCTTATTACCATTCCAAGGTTAATCTAGCGCGCTCTCTACTCAAGGACATTGAGAAATGCACCAGTAAGATTCAAGGTGGCTGTGCTCTGATATTGTTGCGGGATTTTAACTTAAATGTTTGTCAGTTCTCTCAGGAAAATATCAGTGGGCTGGAGGATGAGGCTGGGATTCCTTTTACCCTTGCACACTGCCCTGTTGGTGATGAACTCAACCTGTTGTTGGCTAAATTTGATTTCAATTTCTCCTTTGATGCTCTAAGCCTTACACCAAATACTACACCCACTTTTCTGGGGCGAGGTACTCCGAGCCACATTGATTTTATTATTTTCTCTAAATCACTCAGAGATTGGGTTTTGGATTATAATCTTGCTGATTACCCCCTTAGCAGCCATAGGTTTTTGTCTCTTTCTCTACACGGCTCACTGATCTCTAGAATCTCTGCAGTTGTTTATCCTGCGCACTTATTATTTTCTAGGAATCGTGTGGCAATAAAAGCCTCATCCAAGGTAGATGACCCCTGCTTTTTAGTGCAGTTAGTGGTCTCTACATACCCTGATTTTCTGGTCTGTTTATCAGACGATCACACTCAGGGTTGGGGTCCTGTGCTTGTCAATAGCTTTGATAAGATCTGCAGAGCAGCATTTGATCTCATTTTGGTTCCACACAACATGAGACATAAGCCACCAGCAAAGTAGTTTGATGCCAATTGTACCCAGGCACATAACCAGCTATTCACTGCACTGAAAAAATCTCCTAGAGAACAGGAAGTGGTGCAGAGATGTAGAACTCTGTATCAAGACGCCTTTAGAATCAGGAAGAATACTATCAGAGAGGTAGCTTTTTCATCACTAGTGCAGGCAATTGAACTTAGGGACTGCAAGGCCTTCTGGGCGACAGTGAATCACAGTTTTTTTTTAGGACAAACAAGATCCTGGTATTGACACTGTTATCCCCTCTGATATCTCGGTCACCCATTTTACTAAGCTTTATGCTGAGACGTGCTTAAGGAGCCCATATGTTCCCGATTAAATCCCTTTGGTTTCTCTCCAGTAGCTGACCGGCATTCCAACTGTGTCCCAGCTCCCGCTAAGTTTTTTGAGGGCCCAGCAATTGAATTGGAAGAGGTTATGCAGGCTGTGGCTAATTGTCTGATTGGGCGTGCTCCAGATGGGATTCCCTCTGATATGTTTAAAGCTAATACCCCACTGTAGGCCCCTTTATTGACAAATGTCCTCAATGTCACCTTAATTGCTGGCCTTCCCAAGAACTGGTCTCACGCGACTATTGTTCCTATTTTTAAAAAGGGTTCAAAAAATGATCCCACTGTTATTGCCCCATTTCACTGAATAATTCCACTGCAAAGATTATGGACCGTTTGCAGCTATGGGCCGAGGAGTGTGATATACTCTTGGATCTTCAATTCAGTTTCCGCTCCGGCCTAGGCACAGTCCTTAAATCTATGTTTGTTAATTGCCAAATACACTGTGGCCAAGTGTGACAAGCTGTATTTGGCTTTTATGAGTTCTGTCTTCGACTCTGTCAATAGGTCTAAATTGTGGGGTATCATGACCAACATGGGGGTTGATTTTTATATTGTTAATTCCCTTAGAGAACTGCACAATGATGTTACTGGCAGTGTAAGGTAGAGCCCAAGGGAGGAAATTACACCAGTTTTCAGCCTGACAAGGGGCGCTCGCCAGGGCTGTGTCTTGGCATCTTTCCTCTTTTCCATTTATATTAACAGCCTGGAGGATAAACTGGTGAACCTTAGGGCAGATTGTCCTTGTGTAGGTGATCGTAGTATTCCCACATTAATTCATGCAGATGACACTGTCCTAATTGCTAGGACTGCAAACAGATTGCAATGCCTGCTGGACTGCTTCTGTGAATTTATGGCCAGTTTAGATCTTATGGTCAACCAAGATAAAACTCAAATAATGATTTTTTGGGCAAGGAAGAAGGACAATGTATCCTTTGTAGTGAACAGCAAGAAAGTTGGCTCTGTTCTTACTTTTTCCTACCTAGGCATCCCCTTTGATACATGTCTCTCACGTGGGCCTTAGAAGACCAGCAGAGCTGCTGCCTTTTTCAAATCAGTGGAGGGCTTTCTCAATTTTGCCCGAAAACTTGGCCAGAAACTTGTAAAGGAACTCTCTCCTTTCTATAAAGCCAAATGCTGCGCTATTGCTTCGTATGGGGCAGGGCTGTGGAGTATTGAAGATCAGGGAGGCCTCAAAAAAATTGAGAATGGCTCTGATGGAGCAGGGTAAATGTAAAAATGTTTAACCTCCTAATATTTTCGTACAATATTAATAAACATGTTCGTTTAAGTAAATAACCAACAATGTATGGTAAGGGTTAATGGTAACACGCAATTCAGTGTGCAAATTAATTGACTCATAATTGTTTACGTATCTAACATAACATAATATTTGCGTACTAATTAAATAATAAATGCATGATTTGTGCTTTTAAATAAAACGTGTGGTTGCAAAATAAAGCGATGGTAAGTAAGGGACAAGCTTTATATGTTGCTTCTGCTAGGTAATACCTAATTGGGGTACGTAGAAAGACGGGAGGGAAACAAAAGGGTTTATATTTCTCTGTTTTAATAACATTTTGTTTATCTTTGAAAATAGTGCGCTTAGGCCTGCCGAGCAGCAATATAAAATGGCCGCGAGTTACTAGAGTGCGCATGAGCGGATGAGACCATGTGATAGAGGAGAGAGGCTGTGGAAAAGGGATGATCACGTGCTGATGCCGAGAGGCTAAGATGAAAGTATGGTCAAGGCTGCTGTGACCCTTCTGAGCAGATGTGTGCCAAGATGATCAGCAAGAAGCATGAGAAGCCTGGTTGAATCAATAGACGGAACTGTATTGCACAAAATGTAACAGAAAAAGATACAATTTGGACTGATCGAAACGGATGAGCAAGTGCATGAACTGTGGGAAACGATGCTTGCATGGACATTCCACACGGAACTGGTTAAGACCAGGAAGTTTGATTAAAATGTATATGGACCTGAGTTTTTGACCAATGAGAATGAATCGCGCCATGTAAGAAGAAACATTTTATGCTGTAAGCTAGAATTAGGGTATAAGAAGACCTACTCTTGGTGGGAGGGGTTAGAATGCTGCGGGATGCTGCGGGAGATGCTGAAGAAGTTAGACGCTGTAGATGGGAGAAGTTGCGGTTGCTGATGCTGACGAGCTGATGCTGCTGCTGTTATTTTCCTTTTCCAGTTGAGTATAAAGATGCTGCTTTAGGAGAACTTTTATTTGATAGATTTTATTAGAATTATTAGGCCTTCCCCAGAGAGATAGATAGATTGATCTATAGAGTTCTTAATATGATAACCTCACTTTTCCGTCTAATAAAAAGTGCCATGCAATTTCAAACTATTCTTATATTGATGATAAATGCAATGATCTGAATAATAAGATTAATTTCAATTTCCTGCATTCAAAAATTTATATAAACTTTATTATTCTTTAAACAAATGACTCAGTGATTTTCTTTAGCATAATGATTAATAATGAAATGGTAAAAGAGTTCATTGTGATTGAGCTGGTCTTAATCACCATCAACTGATTCCTACTAGTTGGTCCATCGACCAATGAGCGGAATACCTTAAAAGCAAATGAGAAATATTATGTCATTATAAAAGAGGTATCCCGTCTCCTTCCAGCGAATCGTTTTTCTCCTAGGTTCATTTCGGAGGAAAATCCAGGGAACAAATGAGTAAGTGAATGTATATGCGGTGTTATGGGCCCCACCGTCATATGGATATAGTGTGTGTGTTAGAGAAATAATTGCACCTGGATGACCAAAGCATAATAGGAGAAATTATTTTTATTGTTAGCGCTGGATCAGATTTCTTGGTAGTGATGGAGCAGGGTAAATGTAAAAATTTTAACCTCTTAATATTTTTGTACAATATTAATAAACATGTTCGTTTAAGTAAATAACCAACAAATGTATGTAAAGGGTTAATGGTAACACGCAATTCAGTGTGCAAATTAATGGACTTATAATTGTTTACGTTTCTAACATAACATAATATTTGAGTACTAAAATAATAATAAAATGCATGATTTGTGCTTTTGAATAAAACGTGTGGTTGCAAAATAAAGTGATGGTAAGTAAGGGACAGCTTTATATGTTGCTTCTGCTAGGTAATACCTAATTGGGGTACGTAGAAAGACGGGAGGGAAACGAAAGGGTTTATATTTCTTTGTTTTAATAACATTTTGTTTATCTTTGAAAATAGTGCGCTTAGGCCTGCCGAGCAGCAATATAAAATGGCCGCGAGTTACTAGAGTGCGCATGAGCGGATGAGACCATGTGATAGAGGAGAGAGGCTGTGGAAAAGGGATGATCACGTGCTGATGCCGAGAGGCTAAGATGAAAGTATGGTCAAGGCTGCTGTGACCCTTCTGAGCAGATGTGTGCCAAGATGATCAGCAAGAAGCGTGAGAAGCCTGGTTGAATCAATAGAAGGAACTGTGTTATACAAAATGTAGCAGAAAAAGATACAATTTGGACTGATCGAAACGGATGAGTAAGTGCATGAACTGTGGGAAACGATGCTTGCATGGACATTCCACACGGAAGTGGTTAAGACCAGGAAGTTTGATTAAAATGTATAGGGACCTGAGTTTTTGACCAATGAGAATGAATCGCGCCATGTAAGAAGAAACATTTTGGTGAGAGGGGTTAGAATGCTGGAGTAGAATGTTGCGGGATGCTGCAGGAGATGCTGAAGAAGTTAGATGCTGTAGATGGGAGAGTTTGCGGTTGCTGATGCTGACGAGCTGATGCTGCTGCTGTTATTTTCCTTTTCCAGTTGAGTATAAAGATGCTGCTTTAGGAGAACTTTTATTTGATAGATTTTTATTAGAATTATTAGGATTTCCCAGAGAGATAGATAGGTTGATCTATAGAGTTCTTAGTATGATAACCTCATTTTTCCGTCTAATAAAAGTGCCATGCAATTTCAAACTATTCTTATATTGATGATAAATGCAATGATCTGAATAATAAGATTAATCTCAAATTTCCTGCATTCAAAACTTTATATAAACTTTATTATTCTTTAAACAAATGACTCAGTGATTTTCTTTAGCATAATGACTAATAATGAAATGGTAAAAGAGTTCATTGTGATTGAGCTGGTCTTAATCACCATCAACTGATTCCTACTAGTTGGTCCATCGACCAATGAGCGGAATACCTTAAAAGCAAATGAGAATTATTGTGTCATTATAAAAGAGGTATCCCGTCTCCTTCCAGCGAATCGTTTTTCTCCTAGGTTTCATGACGGAGGAAATCCAGGGAACAAATGAGTAAGTGAATATATATGCGGTGTTATGGGCCCCACCGTCATATGGATATAGTGTGTTAGAGAAATAATTGCACCTGGATGACCAAAGCATAATAGGAGAAATTATTTTTATTGTTAGCGCTGGATCAGATTTCTTGGTAGCAGAGTTATGGTTACTATAGATTAGTTTGGTGATTATTGATTTTTTATTATAGATTATTGATAAGTTTATGTCTAACACTTTTTGTTGAGTCGCGTTATGTTATATGTAAGTTTTCACGCTTCCGGGAAGTAGGAAGTGGAACACGTGTGGCAAGAGAAGTCGCATGGAATTTTTACACTGTCTGAGTTCATTTTTGGTAATAACACAGGTTGTGTTATATTAGGGACATTTTGCGTATAAAAGGTGTGTAAGTGAAATAGTGATCGGTTTTCTTGTGAAACTCTGACCTTAATTCTCAGGAGCAGTATAGTCTCCACATGTGTTTTATCCCCAGAGAAACGGGTTTACCGCTTGCTTGAAAGAAGGGTAAGGTAGAGGGAAGTGCTACTTTATCGACGAAACTGAAAGTTCTGTGGTAGGGTAGAGGTAAGCGATGCCTACTGGAAAATACAGAATTCTTGTGTGAATGGTCAAAGCTATCTTTTCGGTTTAGCGAATCAGACAATGGAAATGTGGATAAAATGTTGTAACTAACAAGAATTGTTGAAAAAGAAAATTGCCGATAAATTTTGTAAAGGAGGGGTCAAGAGTAAAAGTGACGTAGACAAGAGCCGCGCTGGGATTGGTCAGTGCGCTAGTCACATGAGAACAGGAGTAGGACTGACGTAGACAAAAGCCGCGCTGGGATTGGACAGTGCGCCGTAGACAGAAATCGCTGTGATTGGAGTGTTGGTGTGAGTCGCGCTAGTATTGGTTGAAATAACGCATAGGGAACAGTATTGAATTGCGGATCGTTTAAGGAGAAAAAGATTGTGAATCATGTCGTACTATGAGTATGGAAAAGAGAAAACGTCTTGGATGTCGAAAGTTAAGAACTTCTTTAAAAAGGACAAAAAGGTAGTGACTAGAGAGGGACAAATAATTCCTCCGCCGAAATCACCAGCTTCACATATGATGCTGAAATATGGATATCATACATGCATATGGTTAGAAAATTGGACAAAATACACCAAGAACGATGGAGCATTGGCTTTTCCTGAGAATGGTTCATTTAATGTAGCTGTATTACGGAACTTGAGAGAAAAGATGGTAATGTTAGAACCCAGACCTAGACCGACACAGTTTGAAGCTTTAACGGAATGGGAAGATGAGATGTATGAGCGAGAGAGATACAGAGGATTAAAGAATCATGAGTTTATACCCGGAAGGTTGTGGGGAATAAATCATGAGGACAGAGTAAAGCGTTGGAGATACGCTAACATGACAGGAGGTTTGTTTCCAGCTTTTGCAGTTGAGGAAGAAGCAAAGAGAAAGTGTACTGAGAAAAAGAAGCATGTAGTGGTAGAAAAGTATGTGTATGGTGGTAGTGAAACAGATGACGAATTACTGGAAGATATTTTAAACAGAAACCCACCTCCATACCAACAGACTTCTGCGGTGGTGACACCTAATGCACCGCAAATGGAAACTGGGAGAAATAAAAAACCCGAACGAAGAAATGAAATAAATAGGTCACAAGAAACATTTAAAATTTCACAAAATGAAGAGACAGAAAGCGACAATGCAATTGAACTAGCAAAAACGACAAAAGAATTGACTGAGAAAATAAGAGAATTGACAAAGAATATGGAAGCTGTAACTGTACCAGTAACGATAGGTCCAGTAATGCCAATTTTTGAGAATCAGAAAATAAATGAACATTCTTTGGTGATTCCCATGAATTCACATTTGCAAAGAAAAAGAGAAGGGATGGAACTGAATAATGAAGGTGCACACAATTCGGTTAGTACGTGTAGACCAAGTCCACCTACAAATTTGACGATAAATGAGAGTGAGATTAGGAGAATGCCTATGGTGACAGAGTCTGCATCAGGAAAACCAGAAAGAAGCAGTGATTGGATAGAGTTAAATAGTACGCCTGTAGGTCCGACTCCAGAAGAGTTAAATGAATGGATGAAAGCGCTAAAAACAAAAGAACCAGAAGAAAAACCATTAGATGTAATTAGGTTAAAAATAGACATGGAAGAGTTGATTTTGGGAACTATTGGAACAGAAAAACTAAAAAATTATCAGGATGACGAGATTATGTTTTTGTGCAAGAGTCTTACTTGGAGAGCTAGAAATTTACATGACAAATTGGAAGAGATTGCAGGTGAACTAGGAGTGGAATTTGTGAAAGTGAGGACGTTGCAGAAACCGTACAGAGTAGATTTTTGTGAGAAAGACATAGAGAATTTGAACACATCAGGAAGACTGACCCAGATAAAAGAGCTGATTGTTTTATTGAGAAAATGGGGTGATGTGGATAGATGGAGAAATAGATGGACAAAGAGGAATGAGAAAACAACAGATAAAGCATCTTTGGCTTTTGCAGTGACAGATAGGGAACCAGTTGCTAGGGAATACCCGATGAGAGAAACACCAGGTGGTAGTTATGTGCATGTTCCGTGGACCAGACAGGATATACTGTCATTTACAAATGACTTCCCAAAATTGAGAGAGAAACCAGTAGAATGGTACAGACAAGTGGAGAGATTTGTTAAGGTGTCAAAAGTGCTGTGGATAGATCTAGATGGATTGTTTGATATAGTAGTACCTGCTGATTAATGGACAGAATGTAAGATTACAATTGATTGGCCAACTGTAGAATATCCAAGGGATGCCAAAACAGGAGCGCCAGGTCCAGAAGTGATGAGGAAGTATGATCAAGTAGTTACCTTTTTGAAGAATAAAATTCCACCAAAAGAAACAGATTGGGTAAAGATAGACAGAACAACACAGGAAAGCAAAGAATCAGTGCACGCGTACTATGAGAGATTGTTGTTGGTTTTCAAACAGTATAGTGGTTATGAGACACTAAGTGAGAAGGACATGAGTCATTTTGTATATAGGTTTGTGTATGGATTAACACCAGAGATAAGTGAAAGGATTAAGCAGCACTTGATAGGATGGCAGAATAGCACAGTGGATGAAGTTTTGAGATATGCTAAGTATTGCAGTGATGAAATTGAGAGTAAACAGCGTAAATTGAAAGAAAAAGCCATGTGGGCACAGGTAAAAGTTGCAGAGAAGCAAGAAGCTCAATTGAATAATACTAGCAGTGAAACAGGACAGTTTAAATCCCGACCTAATATAGGTAAAGGAAAAGGACAAATGAGCATAGATGAGGCGAAGAAAAAGTGGCCATGCCACAACTGCGGAAAGCTAGGGCATTGGAGAAACAAGTGTAAATTTCCTCCAAAACCTAATGTGGAAAATCAATCATTAAATTCACAGCTGCAGAGTGAGGTAGTTACTCAACAAGGTCAGGTGCCACAACCACCACTTCCCAAGAGTGCTAACCAACAGAAATAAAGTGCAGAAACAGGATTCTACGGAGGAGAACAGGTAAAACAGTTGTCACGTGCAGCTGAAATTTCACAATATTGGTTACGACAGAATGAAGATGAGTTGTATGAAAGTTCATGACGGTGTCTAAAAGAGAGGGAAGAGTTCGTGCTTGGCGCAACTCTAGAGGTAGATCAGTCAGGTCCATTTGTGGATGGAGAAGTGAATGGTGCAAATGTAACATTCCTTGTTGACACTGGAGCTACCCGTTCTACTGTTAGGTCAGTGGAAATTCCAAATCTTCCTCTCTCAGGTGAACATATACAAGTGGTTGGAGTTTCCAATCAGCAAATTGAAACGCCTCTTACTAGATTAGTAAAGGTAAGAATTGGTCCATTTAGTGAAATGCACCGATTTGTGGTGTGTGATTGTAGTCCCGTGAACCTTTTAGGACGCGATTTATTGTGCAAAATGAACTGCACAATTTATTGTACTCAGACGGAATTGCATTTCAGACCCCAGATGAGGATGTGCTGTATAAAATGACAATGGTAAATTTAGAACCAGAAGTAAATGGTTTGTTTCCTGTATTTGATGCAGAGAAAATTCCAAATGAGTTGAAAAGGACAGTGAAAGAAGAAGTGTGGGACTTGACAGGAGAAGATGTAGGATTAATGAAAGGAGTAGATCCCGTTAAAATAACAGTAAAAGAAGGAACGAGTTACCCAAATACGCCCCAGTATAAATTGACTCCAGAAATAATTGAAGGAATAACGCCAGTAATAAATAAAATGATTGAACAAGGGATTCTAAAAGAAATCATGAGCAGTCCATGTAATTCGCCAATAATGGGACTGAAAAAGCCAAATGGAACATATAGAATCGTACAGGATTTAAGAAAGGTAAACAAAATTGTTGTGCCTTGTTGCCCAATAGTACCGAACCCTGCTGTGATTCTATACCAGATTCCACGCGAGGCAGAATGGTACACAGTAATTGATTTATGTCATGCATTTTTCTCTATTCCATTGCATCCAGATAGCCAGCCAATATTTGCGTTTAGGTTTGGAGAGCGTATTTTGGCATGGTGCCGAATTCCTCAAGGGTACACAGAAAGTCCCTCAATCTTTAATCAGATCCTAAAGAAATCATTGGAAGATTTAAGAATGCCAGAAAAGTCAGTAATGGTTCAGTATATTGATGACCTACTGGTGGCATCAAAAACGAAAGAAGCATGTGTCAATGATACAATTGCTTTGCTGAATCATTTAGCAAAAAGAGGACATAAAGTGTCCCCTTCAAAATTGCAGTTTTGTCAACAAGAAGTCCAGTATTTAGGGCATAAAATTGAGAAAGGAGTACGAAAGGTAACGACAGAGAGAATAAAAATGATTCAAGGAATGAGAGCTCCAATGACACAAAGAGAGGTAAGAATGTTTTTGGGAATGGTTGGATATTGTCGACAATGGATAAGCGGTTTTTCACTAATTGCTAAACCATTGCAGAAACTGACAAAAAAGGATGTTAAAGATCCTTTTGAAATGAATGATGAAGAAATGAAAGCATTCAGAGAGCTGAAAAAGAAATTATGTGAGGCTCCAGCATTGGGAATGCCTGACTATGAGAAAGATTTTGAGCTGTATTGCAGTGAAAGAGATGGATGTGCATTTTCAGTTTTGGTGCAGAGACATGGAACTATGAAAAGACCAATTGCATATTTCTCAGCTGTTTTAGACCCCGTAGCGAAAGCGTTGCCTGGATGTTTGAAAGCGGTTGCTGCTACTTGTGTGAGTCTGGAACAGAGTGAAGGCATAGTGATGGGGTATCCATTGAGAGTGTATGTTCCCCATTCTGTGGAAATTCTTTTGACAAGAACGAAAACCCAATACATGACACATAGTCGGCTGACTAGGTATGAAAAGGTAATTTTGAGTGCAGATAATGTGACCATTGACAGATGTATGAATGTGAATCCTTCAACATCATTGCCAGATGAGGAGAATGTGATTGAAATGGATGAAGTAGATCACGATTGCCTGAATGTGCTCGAATACTGTACAAAACCAAGAGCTGATATACGAGATGAACCTTTGAAAGAATCAGATTATATTCTGTTTGTGGATGGCTCATGTTTGAGAACAAGTGATGGAGTACTAAGCGCAGCATATGCAGTTTGCACAGTAGCAACTGTATTGGAAGCATCTTGTCTGAAAGGTGTACGGTCTGCCCAAGTTGCAGAATTAGTAGCTCTGATTCAAGCATGTAAGTTGGGAAGAAATGTACGGGTTACGATTATGACTGACAGCCAGTACAGCTTTGGGGTTGTGCATGATTTTGGTCAGATTTGGTCACAAAGGGGTTTCTTGACGTCTGCAGGGACGCCCATCAGAAATGGAGATTTTGTGAAAAAGTTGCTTGAGGCGATACAGCTGCCTAAACAGATCGCTGTTGTGAAGTGCAATGCACATAAAAATGGGGAAGACTACATTACTGTTGGCAACAAATATGCTGACGAAATGGCACAGTACTGTGCAAAGAATGTGGTTTCTTTGAATAAATGTCGTGAAAGAGAGCATATTTCTTGTCCTTTGCTTTTTACTAACTCTATTGAAACATGGGATGAGGTGAGACAGTTACAAGAAGCTGCAGAAGACGAAGAAAAAGATACTTGGCTAAAAGCAGGATGTAGAAAACATGAAGAAACTGATGTATGGGTTTACAGGGATGAGAGACCAGTTATGCCTGATAGCATGATTTCTGACATGGCACGGATGTACCATGGACAAGCCCATATTGGGAGAGATTCAATGATCAGACTTTTTAGACAAACATGGTACAATCCAAAATTCAGAGCCATAGCTGAGAGTCTTTGTCAGAGATGTCTTATTTGTCAACAGTTAAATCCAGGAAGAAAGACAGTAGTGAGTCTAGGAAGAATAGGACGAGAAGGGGGTCCTTTCACTAGAATGCAAATGGATTTTATTGAAATGCCACCTTGCAGCAGATTGAGGTATGTTCTAGGGGTCGTCTGTTTGTTTTCCCGTTGGGTGGAGGCATATCCAACAAGAAGGAATGACAGTATAACAGTAGCAAAAGTTTTGCTGCGAGAATTCATTCCAAGGTATGGTTTTCCAGTCACGATTGAAACAGATAGAGGAACACATTTCCAAAATGAATTAGTTAAACTGATTTGTGAAGCACTTAGTATTAAACAGAAACTGCATTGTGCATACAGACCAGAGGCTTCTGGAATAGTAGAGCAAGTAAATGGAACGATCAAGAACAGGTTAGGAAAAATGTGTCAAGCTACAGGACTCAAATGGCCAGATGCTCTGCCATTAGTTCTGATGACAATCAGAAGTATTCCGGAAAGGAAGACTGGACTCAGTCCACATGAAATAATCATGGGACGAGCAATGAGACAAGCACAAGTACCTGTCAACAAGCTACTGACTATAACTGATGATCTAGTACTGGATTATTGCAAAGGATTGGCTGATGTGGTGCGTTCTGTGTTTCATCAGGTTGGACCGGATGCGACCACTCTTGAAAGAAAACCAGCTCACGACTTGAATCCAGGAGATTGGGTTCGAATAAAAGTCCACCGGAGAAGAAACTGTTTGGTTCCTCGCTGGGACGAACCACGACAAGTGATCCTAGTGACGACCACCGCAGTCAAGTGTGCAGGAGTGAAACACTGGGTACATGCCAGCCACACCATCAGAGTTCCAGAACCTAAAGATCGACATGTGAGTCGGCATCTGGAAATATCAGATAACAGTTCAGCATCAGAAAGAGAAGAGGAGACAAACAGGGTGCCAGAACCTGAAGATCGACCTGTAAGTCGACATCTGGAAGACCCAACTACAAGTGCAACGATAGAAGAAGAAGAGGAAATAGAAGAAATAGCTGAAGTTCCAGAATTTGAAGATCGACCTGTAAGTCGACATCTGGAAATATCTGACACAAGTTCAGAATCTGATACAAAACATTCGGAAGGTGAAGAAATTCTAAAAAGAAAGTGGAATTTTGAAAGCATAAGAGAAGAAACTGAGCCAGAAGATAGTGACAGTGAACAACCAAGTACAAGTTGTGGTAAAATTCCTTCGAAAATAATATTAATAGATGAAGAAGGGAGAGTTTCAAACCAAAAGTTAGAAAAATCGGAAAAACCCCGAGGAGCAGTAGGGACAGATAGTCAAACACAAGAACAGGGAAATTTAGAACCAGATAGAGAAACTGACAGGAAATCGGAAGAACCTCGAGGAGGGACAGAAATAGGTGAACGAAGGAAAATAAGAAAAGAACCACAAGTAGATGAAAGCGAAATTATAAGCTTTAAAATAAGAGGAAATAACGAAAGGATTGAAACAGAATCAGAAGAAAGTGGAGAAGAAAGAAATGAAAAAATAGAGACAAGAAAGAGAAATTGGAAAACAGAAAGAGAAGAAAAAGGAAGTGAAGCAAAAAGGCCAAGAAAAGGAGACAATTGGCCCAACGAAGTAAGAAAATTAAGATACAGAATCATAAAATTGGATGGGAAAAGTGCTGAACAAGTGAATGAAATAACAAGTCAAAAAGAGCAAGGAAAACAAGGTGGAAAACACTTGCAGAAAACGAAAAGAATAAAGAAAGTAAATCAAAAGTACAGATCGCCTGAATGGTTGTATCGTGCTTTGACTAGTCACAAAGAAGAATTGAACACTCGCGAAAACCCAGAACAAAGAAACCTGATGGGAGAAAGTGAAGTGCAACAAACCTGAGGAAACAAACCTGAAGAAAATTAGATAGTTTACCGGATTTGACAAAACACTGAACTGACGAATTTACCGGATGTGACAGAGAAAGAATTCTGAGAAAGAATTAAAAGAAAGTACCAAGCAAAGACAAAATATTGGAAGTAGAGAGTGGCAAGCAAGTCATTTCTGAGGTGTAGTGACACAAATTTTCTAGAAAACAAGTAAATAAGGTTAGAAGACAAAATGGAGAATACTAGAGATAGAAAGTGTAGATGTGAGTTTTTAAGTAGATGGTGCAAGATGTGCTGTTTTTGTACAGGTTTATTAATAACAGTATGGGTGGTTTTAGCAATAACTATTCCAATTAGTTTAGCTGTAGTGGAAAAGTCTAATAACACTGAGAAAGAAAAAGGAGCTAACACTCAAGAGCCAGTTATTTTGAAGAGTAGTGCAGAATTACATAAGGACAAATCAATAACAGATTTTTCAAAGAATGTTTTTACTAAATTACTGTATGAGTATGTAGAAACAATGGATGTAAGAGATTGCTATGTTTGTATGCAGTTGCCTGCATCTGTAGCAGAGGGTGTGACTTATCATCACCTCCCTTTGACATATGGAATAACATGTAGTGTTTTAGCAAGCTTATTTTATAAAACAGGTAGATTAGAATATTATTACACTGATATAGATAAGATTTTTGCAAAAGTTTCTGTAGTTCCCGAGCTTAACAAAATAAAAGAGGGAAAGACGTTTGGTGAATATTTCTTAGAAAATAAGATTTTAACATTAGATAGTATAAATAGGTACAACCTTACCTGTGAGTTAAAGAAGGAAGAAAAGGTATTTCTAGAAATGGTTGAAGAGAGAAGAGTGAAATTTGAAAGAAAAGTGATAGAAGAGACAAAAACACCTCTTTGGGCGTTTGAGGAAGACCATCATGACAAGAAAAAGACAAATGCAGCTATGACTCTGGATTGGCCCCAACAGGGAAGGTTGTGCATTAGAAGAAATAAGACAAGATATGACAATTATTTTGTGGGTTCCAGCAATTGCCATGACAATTACCAAATTCTAGGTGGATGGGGATTCAAAGGGGAAAAGATCCAATATTTCCAGGGATTTATTATGTTTGCGGGAATAGGGCTTATTATAGGTTGCCGGACCATTGGTATGGGTCATGCTACTTAGGCCTGGTCTTTCCAAAGATTTTTCATGTGGATAGAAAAGAAAAAGGAACACACAAAATGATAAATACCTTTACACGTAGAAAAAGGGAAAGTTTTTCAGAAATAGTAGGTGATATTTTTGGTGCATTGATACCAGCAGTGGGAATATCTTTGAATGCATTTAGAATTCGGAAATTATCCACAGTGGTAGATCGTTTATCTACAGATACTGCTGGAGGGTTCTTAATGGTAAATACCGAGATGGTTGCCATGAGAGCTATGGTGATGCAAAATCGTCTTGCCCTTGACATTCTTTTGGCAAAAGAGGGCGGAGTCTGTGGAATGCTGAAAGTCCAACATTGTTGCACTTACATTCCAGATAAAAGCGAAAATATACAGAAATATATAACAAATATTACAAATTTGCACAAAGAACTTGTTCCACTGGAGGTTGAAAGTGTGTGGGGAAAACTTGGTAAAGGGTTTTCTTCTGTAACAAATTGGTTAACAAGAATGAGTGGATTAATAATAGGGAAAGTTATAATAATAGCAACCATGATAATAATAATAATATTAGTACTGAAGCTTGCAGTAACATGTATAAAGAGAAGAAGAAAGCAGAATAAGATAGAAAAAGAAAACATGATAAACAAGGAAAGAGAGAGAGAAATAGGTGAAATAGAGTTAGAAGAAATAAAAGAGAACATGTACAAGAAAACGAAGAAACAAGTTGAAAGGGATACAGAAGTATAAACTAACAAAAGCAAATGGATAAAAGATATATGCTGTCTGAGAAAATTGTATAACTTGGTTTTTGTGGTGATATTAAAAATCACCAAAGGGGGAGTTGATGGAGCAGGGTAAATGTAAAAATTTTAACCTCCTAATATTTTCGTACAATATTAATAAACATGTTCGTTTAAGTAAATAACCAACAAATGTATGTAAAGGGTTAATGGTAACACGCAATTCAGTGTGCAAATTAATGGACTTATAATTGTTTACGTTTCTAACATAACATAATATTTGCGTACTAAAATAATAATAAAATGCATGATTTGTGCTTTTGAATAAAACGTGTGGTTGCAAAATAAAGTGATGGTAAGTAAGGGACAGCTTTATATGTTGCTTCTGCTAGGTAATACCTAATTGGGGTACGTAGAAAGACGGGAGGGAAACGAAAGGGTTTATATTTCTTTGTTTTAATAACATTTTGTTTATCTTTGAAAATAGTGCGCTTAGGCCTGCCGAGCAGCAATATAAAATGGCCGCGAGTTACTAGAGTGCGCATGAGCGGATGAGACCATGTGATAGAGGAGAGAGGCTGTGGAAAAGGGATGATCACGTGCTGATGCCGAGAGGCTAAGATGAAAGTATGGTCAAGGCTGCTGTGACCCTTCTGAGCAGATGTGTGCCAAGATGATCAGCAAGAAGCGTGAGAAGCCTGGTTGAATCAATAGAAGGAACTGTGTTATACAAAATGTAGCAGAAAAAGATACAATTTGGACTGATCGAAACGGATGAGCAAGTGCATGAACTGTGGGAAACGATGCTTGCATGGACATTCCACACGGAAGTAGTTAAGACCAGGAAGTTTGATTAAAATGTATAGGGACCTGAGTTTTTGACCAATGAGAATGAATCGCGCCATGTAAGAAGAAACATTTTATGCTGTAAGCTAGAATTAGGGTATAAGAAGACCTACTCTTGGTGAGAGGGGTTAGAATGCTGGAGTAGAATGTTGCGGGATGCTGCGGGAGATGCTGAAGAAGTTAGATGCTGTAGATGGGAGAGTTTGCGGTTGCTGATGCTGACGAGCTGATGCTGCTGCTGTTATTTTCCTTTTCCAGTTGAGTATAAAGATGCTGCTTTAGGAGAACTTTTATTTGATAGATTTTTATTAGAATTATTAGGATTTCCCAGAGAGATAGATAGGTTGATCTATAGAGTTCTTAGTATGATAACCTCATTTTTCCGTCTAATAAAAGTGCCATGCAATTTCAAACTATTCTTATATTGATGATAAATGCAATGATCTGAATAATAAGATTAATCTCAAATTTCCTGCATTCAAAACTTTATATAAACTTTATTATTCTTTAAACAAATGACTCAGTGATTTTCTTTAGCATAATGACTAATAATGAAATGGTAAAAGAGTTCATTGTGATTGAGCTGGTCTTAATCACCATCAACTGATTCCTACTAGTTGGTCCATCGACCAATGAGCGGAATACCTTAAAAGCAAATGAGAATTATTGTGTCATTATAAAAGAGGTATCCCGTCTCCTTCCAGCGAATCGTTTTTCTCCTAGGTTTCATGACGGAGGAAATCCAGGGAACAAATGAGTAAGTGAATATATATGCGGTGTTATGGGCCCCACCGTCATATGGATATAGTGTGTGTGTTAGAGAAATAATTGCACCTGGATGACCAAAGCATAATAGGAGAAATTATTTTTATTGTTAGCGCTGGATCAGATTTCTTGGTAGCAGAGTTATGGTTTCTATAGATTAGTTTGGTGATTATTGATTTATGATTATAGATTATTGATAAGTTTATGTCTAACACTTTTTGTTGAGTCGCGTTATGTTATATGTAAGTTTTCACGCTTCCGGGATGTAGGAAGTGGAACACGTGTGGCAAGAGAAGTCGCATGGAATTTTACACTGTCTGAGTTCATTTTTGGTAATAACACAGGTTGTGTTATATTAGGGACATTTTGCGTATAAAAGGTGTGTAAGTGAAATAGTGATCGGTTTTCTTGTGAAACTCTGGCCTTAATTCTCAGGAGCAGTATAGTCTCCACATGTGTTTTATCCCCAGAGAAACGGGTTTACTGATTGCTTGAAAGAATGGTAAGGTAGAGGGAAGTGCTACTTTATCGGTGAAACTGAAAATTCTGAGGTAGGATAGAGGTAAGCGCTGCCTACTGGAAAATACAGAAATCTTGTATGAATGGTCAAAGCTATCTTTTCGGTTTAGCGAATCAGACAATGGAAATGTGGTTAAAATGTTGTAACTAACAAAAATTGTTGAAAAAGAAATTGCCGATACATTTTGTAAAGGAGGGGTCAAGAGCAGAAGTGACGTAGACAAGAGCCGCGCTGGGATTGGACAGTGCGATAGTCACATGAGAACAGGAGCAGACTGACGTAGACAAAAGCCGCGCTGGGTTTGGACAGTGCGCCGTGGACAGAAAGATTGTGATTGGAGTGTTGGTGTGAGTCGCGCTAGTATTGGTTGAAATAACGCCTAGGGAACAGTGTTGAATTGAGGATTGTTTAAGGAGAAAAAGATTGTGAATCATGTCGTACTATGAGTATGGAAAAGAGAAAACGTCTTGGATGTCGAAAGTTAAGAACTTCTTTAAGAAGGACAAAAAGGTAGTGACTAGAGAGGGACAAATAATTCCTCCGCCGAAATCACCAGCTTCACATATGATGCTGAAATATGGATATCATACATGCATATGGTTAGAAAATTGGACAAAATACACAAAGAATGATGGAGCATTGGCTTTTCCTGAGAATGGTTCATTTAATGTAGCTGTACTACGGAACTTGAGAGAAAAATGGTAATGTTAGAACCTAGACCTAGACCGACACAGTTTGAAGCTTTAACGGAATGGGAAGATGAGATGTATGAGCGAGCGAGATCCAGAGGATTAAAGAATCATGAGTTTATGCCTGGAAGGTTGTGGGGAATAAATCATGAGGACAGAGTAAAGCGTTGGAGATACGTTAACATGGCAGGAGGTTTGTTTCCAGCTTTTGCGGTTGAGGAAGAAGCAAAGAGAAAGTGTACCGAGAAAAAGAAACATGTAGTGGTAGAAAAGTATGTGTATGGTGGTAGTGAAACAGATGACGAATTGCTGGAAGATATTTTAAACAGAAACCCACCTCCATACCAACAGACTTCTGTGGTGGTGACACCTAATGCACCGCCAATGGAAACTGGGAGGAATAAAAAACCCGAACGAAGAAATGAAATAAATAGGTCACAAGAAACATTTAAAACTTCACAAAATGAAGAGACAGAAAGTGACAATGCAATTGAATTAGCAAAAACAACAAAAGAATTGACTGAGAAAATAAGAGAATTGACAAAGAATATGGAAGCTGTAACTATACCAGTAACAATAGGTCCAGTAATGCCAATTTTTGAGAATCAGAAAATAAATGAACATTCTTTAGTGATTCCCATGAATTCACATTTGCAAAGAAAAAGAGAAGGGATGGAATTGAATAATGAAGGTGCACACAATTTGGCTAGTACGTGTAGACCAAGCCCACCTACAAATTTGACGATAAATGAGAATGAGATTAGGAGAATGCCTATGGTGACAGAGTCTGCATCAGGAACACCAGAAAGAAGCAGTGATTGGATAGAATTAAATAGTACGCCTGTAGGTCCGACTCCAGAAGAGTTAAATGAATGGATGAAAGCGCTAAAAGCAAAAGAACCAGAAGAAAAACCATTAGATGTAATTAGGTTGAAAATAGACATGGAAGAGTTGATTTTGGGAACAATTGGAACAGAAAAACTAAAAAATTATCAGGATGACGAGATTATGTTTTTGTGCAAGAGTCTTACTTGGAGAGCTAGAAATTTACATGACAAATTGGAAGAGATTGCAAGTGAACTAGGAGTAGAATTTGTGAAAGTAAGGACGTTGCAGAAACCGTACAGAGTAGATTTTTGTGAGAAAGACATAGAGAATTTGAACACATCAGGAAGACTGACCCAAATAAAAGAGCTGATTGTTTTATTGAGAAAATGGGGTGATGTGGATAGATGGAGAAATAGATGGACAAAGAGGAATGAGAAAACAACAGATAAAGCATCTTTGGCTTTTGCAGTGACAGATAGGGAACCAGTTGCTAGGGAATACCCAATGAGAGAAACACCAGGTGGTAGTTATGTGCATGTTCCATGGACCACAATGGATATACTGTCATTTACAAATGACTTCCCAAAATTGAGAGAGAAACCAGTAGAATGGTACAGACAAGTGGAGAGATTTGTTAAGGTGTCTAAAGTGCTGTGGATAGATCTAGATGGATTGTTTGATATAGTAGTGCCTGCTGATTTGTGGACAGAATGTAAGATTACCATTGATTGGCCAACTGTAGAATATCCAAGGGATGCTAAAACAGGAGCGCCAGGTCCAGAAGTGATGAGGAAGTATGATCAAGTAGTTACCTTTTTGAAGAATAAAATTCCACCAAAAGAAACAGATTGGGTAAAAATAGACAGAACAACACAGGAAAGCAAAGAATCAGTGCACGCCTACTATGAGAGATTGTTGTTGGTTTTCAAACAGTATAGTGGTTATGAGACACTAAGTGAGAAGGACATGAGTCATTTTGTATATAGGTTTGTGTATGGATTAACACCAGAGATAAGTGAAAGGATTAAGCAGCACTTGATAGGATGGCAGAATAGCACAGTGGATGAAGTTTTGAGATATGCTAAGTATTGCAGTGATGAAATTGAGAGTAAACAGCGTAAATTAAAAGAAAAAGCCATGTGGGCACAGGTAAAAGTTGCAGAGAAGCAAGAAGCTCAATTGAATAATACTAGCAGTGAAACAGGACAGTTTAAATCCCGACCTAATATAGGTAAAGGAAAAGGACAAATGAGCATAGATGAGGCAAAGAAAAAGTGGCCATGCCACAACTGCGGAAAGCTAGGACATTGGAGAAACGAGTGTAAATTTCCTCCAAAACCTAATGTGGAAAATCAATCATTAAATTCACAGGTGCAGAGTGAGGTAGTTACTCAACAAGGTCAGGTGCCACAACCACCACTTCCCAAGAGTGTTAACCAACAGAAATACAGTGCAGAAACAGGATTCTACGGAGGAGAACAGGTAAAACAGTTGTCGCGTGCAGCTGAAATTTCTCAATATTGGTTACGACAGAATGAGGATGAAACGGATGAAAGTTCATGACGGTGCCTAAGAGAGAGGGAAGAGTGCGTGCTTGGCGCAACTCTAGAGGTAGATCAGTCTGGTCCATTTGTGGATGGAGAAGTGAATGGTGCAAATGTAACATTCCTTGTTGACACTGGAGCTACCCGTTCTACTGTTAGGTCAGTGGAAATTCCAAATCTTCCTCTCTCAGGTGAACATATCCAAGTGGTTGGAGTTTCCAATCAGCAAATTGAAACGCCTCTTACTAGATTAGTAAAGGTAAGAATTGGTCCATTTAGTGAAATGCACCGATTTGTGGTGTGTGATTGTAGTCCCGTGAACCTTTTAGGACGCGATTTATTGTGCAAAATGAACTGCACAATTTATTGTACTCCAGACGGAATTGCATTTCAGACCCCAGATGAGGATGTGCTGTATAAAATGACAATGGTGAATTTAGAACCAGAAGTAAATGGTTTGTTTCCTGTATTTGATGCAGAGAAAATCCCAATTGAGTTGAAAAGGACAGTGAAAGAAGAAGTGTGGGACTTGACAGGAGAAGATGTAGGATTAATGAAAGGAGTAGATCCCGTTAAAATAACAGTAAAAGAAGGAACGAGTTACCCAAATACGCCCCAGTATAAATTGACTCCAGAAATAATTGAAGGAATAACGCCAGTAATAAATAAAATGATTGAACAAGGGATTTTAAAAGAAATCATGAGCAGTCCATGTAATTCGCCAATAATGGGACTGAAAAAGCCAAACGGAACATATAGAATCGTACAGGATTTAAGAAAGGTAAACAAAATTGTTGTACCTTGTTGCCCAATAGTACCGAACCCTGCTGTGATTCTATACCAGATTCCACGTGAAGCAGAATGGTACACAGTAATTGATTTATGTCATGCATTTTTCTCTATTCCATTGCATCCAGATAGCCAGCCAATATTTGCGTTTAGGTTTGGAGAGCGTATTTTGGCATGGTGCCGAATTCCTCAAGGGTACACAGAAAGTCCCTCAATCTTTAATCAGATCCTAAAGAAATCATTGGAAGATTTAAGAATGCCAGAAAAGTCAGTAATGGTTCAGTATATTGATGACCTACTGGTGGCATCAAAAACGAAAGAAGCATGTGTCAATGATACAATTGCTTTGCTGAATCATTTAGCAAAAAGAGGACATAAAGTGTCCCCTTCAAAATTGCAGTTTTGTCAACAAGAAGTCCAGTATTTAGGGCATAAAATTGAGAAAGGAGTGCGAAAGGTAACGACAGAAAGAATAAAAATGATTCAAGGAATGAGAGCTCCAATGACACAAAGAGAAGTAAGAATGTTTTTGGGAATGGTTGGATATTGTCGACAATGGATAAGCGGTTTTTCACTGATTGCTAAACCATTGCAGAAACTGACAAAGAAGGATGTTAAAGATCCTTTTGAAATGAATGATGAAGAAATGAAAGCATTCAGAGAGCTGAAAAAGAAATTGTGTGAGGCTCCAGCATTGGGAATGCCTGACTATGAGAAAGATTTTGAGCTGTATTGCAGTGAAAGAGATGGATGTGCATTTTCAGTTTTGGTGCAGAGACATGGAACTATGAAAAGACCAATTGCATATTTTTCAGCTGTTTTAGACCCTGTAGCGCAAGCGTTGCCTGGATGTTTGAAAGCAGTTGCTGCTACTTGTGTGAGTCTGGAACAGAGTGAAGGCATAGTGATGGGGTATCAATTGAGAGTGTATGTTCCCCATTCTGTGGAAATTCTTTTGACAAGAACGAAAACCCAATACATGACACATAGTCGGCTGACTAGGTATGAAAAGGTAATTTTGAGTGCAGATAATGTGACCATTGACAGATGTATGAATGTGAATCCTTCAACATCATTGCCAGATGAAGAGAATGTGATTGAAATGGATGAAGTAGATCACGATTGTCTGAATGTGTTCGAATACTGTACAAAACCAAGAGCTGACATCCGAGATGAGCCTTTGAAAGAATCAGATTATATTCTGTTTGTGGATGGCTCATGTTTGAGAACGAGTGATGGAGTTCTAAGTGCAGCATATGCAGTTTGCACAGTAGCAACTGTATTGGAAGCATCTTGTCTGAAAGGTGTACGGTCTGCCCAAGTTGCAGAATTAGTAGCTCTGATTCAAGCATGTAAGTTGGGAAGAAATGTACGGGTTACGATTGTGACAGATAGCCAGTACGGCTTTGGGGTCGTGCATGATTTTGGTCAGATTTGGTCACAAAGGGGTTTCTTGACGTCTGCAGGGACGCCCATCAGAAATGGAGATTTTGTGAAAAAGTTGCTTGAGGCGATACAGCTGCCTAAACAGATCGCTGTTGTGAAGTGCAATGCACATAAAAATGGGGAAGACTACATTACTGTTGGCAATAAATATGCTGACGAAATGGCACAGTACTGTGCAAAGAATGTGGTTTCTTTGAATAAATGTCACGAAAGAGAGCATATTTCTTGTCCTTTGCTTTTTACTAACTCTATTGAAACATGGGATGAGGTGAGACAGTTACAAGAAGCTGCAGAGGATGAAGAAAAAGATACTTGGCTAAAAGCAGGATGTAGAAAACATGAAGAAACTGATGTTTGGGTTTACAGGGATGAGAGACCAGTTATGCCTGATAGCATGATTTCTGACATGGCACGGATGTACCATGGGCAAGCCCATATTGGGAGAGATTCAATGATCAGACTTTTTAGACAAACATGGTACAATCCAAAATTCAGAGCCATAGCTGAGAGTCTTTGTCAGAGATGTCTTATTTGTCAACAGTTAAATCCAGGAAGAAAGACAGTAGTGAGTCTAGGAAGAATAGGACGAGAAGGGGGTCCTTTCACTAGAATGCAAATGGATTTTATTGAAATGCCACCTTGCAGCAGATTGAGGTATGTTCTAGTGGTCGTCTGTTTGTTTTCCCGTTGGGTAGAAGCATATCCAACAAGAAGGAATGATAGTATCACAGTAGCAAAACTTTTGCTGCGAGAATTCATTCCTAGGTATGGTTTTCCAGTCACGATTGAAACAGATAGAGGAACACATTTCCAAAACGAATTAGTTAAACTGATTTGTGAAGCACTTAGTATTAAACAGAAACTGCATTGTGCATACAGACCAGAGGCTTCTGGAATAGTAGAGCAAGAGAATGGAACAATCAAGAACAGGTTAGGAAAAATGTGTCAAGCTACAGGACTGAAATGGCCAGATGCTTTGCCATTGGTTCTGATGACAATCAGGAGTATTCCGGAAAGGAAAACTGGACTCAGTCCACATGAAATAATCATGGGACGAGCAATGAGACAAGCACAAGTACCTGTCAACAAGCTACTGACTATAACTGATGATCTAGTGCTGGATTATTGCAAAGGATTGGCTGATGTGGTGCGTTCTGTGTTTCATCAGGTTGGACCGGATGCGACCACTCTTGAAAGAAAACCAGCACACGACTTGAATCCAGGAGATTGGGTTCGAATAAAAGTCCACCGGAGAAGAAACTGTTTGGTTCCTCGCTGGGACGAACCACGACAAGTGATCCTAGTGACGACCACCGCAGTTAAGTGTGCAGGAGTGAAACATTGGGTACATGCCAGCCACACCATCAGAGTTCCAGAACCTAAAGATCGACATGTGAGTCGGCATCTGGAAATATCAGATAACAGTTCAGCATCAGAAAGAGAAGAGGAGATAAACAGGGTGCCAGAACCTGAAGATCGACCTGTAAGTCGACATCTGGAAGACCCAACTACAAGTGCAACGATAGAAGAAGAAGAGGAAATAGAAGAAATAGCTGAAGTTCCAGAATTTGAAGATCGACCTGTAAGTCGACATCTGGAAATATCTGACACCAGTTCAGAATCTGATACAGAACATTCGGAAGGTGAAGAAATTCTAAAAAGAAAGTGGAATTTTGAAAGCATAAGAGAAGAAACTGAGCCAGAAGATAGTGACAGTGAACAACCAAGTACAAGTTGTGGTAAAATTCCTTCGAAGATAATATTAATAGATGAAGAAGGGAGAGTTTCAAACCAAAAGCTAGAAAAATCGGAAAAACCCCGAGGAGCAGTAGGGACAGATAGTCAAACACAAGAACAGGGAAATTTAGAAGCAGATAAAGAGACTGACACAAATTCGGAAGAACCTCGAGGAGGGACAGAAATAGGTGAACGAAGGAAGATAAGAAAAGAACCACAAGTAGATGAAAGTGAAATTATAAGCTTCAAAATAAGAGGAAATAACGAAAGAATTGAAACAGAGTCTGAAGAAAGTGGAGAAGAAAGAAATGAAAAACTAGAGACAAGAAAAAGAAATTGGAAAACAGAAAGAGAGGAAAAAGGAAGTGAAGCAAAAAGGCCAAGAAAAGGAGACAATTGGCCCAACGAAGTAAGAAAATTAAGATACAGAATCATAAGGTTGGATGGGAAAAGTGCTGAACAAGTGAATGAAATAACAAGTCAAAAAGAGCAAGAAAAACAAGGTGGAAAACACTTGCAGAAAACGAAAAGAATAAAGAAAGTAAATCAAAAGTATAGATCGCCTGAATGGTTGTATCGTGCTTTGACTAGTCACAAAGAAGAATTGAACACTCACGAAAACCCAGAACAAAGAAACCTGATGGGAGAAAGTGAAGTGCAACAAACCTGAAGCAACAAACCTGAAGAAGTTTAGATAGTTTACCGGATTTGACAAAACACTGAACTGACGAATTTACCGGATGTGACAAAGAAAGAATTCTGAGAAAGAATTAAAAGAAAGTACCAAGCAAAGACAAAACATTGGAAGTACAGAGTGGCAAGCAAGTCATTTCTGAGGTGTAGTGACACAATTTTCTAGAAAACAAGTAAATAAGGTTAGAAGACAAAATGGAGAATAATAGAGATAGAAAGTGTAGATGTGAGTTTTTAAGTAGATGGTGCAAGATGTGCTGTTTTTGTACAGGTTTATTAATAACAGTATGGGTGGTTTTAGCAATAACTATTCCAATTAGTTTAGCTGTAGTAGAAAAGTCTAATAACACTGAGAAAGAAAAAGGAGCTAACACTCAAGAGCCAGTTATTTTAAAGAGTAGTGCAGAATTACATAAGGACAAATCAATAACAGATTTTTCTAAAAATGTTTTTACTAAATTATTATATGAGTATGTAGAAACAATGGATGTAAGAGATTGCTATGTTTGTATGCAGTTGCCTGCATCTGTAGCAGAGGGTGTGACTTATCATCACCTCCCTTTGACGTATGGAATAACATGTAGTGTTTTAGCAAGTTTATTTTATAAAACAGGTAGATTAGAATATTATTACACTGATATAGATAAGATTTTTGCTAAGGTTTCTGTAGTTCCCGAGCTTAACAAAATAAAAGAGGGAAAGACGTTTGGTGAATATTTCTTAGAAGATAAGATTTTAACATTAGATAGTATAATTAGGTACAACCTTACCTGTGAGTTAAAGAAGGAAGAAAAAGTATTTTTAGAAATGGTTGAAGAGAGAAGAGTGAAATTTCAAAGAAAAGTGATAGAAGAGACAAAAACACCTCTTTGGGCGTTTGAGGAAGACGATCATGACAAGAAAAAGACAAATGCAGCTATGACTCTGGATTGGCCCCAACAGGGAAGGTTGTGCATTAGAAGAAATAAGACAAGATATGACAATTATTTTGTGGGTTCCAGCAATTGCCATGACAATTACCAAATTTTAGGTGGATGGGGATTCAAAGGGGGAAAAGATCCAATATTTCCAGGGATTTATTATGTTTGCTGGAATAGGGCTTATTATAGGTTGCCGGACCATTGGTATGGGTCATGTTACTTAGGCCTGGTCTTTCCAAAGATTTTTCATGTGGATAGAAAAGAAAAAGGAACACACAAAATGATAAATACCTTTACACGTAGAAAAAGGGAAAGTTTTTCAGAAATAGTAGGTGATATTTTTGGTGCATTGATACCAGCAGTGGGAATATCTTTGAATGCATTTAGAATTCGGAAATTATCCACAGTGGTAGATCGTTTATCTACGGATACTGCTGGAGGGTTCTTAATGGTAAATACCGAGATGGTTGCCATGAGAGCTATGGTGATGCAAAATCGTCTTGCCCTTGACATTCTTTTGGCAAAAGAGGGCGGAGTCTGTGGAATGCTGAAAGTCCAACATTGTTGCACTTACATTCCAGATAAGAGCGAAAATATACAGAAGTATATAACAAATTTTACAAATTTGCACAAAGAACTTGTTCCACTGGAGGTTGAAAGTGTGTGGGGAAAACTTGGTAAAGGGTTTTCTTCTGTAACAAATTGGTTAACAAGAATGAGTGGATTAATAATAGGAAAGTTATAATAATAGCAACCATGATAATAATAATAATATTAGTACTGAAGCTTGCAGTAACATGTATAAAGAGAAGAAGAAGGCAGAATAAGATAGAAAAAGAAAACATGATAAATAAGGAAGAGAGAGAGAAATAGGTGAAATAGAGTTAGAAGAAATAAAAGAGAACATGTACAAGAAAACGAAGAAACAAGTTGAAAGGGATACAGTTGTGTAAAGTAACAAAAGCAAACGGATAAAAGATATATGCTGTCTGAGAAAATTGTATAACTTGGGTTTTTGTGGTGATATTAAAAATCACCAAAGGGGGGAGTTGATGGAGCAGGGTAAATGTAAAATTTTTTAACCTCCTAATATTTTCGTACAATATTAATAAACATGTTCTGTAGTGATTACGCCACACAGGGTTGGGGTAAGAGCACGTAGTTTATTGACTGTTCATCTCCACAGCTTCCAGGAACTGCCACTCCTGGGATTCAAACAGCAGCATTCCATTGACACAGCAATGACATCATAGGGATAGGGAGCAGGTGGAACAAGCTTATAGGGAAATTACTACAACATCTCCTCTCTTTCAATTGCTGTCACAAAAGAACAGAAAGTAGAGCAATACGAAAGAAAATAAAAAACAAAAAAAAACAAAAATATAAGGAAATAGAACTGTTCCTTAAGAAAACAAGAAAGCACATTATGGAAACAGAAACAAGGTACAATGTTTTTCAAAGAAACAAGAAATTTACAGTTTTAACCTGTTCGGTGGGGCAGTTGTCCTCCCACTCCTCCGTGGAGGTACATATCTCAAAGAAGTGCTTTTATTGACAGTGATCTCCCTTTGAGGAGAAACAGAGCGAACAGTGTTGCCTGAGTCTAAACCCAGTTGCATTACAACCTTCATGGGAATCTTATAGATCCTGGACAAATTCCACCAATTTTTCCCATTGACTCTCACAGCAAAGCGTGACGTAGCATCCACTTTGACAGGAGGACCAAATTTTGACAGTCCCTTTGGGACCTTGAGAGGAGACTTAATCCTCACCCAATCTCCAACCGAAATCTTGGACTTGAAATCACTACCTTCTGTGGCGAGGGGTTGGGAGGAAGAATCAAAATCCCCTTGTTTGGGAACAGATAATGACACAGAGGATTCACCTTTGTCTTGTCTCTCTTGGCATTTTAACAGTAATCCCCACCTTTTCATCCAAGCAGGACACATGTGAAATGAAGCTTCTCTTCCTCTGAGAAGAGCAAAAGGACTTGATCCCGTGGCTGCACTAGGTGTTGTGCGATGTGCCCACAACATACTTTGGACAGCTTCTTTAACGTCCACTCTGGATGAAAGAGCCCACTGAATGCACTCAACCAGAATACGGTTCGTCCGCTCAATGAAACCGTTGGCCTGTGGGTGATATAAAGCCACACGCCGGTGGGTTATACCACACTCAACAAGAAACTCAGACATTTCCTTGGAGGTAAACTGTACCCCATTATCGGATACAATTTCCTTCGGAAAACCCTCCCTGGCAAAGAGACTCTGGAGGAACTTAATGACTTCCTGAGAATTCGGATCTGTCATAAAATGAACCTCCCACCACTTGCTGAAATAATCAGCCACAACCAGCGCGAACTTGCACTTGTTGGGAAGTACATTGAACGGTCCCACAAAGTCAATGGCCAGTTTCAACCACGGACAATTCGGTACATCCACTTGTTGTACAGGAGGTGAGACAATTTTAATCACTTTATCACTGGTACTACAAGTTATACATCCTTCCACCACATCATTGATTTGGCGGTCCATGCACGGCCACCAATACACACCCCGAATTCTTCTTTTGGTATTTGTTTGCCCCATATGTCCCTCGTGACCAGCATCAATGATGCGACTCCTGAGAGACTCTGGAGGAACAAATTTATCCCCACGCATGATCATCTCTCCCCCTTCCAACGTGAGTTCATCCGCAACTTTGGCAAACGGGTGAAGATCACTATCCAAATGTTTTTCCTTTGGCCAACCAGCTACGATAAAGTGTTTCACTCTCTTAAGTACCAGGTCAGACTCCATTGCAGAAAACCAGTCTTGTTCATTGAACGATCCCACACAACATACGTCAACAGCAGCTATGAGACAATCCTCATCCGCATCATGGTCAAGGTCATTCTTGGTAAGGGGCAGAGGAGACCTTGAAAGGTAGTCGGCTCGTGTGTTGCGCCCACCAGGGATATGTGCCACAATAAAATTGTACTGTAACAACTTAGAACTCAACCTGGCGATCCTGGGGGTATGGTCTCTGACAATACGGCCTTCTAATATGGGAATGAGAGGCTTATGATCAGTAAATAGTTCAAAAGTCTTTCCCCACAAAAACACTTGAAACGTTCAACAGCCCAACAACATGCCAGCAATTCTCTTTCAATTACAGAGTAATTCTTTTCACTCGGGCGTAAGGCTCTTGACGCAAACCCCACAGTGTACTCTTTCCCTTCCTTGACTTGAGAAATCATCCCCCTAGACCATCGAGACTAGCATCCACAGACACCTTGCATTGGAAAAGAGGGTCAAAAGGGGTAAGAATGCCACACGACTCCAATTCTTTTTTATCTGTGCAAACTCTTCTTGACAGGATTCATCCCAGATGAAATTAGACTTTTTCTTGAGAAGTTCACGCATGTGGACAGTTTTTGCGGCAAAGTTGGAAATAAACTTTGTGTAAAATTCGCACAAACCTAAAAATGAAGAGACTTGTTCTTTGGAAATGGGGCAAGGCGCTTTGGATATTGCCTCAATGAGGCCCTCTCTAGGTACAATCCCATCACCGGAAATGCAGTGTCCCAGATATTCTATGGACTCCACACAAAACACACACTTGAGTTTGTTCGCCACAATCCCCTTCCCTTCTAACCTCTCCAAAACTCTCGCAAGATTTTTATCATGCAACTCCTTATTCTTTCCAGCCACCAAAATGTCGTCTTGAAATACAACGGTATCGGTGACACCCTCCAAAACCTTTTCCATGACCCGCTGAAAGACTGAGGCCGCCGAAGCCAAACCGAACGGCATCCTCTTAAACTGAAAAGTGCCAACAGGTGAGACAAAGGCGGTCAGATGTTTACAGGAAGGGTCCAGCTCAACCTGATGGTATGCTGATGCGAGGTCAATTTTGGAGAAATACCTCGCCCCAGCAAACCTAGAAAGAATGTCATCGATGCGAGGTAGAGGATGTGGAGTCTACCCAGATCTCCCTATTCAAACTGCGCAAGTCAATGCATACTCTAAGATTTCCATTCTTTTTGCGCGCGACTACCAAGGGAGACAACCAAAGTGATGATTCAATGGGTTCAATCACTCCTGACTCACACATTCTCTTAAGTTCTAGCGACAAATCATCCCTAATACTGAAGGGCACGTTGCGCAGTTTGTGTTTTACTGGAAGAGCCCCTTCCTTGACTCTTATAGAATGTTTGAAACCTATAATCGAACCGACGTTCTCTCCAAAAACCTTAGGAAACCTAGCTGACCAATAAACCAAATCTTCACCCTCGGATTGTTCGCTCACCAGAGAAACCTGTTCACGCGTCCCAGGTCTGAGAGTCATCCCAAACAACCCTTGGTGATACCAACCGAGAATATTGAGTCCCTTCTTAGCTACGTAAACTTTTCCTTCAATGCGTCTATCTTTAAAGATGAGAGAAGTGACGAAAAACCCTGACAACTCAATTCTCCTCCCCTCATATGAAACAGGGCTTCTGTCCGGAGGGTTAAGAGGTTTGTCCACCCATGTACTCTCAAACAACTCATCCGTGATCATGGTCATACGCGCCCCTGAATCCACCAATAGTTGTAAACACTTACCATCCACAAACACATCCACTATGGGATCAACGCAATCCTCTGAATCGTCCTTGACAACCACAACAAAATCAGACAGTGAACTGACAACCTCACACACAGAATCGTTCCTAGATTCTTCAGAATACACCACATTGATACTTCCCCGGAAACCACACATTTTGGCAAAGTGACCCTGTTTCCCACATTTCCGACAAGAAGCGTTCTTTGCCGGACAAACCCTAGAATTGGGGAAATGAGACGGGAACCCACACTTGGTACAGAGATTTCTAGAATAAGAACCCTTTTTCTCCGTTCTAGTGTGTATGGGCTTGTTCCCTTTTTGTTCACACGAAAATTTAGTTCTGTCTCCCTGTACCTTCTCACTCATATCTTTGTGATCCTTAATAGCATTCACCCCACTCTTGTCAGGTTTGAGCTCTCTCGAAGCTTTTGCGATAGCTCAATGCTCTTCACAATAGTAATCGTCTCATCAAGAGAAGGATTCTTAAGTGTGAGCAATTTCTCTTGGACTTTTTTGTCTCTACAATGTACCACAATTTGGTCCCGAATGAGTTGAGAGGTGAAATGTTCAAATTCACACTCTGAAGCAAGGATGCGTAAAGCAGCTACATACGACACTATACTCTCATCACTCTCTTGTTCTCTAGTAAAGAACTTGTGTCTAGCCACCACTAGACTACTTTCCACGTCGAATTGTTTCTCCAGCATAGCTACAGCTTGATCGTAAACATCTATCTCGTCTTGACCCTCGACAATGGCCAACGGAGGTAAATGTTCTAACACGGCCTGTCCCTCAAACCCCAGATTATGCTCTAAAATAAAACGCTTCCTTTGTGCACTAAATCTTGAGCCCCCATAGCACCCAAGTATTTTACGAAAGCTCTATACCATACTTTCCACTTGACAGGTGGATCCCCTGGAAGCTGTAAAAAGGAGGAGGGGTTGTACATTCTGCATGACCTAAGCAAACACACAAGTATGGAAGCTTTTTCCAAGACACTGTGCACACAATGGTACTTCTCTCTATTGAATTTGATTCAAATGCGACTGAGGAAATACGATTTTACAAGGAACATTAGAGCATAATAGCTGTTTTGTACTGTACTTTTGAACACTTTTTTCCAACTTATTTTTTTTTGTGAAAATGCATAAACAGAAATGCAGAACATAAATTCAATATGGAGACCCTTGACTACTGGTTGGCACACCAACGAACCTGGCCTCTAGCGGGCATAAACAGCATGCCCCTTGCGCAACATACTGTTAAAATGGTCTCTAGGCAGCACAGTCAAAATGCCCCTCGTAGATGCAGATGAAATAAAAACAATCCCTTGCGAAAGGATGACAGTGCACCCACGGTGGATGAAAACAGACTCCTTCCACCAGTCTCCTCACTGCCACTGAGTCTCAACACACCGCACTGAGCCCAAATACCTCATCCGTTATTTTCCTTCGAAACGAAGAGGAGTTCCTTGCGCATGTAAGTCAATCGGACTCAGCTCTCCTGTGTCGGGTGACTCACCCTCCGCAAACCCTGGGTACTGAAGTGCAGGTTGACTGCCCAACTCTTTGAGCACACACGCAGACTGGACTTGCACCTTCCCCTTTCGCGCTCTGCGACGTGACTCACCCTCTGCGACACGCTCTTCCTCAACAATGGAAACGTGATGACGCTCAAGGTAACCAGGCAACTGGAAGTTCACTTCTGAACGGCGATAAGCGGAAGTCTTCAGTCAAGCAGGCTGACCTTTGTGACGCGCTCTCTCCGCTAACTCCTGCTGATGATACTAGTACGTCATCAGTTAAGCAGGAACGGCGGAGAGAGAAAGGTATCTCCTCCCACGTATTCCAACAGACACAACCTCGGGGATGTCTTGGTGAATGCTAGTGCTCCTGGTAAGTACTCCTTGAAGAGTGCAGAGTGGTTCCTCTTTAAAACGGTCAGGCAGCTTTCCTCATCAATGCGCAAAGATAGTATAGCCACACCAAACCGGATATCCAGGATAACCAAGTTCTAACTCGTGCGCTGCCAGAAATAGTCTCATACAAAGATGTTAAGAGTCTCACCAGCGGCGTAGATCACAGGAACAGCGATTCATTGGCACATGATGTTCTTGAAGATGAGGGGCCTAGTAGTTTCTTCAATGTCTCCGCTAGATGACTCTAGTCAGTAGCCACACAATTGAGTCAGAGATAGCTAGAGACGCAACCGACGATCGTTGCACACGTAGGTGGAGAGAGGAACAGTCATCCTCGTCGCCAAATTTGTAGTGATTACGCCACACAGGGTTGGGGTAAGAGCACGTAGTTTATTGACTGTTCATCTCCACAGCTTCCAGGAACTGCCACTCCTGGGATTCAAACAGCAGCATTCCATTGACACAGCAATGACATCATAGGGATAGGGAGCAGGTGGAACAAGCTTATAGGGAAATTACTACATGTTCGTTTTAGTAAATAACCAACAATGTATGGTAAGGGTTAATGGTAACACGCAATTCAGTGTGCAAATTAATTGACTCATAATTGTTTACGTATCTAACATAACATAATATTTGCGTACTAATTAAATAATAAATGCATGATTTGTGCTTTTAAATAAAACGTGTGGTTGCAAAATAAAGCGATGGTAAGTAAGGGACAAGCTTTATATGTTGCTTCTGCTAGGTAATACCTAATTGGGGTACGTAGAAAGACGGGAGGGAAACGAAAGGGTTTATATTTCTCTGTTTTAATAACATTTTGTTTATCTTTCAAAATAGTGCGCTTAGGCCTGCCGAGCAGCAATATAAAATGGCCGCGAGTTACTAGAGTGCGCATGAGCGGATGAGACCATGTGATAGAGGAGAGAGGCTGTGGAAAAGGGATGATCACGTGCTGATGCCGAGAGGCTAAGATGAAAGTATGGTCAAGGCTGCTGTGACCCTTCTGAGCAGATGTGTGCCAAGATGATCAGCAAGAAGCGTGAGAAGCCTGGTTGAATCAATAGACGGAACTGTATTGCACAAAATGTAACAGAAAAAGATACAATTTGGACTGATCGAAATGGATGAGCAAGTGCATGAACTGTGGGAAACGATGCTTGCATGGACATTCCACACGGAACTGGTTAAGACCAGGAAGTTTGATTAAAATGTATATGGACCTGAGTTTTTGACCAATGAGAATGAATCGCGCCATGTAAGAAGAAACATTTTATGCTGTAAGCTAGAATTAGGGTATAAGAAGACCTACTATTGGTGGGAGGGGTTAGAATGCTGCGGGATGCTGCGGGAGATGCTGAAGAAGTTAGACGCTGTAGATGGGAGAAGTTGCGGTTGCTGATGCTGACGAGCTGATGCTGCTGCTGTTATTTTCCTTTTCCAGTTGAGTATAAAGATGCTGCTTTAGGAGAACTTTTATTTGATAGATTTTATTAGAATTATTAGGCTTTCCCCAGAGAGATAGATAGATTGATCTATAGAGTTCTTAATATGATAACCTCACTTTTCCGTCTAGTAAAAGTGCCATGCAATTTCAAACTATTCTTATATTGATGATAAATGCAATGATCTGAATAATAAGATTAATTTCAATTTCCTGCATTCAAATATTTATATAAACTTTATTATTCTTTAAACAAATGACTCAGTGATTTTCTTTAGCTCAATGATTAAAAATGAAATGTTAAAGAGTTTATTGTGATTGAGCTGGTCTTAATCACCATCAACTGATTCCTACTAGTTGGTCCATCGACCAATGAGCGGAATACCTTAAAAGCAAATGAGAAATATTATGTCATTATAAAAGAGGTATCCCGTCTCCTTCCAGCGAATCGTTTTTCTCCTAGGTTCAATTCGGAGGAAAATCCAGGGAACAAATGAGTAAGTGAATGTATATGCGGTGTTATGGGCCCCACCGTCATATGGATATAGTGTGTGTGTTAGAGAAATAATTGCACCTGGATGACCAAAGCATAATAGGAGAAATTATTTTTATTGTTAGCGCTGGATCAGCTCCATCAAGAGATTGCTAGCTGTCCCTCAAAGCACTAGCTCCTTCATCTGCCAAATTGAGGCAGGGATTGGCTACATAAGTGATCTCATTAACATTCAACCCCTCTTTCTGTGGCTCAGAATTTGGACCAAAAGCCAGACTTTTAACATGGCTGTGCTTGTGGACTGCTTAAAACTCTAATTCGGTCTGAGTATTCCCAGGATGAATAATATTCAGAATATTTGAAGTAGTATGGGACGGAGGAATGCATTAACCAGCTCTATTATGACTTTAAAGAATGCGTTTTTAGAGGGATGTTTGGAGGATAGAATGTGGAGCGCTGCAGATAAACCAATGGTGCAGACCTATATGGGGATTTGTCCAAGTGCTAGTCCTGTGCCATACTTAATATGGGTGGGAAATATGCATCCCAAGTTTTCATTGATTATATTTGGGTTATGCATGGTGCACTTTTTTGCTGCCTTTCCATCACAAGGCCCATATTTTTCACAACTTCCCTTGTGTCCTTGTGACGATCAATCACCCCAAACTACCTTACACTTTAGGCTATTCCGTAAATTTTACTCGTTGTTGAGGAAACGCTAGTTGCTTCCCATTCTCAGGGCGGCAAATATCCGCTACAGGTGAGCTGCTTTTATTCACCTGTTAACCTTGCCCTCTATCAAGATTAGCATTTTTGCTGCTATATATTGACTGTGCCATTAAGCAGAGGGCTACTGTTTTTATGTGACGTTTTATGAATTTTAGATGGATATTTAATAGATTTTTGTATATTGACTGCTATGCCTTTTATCTATGTATTGATTATTTTTTATACTTTTATTGTCTAATATTTAGACCGAATAAAGATATTTGATGATGATGAACTCAAGATATTAGTTACCAATGGCTAACATCAGTACACAGAAAATGTATCTGTGCAGCCTGCCTCTTTTTCAGACTCATTAATCTGCAACTGCTAGAGTAGGCAACAAAAACAGGGCACAGACGGAGGAGGCCTGGAAAGAGGAGGCATGGCTCAGACATGGAGCATAATGTCTGTGCATATTTCTGTTTGCATTTCCTGGCACTTTGAAAAAACTACTGGCTTTTCATTGAGCTGTGGAAAGGAAGCTCGTTAATTTCTTTGGGTGAGGGGGATGCTGATCACCCTGAGCACTGACTCAATGTGACTCATACACAGAATAGTGTTGGCCGGTGAATGGGTGGATGAGAAATATCCTGTTATTTTTTTGTTTTTCGATCTCTGTAAAATGAGTTACCTGTTATTTCACAGATTTTGTTTCTGACCAAAACCCTCACTTTTTTCGAAAAAAGTCCTCATCAACTAAGTCCATCTTGTAAACGTGTAGCACACTGTACAAATTAGGAGAAACATGAGCTCTAACAGGAACCTGTCAGCTAGTCGCTTTAGGCTGCTGATAGCTTCTTCCACTCTGCAATCAAATTCTTTGTTTTCTAAATGTTTAAATGTAATTAATATTTAATTAAGATTGCAAAACAAATATGTGAATTAACAAAATAATTGGAATGAAATTTAGATTTGAACCAGGACCTTTAGAACCAGTGTCGGATTGGGATCACAATAGCCCGGGCACTCCCCCAAAAAAGTGGGCAACATTTCAGAATCGTTAACTTTTTTGTAGTTTCAAATATAGTGTGATCTTGGCCTCTGGCAGGAAAAGAGAACTACAGAGACTAATGTATGCACCCCACCCCCCATGAATGGAAAGGGACGCAAATAACCTGAGGAGCTCTCTCGCTAGCCCTAACCGGCCCCCCACTACCCTAACTTTGCAGTCCTCATCCCTACCCCAGTCCTCTGCAAAGCGAGTGCTAATAGCTTCCCATCAGCAGCTCCCTGAGGCCTCTGTCATACCTGGAGGAGGCCAGGTGGGCAGGGGCACCTCATGCTGTGACAGAAGGAGCAGCCATTCTCATTCTGCCGCTGACAACTAC
The DNA here is from genome assembly GCA_963921515.1 of Calotriton arnoldi. Classification (NCBI taxonomy): domain Eukaryota; kingdom Metazoa; phylum Chordata; class Amphibia; order Caudata; family Salamandridae; genus Calotriton; species Calotriton arnoldi. The sequence continues at coordinate 1,443,949 of CAWUFW010003603.1, read as the reverse complement.
CCGGCCTTGGGTGGGTAAGCTCAGAATATGTATACAAAGGCTGTAATAACAGCCCTTTACTTCCTGCACTTGCAGTGCAGACAGGGATGGCCCTGGCTGAAAGGACTGCTTAATCCACCAAAAAAGCGGCCCACCAACTGGCTTGGCAACAGTCCCACCTTCCCATGTCCGATTGCCCGCCTTGCCAATCCGAGCCTGTATAGAACCCAAAGTGAGAGTTATATTGATACACCTAGCAGCTCAGCTGGCTGCGGCCCATCACAGCACATTTCCTCCAATGAGCCAGACTCTGTGTCCACAGCTCTGCGACTTGTTGATCCCTTTAGCTCTTGCCAAGCCCGTCCCACACTGCACACAGAGGGCGCCACGCAGCTAATTGGTATCTGTGTAGATGGCACACCGTAATGCCACCGCACGGTTTATACAGGGGTGTAGCTATCACTGGTTCAGCAGGTACATCAGCAGGACCCCTTTTCACCGCGATAATGATTATCTTTTCATACCCAAAAAAGGTTGGGGGCCCATTGCCCTTGCTTGCACAAAAGCCCCAGACACTAATGCTAACATCACTGACAGCCCGATTCACAAAGGGCCTCTGCACTCGTGGCCGAGGCCCCACACTCGTGGAGGGGGACTCGCAATCGTGGTAGAGACCCCACAGTTGTGGTGGGGGGCCTGTACTTGTGATGGGGGGCTCGCACTCATGGTGGTTGGCTGGAACTCATGAAAGAGGCCCCACACTCATCGCACGGGTCCACACTCGTGGCAAGGGACTTGCACTCGTGGCAGAGGCCCCACGGTCGTGGCAGGGGGCCCACACTCGTGGCGAGACCTCCGAACTGCAGTTTCTCACTGTGGCGGTCCCGCCACGAGTGAAGGCTCCCCACCGCGACTGCGGGGCCTCCACCACAAGTGCGAGCCCCCTGCCATGACTGCGAGGTCTCTGCCACAAGTGCGAGCCTCCCGCAATGAGTTTGAGCCCCCCGCCACGACTGCGGGGCCTCAACAACGAATGCGAGCCCCTGCCATGACTGCGAGGCCTCTGCCACCAGTGCGAGCCTCCCACCACGAGTGCGAGCCCCCTGCCACGACTGCAGGGCCTCCACCACGAGTGCGAGCCCCCTGCCATGACTGCGAGTCCTCTGCCACAAGTGCGAGCCTCCCACCACGAGTGCGAGCCCCCTGCCACGACTGCGGGGCCTCTACCACAAGTGCAGAGGCTCTTTGTGAATCAGGCCCTAAGTGTAGGCCAGCAAACCAGGTTTTGTGTCCCCACCCTGTACTGGATCTCTTCTATACTGTCTCTGATTCTTGGGAATAACATCTTTTACGAGTAAATTATAGCAGAAGACAGCGCACGCACAGATGTTAGCCCACACTTCAAAACACAAGTGCAGGTGATTAATGTTCAAACCTAGCATACGTGTTTTATACTTTCGCTGAGTGTTGGCAACACATCTGGGTTAGACAACAAAAAACAAGCAATGGCAAAGCCAATATGGCTGGCTTTAATGAACCGATGTCTGCAAATACAAGCTTTCACAAATGCACAGCCATTTGTTTTGCCGTTTCTCTGTGTAACCTGTCTCTTTCTGGCCCTCTTATATCAACACTCTGTTTTCTTTCCCCAAGCATGTGGGCGGTACGGTAGCAACATTGCAAAATTTGGGGAATAAAAAAACACAGCCACATGACATTCCTCAGGAATAAAAATGAGTCACTGACGTTGGAGGCACAGAAAGAAACACATTGCACATAGACCTTTTCATACACTTAACACATTAGAGACATAACTTTTGGCGTTGTCAATGGTTGTTGTAAAAGATTTTGACGGCTCTAGATTTTTTATCATTTGCTTGTCTGGTTTAGCAGAGGGAGGTTCATTAATATTAGGATTTTGGGGGGGAAAAAAGATTTTACTAACTAACCCTGGGATTGTTAGCTATTTATATGAGGTGTTTCTATATGTAAATCTAGTGTCCAGGGTAGAGCACTTATTGTGGGCAGGGAACGCGAAATACAGTAGTCAGACCCCAAACGCGCCAGTGCTTATTTGAGTGAGTGGCTGCCAGTTTGGGCCAACGGAACTTTTTTGTGGGGACCGGCACTTATTTGAACTCTTCCAACACTTCCTGAGAGCAAGAGAGGGAAAAACACACAAACAGGAAAAAAGCAGGAAAAGAACAACGGAAAAACCGTTACTAAGGGAGAAAGCAGGAACCTGCAAGAGTGAAATAAAGGTACAGAATGTGTCTGGCAGTGGATCAGAGGCCAGAGGTGGGTTCGAGACTACACAGCCTTGGTATTCAGCATGCTGACATTTAATAGCGCCGACCACGGACTTCTGAGCAGCGCTTTGAGCACCGGCACTCATTATTAAAAATTAAGCCCTGGACCCCCCATGAATTTACCCTTAATGCAACCTCTATATCATCTTAGCACTAGAGGTAGCAGTTTAGCAGGGGCTGTATTACAATAAGTGCCCCCCTGAACTCTAATCCCCTCTAAAAATGCAGGCTGGTTGCCGCCTGCTGCAAGCAGCCGCTCAGTGTTTTCACATGAATGCACTGCCCTGGGGGCAGCGCGAGTTCACAGCTGCCCTGGGGTCAGCGCATTCACCATAATGGGACGCATTGTCATTGTTTGCACCCGGCGCACCTTTTAAGAGGTGCGTCGGGCACAAACAATGACAATGCGTAGTACGGCCCCATAAGGGCAAAGAAACTCATAAGTAGGTGCAAAATCAGCAGTGGTGCACCAACAACAGGAATGTGGAAAGGCATGGCGGAGCATTTAAGCGCCTCCTTACCTTGCAGTCCATGAATGCTGCGCTTTACCATCCATGCACTGCAATGGGAGATACTCATTAAGCAGGCAGACTAACACATCTAACAGGCAGTAGCTAATGGTGAGACTGAAATACACTGGCCTGACCAAAAATGTGAATGACTGCTGTAAGCAATGGCTGAATGGGGCTGACCAAAACAAACAAATGGCTAAAGGGGACTGACCCAAAAACCATCTCTAAATATGTTTTGTTATTGCCGACATAAAGCCTGGCAACAACTAAAGCTCTCTGTAGCTAGATCACCGAGACTGCCCTCATCGCCGCCACCGACGACATCAGGACCCTGCTGGACAACGGTGAGACCGCAGCCCTCATCCTGCTGGACCTCTCCGCCGCCTTCGACACTGTCTGCCACCGCACACTACGCGCACGCCTCAACGACGCAGGGATCCGAGAGAAGGCCCTGAAGTGGACCACCTCCTTCCTCTCCGGCAGAACCCAGAGAGTCCGCCTCCCCCCATTCCGATCCGAAGCCTCCGAGATCATCTGCGGCGTACCCCAGGGATCATCCCTCAGCCCGACACTGTTCAACATCTACATGGCCCCGCTCGCACGCATCGCCCGACAGCACGACCTCAACATCATCTCCTACGCCGACGACACTCAACTGATCCTCTCCCTCACCAAGGACTCCCTCACCGCCAAATCCAACCTCCACGAAGGAATGAAGGCCGTCGCCGATTGGATGAAGAGCAGCCGACTAAAGCTGAACACGGACAAGACGGAGGTCCTCATCCTCGGCTCCAACCCTTCAGCCTGGGGGGCGTGGCTTGCCGAGCAGCGGAATGGCCGCTCTGTGAGTGAGCTCCGCCGGCCGGGAATTAATCCTGCCAAAATCCTTACATATGGGGAGTTGCTGACCTGTCTTACACTACCTACAGGCGGCGGGATATCCGGAGACCCAGACACTGCTCTTCCCGTGGTTTTCCCATGCTCCGGGGCTGAGTTGCGCGGCTGCCTGGAGAGTCGCCGGCGGCTCGGGGGTCTCTGGTCGCGCTGTGGGCGGGCGGCCCTGAAAATCGAGCCCGCGGCTGCTGATGCGGCGTAGGCCGCGGACCTGAGGAGGCGTTGCTGGGTCCCTGCCTGCAGCGAGCCGGCAGATTGAGGTACGAGCACAGCTCGCGGGGCAAAAGGGAGCCATTGCTTGGTGCTGTGTAGCACGACAGCGGTGAAGGAGGGCGCAGTGCCTTGTGGCGGGCATTATGGAGCCACGCTGCATCGCGGCTGAGGCCGGGCGCGGCTGGGGTGATCGGATGCCCTGACGGACGACTGCTCTTGGAACCGCCCCAGCGTTTGAGGCCGCTGCGATCTCGCTGCGGACCCCTGGGTTGGTGCGGGGCGATCTGGGAGGACAGCGGTGCTTTATGTGTTGAGACCGCCATTTTGAGATCGTGCGCGGCTGAGGAGGCCGGCTGCCCCTGCGGAGGGGCATCCCCATCGCTACTTTGTCCCTCAGCTGTGGCTGTAGGGTATATTATTGTTGACACCTTGCCGGAGGATGGGGGCGGGTGATGCCCTGCGCACCGCGACCGCCATCTTATAGCCAAGTTCCATTCGGGCTAAGTTTGGGCGCGGCTGGGATTGCTGCGGCCTCTGCCGGAGGTCACACCTGCGGACGCACAGACTCCTGGCTGTGGCCCCTGGGGGCCCAGTGCGCACTGTGCATGCCGCCCAACCTTGCAACTTGGGCCGCATTGCACCTGCAGCCCTGTTCTTTGTGGAGTGGTCGGTCTGGGGCAGCGGTCTTCAGAGGAAAGGCCCTGAAAAGGATATGAAGGAGTGAGCTGTCTGGTGGTGGAGTGGGCGAGCCTGACTGTGGTTGTACTAAGCGGCACATAAGGAGAGAAGCATAGGCGCACGCAGCGCTGCCCTCTGGGAGTTGTGTGGCGGCGTGTTGTGCTGAGTTCCATCTGGTCTCCCTTGAGCATCGCGCATCCACCTTGCCTTTGCAAATATGGGCAAACAGGATGCTAAACAACCGAAACTTACCTTTGAGAACAAGAGAACCACGCGACATACAGACTTAGACCCGGATGCGCACGTGGAGGGCCAGCATGAACCGCAAACGGAAGATCATGGCGAAGACCTGCGGACCCTTATGTTGGAGATGCGCTCCAGCCTGCGCAATATCGACACGAAGCTGGACACCCTTACTACACAGCTGGACTCGGTCAAGACACAGGTGGCGACACATGAGACCCGCCTCGACGTCCTGGATAACCGTCACACTGAATTTCACGAATTTCAGGTGGACACAAAGGAACAGTTGCTGAATATGGACAAATTGTTGGGAATTATCCGAGCCAAGAATGAAGATTTGGAGGCGAGGTCACGCAGAAACAATCTCCGCATTATTGGAATTCCGGAAACGACTGCCATATCTAGGATGGAGACCTACATAACGGACTTACTTCATGAACTCTTTGATCCTCACTTGTCTTCCGTCTTTGTGGTAGAGCGGGCACATAGGTCTCTGGGGCCGAAGCCTCCGGTGGGGGCAACACCTAGACCTATACTGGCGAAGCTCTTGAACTATCAAGATAGGGATCTTATCTTGAGGCTGGCTAGGGAAAAAGGCCAAATTTCGCACAAAGGCAATACCATATCGTTTTATCCTGATTTTAGTCCAGCTGTGCAGGCGGCACGGCGTGAATTCCTCCCTGCCAAACGTATCCTTTTACAAGCACAGATCCCTTATTCCCAGTTGTACCCAGCCAAGTTGAAGATCTCATATGACGGCACAGCCCACTTCTTCACAGATGCGAAGTCTGCCTTAAAGTTTGCTAAACATGTTGGGGGAAAGCGGAACAAAGAAACCCGAGGAGCTGAGATGTCTACAGCCGACCATCTCAGTGACAATGACTGACATGGGTATCGTATTGCTCATTAGCCTGAATGTTTGAGATGCCCTGATGCAGGCTTGGGGGGCTTCGGTGTGTTCTGCTGCTGCTGGACTTGGGTTATACAGGATAGACTCTTCTTGTGGGATTTTGTACTGTTGACATGGTCTTGCAACCCACCCTGCAGTACTCCCGGCCACCCTGTGCAAACGGGGATGTTTGCCGGTGCCACTGTGCCCCCATGGGAAGGTTCCCTATATTGCTATTTGTTTATTTGGTTTTTGTTTATTTTGGGGTGGGTACTCTACGACCTGATTGGGGGGTTGGAGTGGGTTGTGGGTGGAGGGCAGGGATTGTGTTCTTGTTTATTGCCAGTATGATAGTATCTTGTCGGTTAGACCGCATGGTTTGTAATTGGACGTCGACACGTTGTTATTGCTCACATTTCCTTATACAGAGTGTAACTCATGCCTTCACGACAATGCACTAAATTTTCTTACATGGAACATTAGAGGGTTAAATGACAGTCGGAAATCTAGACTCGTGCATGCTTATTTATCCAGACATAATATAGACGTGTGTTTATTGCAGGAGACGCATCTCAATGTCACACCATCTCAGAGGCTTCGGCACAACAGGTGGGGGAACGTGTACTCCTCCATATACTCCAATTACGCCCGGGGTGTGGCTGTGCTGATTAGGCGAGGGGTGGACTGGCGGGAAGGTGGGGTTCACGGGGATCCCGAGGGAAGGTACATCCTCATACAAGGTGTCTTGGGAGGCATTTCCCTGGTCATAGTAGCGGTGTATGGCCCCAATGTAGATTCCCCCAGCTTCTTTCAGGACATTTGGACCAGGGTTAGAGCAACTGGTTGCAGTACGATTTTGTGGGGAGGAGATTTTAATGCTATCCTAGATGATGACATGGACAGACAGGGAGCGGCTCGTTCCTTACACCCGACTGCAAGTGCTGCCTTGCGTGCCATAATCTCTGATGGGGATTTAATCGACATATGGCGTAGGAGACACCCCTTGGTTAGGGAAGGTACATGTATTTCTGGTCACCACAGCGCTTGGTCCCGGTTGGACTTCTGGTTGGGCTCACGAGACATAGCCACTTGGGCCTCTGACATTTCGCACCTACCGCGTTCCCTATCGGACCACGCACCATGTCTGCTGCAACTGAGGCTCCCAGGTTCCCTGCCCCGTGCTTTCTCCTGGCGTCTCCCGCCACATGCCCTGCTTGATGAGGCCTTTAAGGAAGAAATACGGACGCACATCATCGACTATTTTACTCTCAATATGGGTTCAGTAGATACCGAGACCTCTCTCTGGGAGGCGTTTAAGGTGGTTATCAGGGGACAGTGCATTGCCCATCAGGCGGGAGTATTGAAGGCCATTAGGGGTACGCTTACATCATTGGAAGCTCAAATAAAAGAGCTTGAAGAGAAATTCTATTCCACAAACGGGCCCGACACTGTGGCCTTCCTGAAATCGAAATTGTTGGATTTTGCTGAGGAGGCACAGCGTGAAGTTAAATTCCTGGGAAAATACGCGGAAGCGTGGCGGTATGGGGAGGGCGATAGACCGGGGCGCACGCTGGCTGGTATGATCCGACCCCCCAGATCCACTGCGTTTATTCACGAGCTGCACACTGCACAGGGCACTGTTATAAGGGGTCAGGCGGAAATTCTGGATGCATTCTCCAAGTTTTATTCTCACCTCTATACTGCAACCCAGGAAGCATGCCCCGAGGGAATGCAACCCTTCCTTGACTCGCTCGGACTCGTTTGGTTCAACCAAAATCACAGAGATTATATGGATCTCCCGTTCACTGTGGAAGACGTCGCTCAGGTCATAAAAAGTTTACCGTTAGATAAAGCTCCTGGGCCTGACGGCCTGACCACCTCCTTTTATAAGACTTACGTGGAGGAGTTGGCACCTCGATTGTTGGCATTGTATGAGGAGGCTCTGGTCGAAGGTGTCCTACCTCCGTCCATGAGGGAAGCGATAATTATTATCCTACTTAAACCCGGTAAGCCAGAAACGGAGATAGATTCCTATAGGCCATTATCCATGATAAATGTGGATGTTAAAATCCTTGCCAAGCTGATTGCCAACAGGCTACAGCCTTTGCTTCCTATTATTGCTCTTCCCGACCAGTCGGGGTTTATCCCAGGGAGGTCGACCTCGCATAATCTGAGGACTATCTTCTCGGTGCTGCACTATTTACACCCAGATGTGCACGCTGCGGTGGTTTTTTTAGATGCCACCAAGGCGTTTGATACGCTCGAGTGGCCCTATCTGTTTACCATACTAGGTCGTATGGGGTTTAGCCCGCTCTTTATAAATTGCATTCGGCTGCTATACACTCTACCCACCGCTCGGATCAGGGGTGAACGGCTTACTCTCGGATTCTTTCCCCATTTCGCGTGGCACCAGGCAGGGATGCCCCCTCTCTCCTTTGCTTTTCGCGATTGCAATGGAGCCCCTGGCTGCACGCATCAGGCAACATCATACAGCTAGGGGTATAGGGTTCAGTACTAGAAGTCTCCTCATTTCGCTTTACGCGGACGATGTAACTCTTTACATTGTTGACCCAGAGGTGAATCTGGACCCCATTTTGAGGGAATTTATCCGCTTTGGAGGCCTAGCTGGTATCTTTATTAACTGGGCCAAGTCGGTGATATTTCCACTGACGGATGGTACGCCGCAGATGACCTCTGAGTTCCCTTTAAAGTGGGAGGCCGAGGCGGTCAAATATTTGGGCGTATGGATAAGCCGGGTCACGCAGGAGGTGTGGAATTTAAATTATGGGCGAGCTGTCACGTGGCTGGAGGAGAAGGTTAAACTATGGTCTAGGCTTCCCCTATCCCTGGCTGGGAAGATTGCTTTGGCTAAGATGGTCATCTTACCAAAGTTTCTGTACCTCTTTGTTAACATCCCGATCCCACTTACGCAGCAATTTTTTAATTCCCTGAGGTCGCAGCTGGTCTCCCTGGTATGGGCGGGAGGACAGGCCAGAATCTCTTGGGATTTATTAACGCTCCCGTTGAGGCAGGGAGGTTTGGGAGCTCTGGATATGCAGCTATATGCGCTTTGCGCTCAGGCCCAATTCCTACACTATTGGGTCCACCCGACGCCCTTCCAACCCCATGTGGCAGTTGAAACCGACGCAGTGGCACCTGTCCCGCTCAAGGTGGCGCTTTATCAATCGTCACGACGCCCCCGCGGAGATATAGACACCTCTGGGACACTGCGTTGGGCGTGGGACGGGCTGCGCAAGAGAGCGGGTATCCCGTTGTTGTATGCCCCCTCCATCTCACTGGCACAGAACCCTATGCTACCTTGCATTCAAGATGGTGTTGGCAAGACACTGGTACAGAAGATGACACTTCACACTTTCGCGGACCTCTACCCGGAAGACACGTTCCGGCCCCCCCCAGACGTGGATGAGGGGCAGGCGGTACCCTTTGCCGAGTTATTCCTATATCACAAGTTGCGCACGGCTTGTCGTGCACTCTGGGAGGGCTTCCCGTTGGCTCCACCGCCTTTGTCCGCACTAGAGACCCTACTGAGATCCCCATCTCCCCGTAAACTTATTACGCGTCTTTACACACACATGCAAGGCACTGCCCCCCTGGTGAAACCTAGCGCCCTCCAGTGGTGGAATAACGAGCTCCCTACTCCGCTGACTGAGGCTCAATGGAATTTCTGCTGTGGGCAGCTTACCGAACTTTCCCCTAACTACAGACTTCGGTTGATTCATTTTAAATACTTACATAGATTCTATAGGACGCCTGTTGGTCTGTATCGTATGGGGCTCAGGGAAGATAACAGTTGCTGGCGCTGTGGGTACACCCCAGCCTCGTTTCTCCATATGGCATGGGATTGCCCGAAGCTTGCTGCATTCTGGTCCACAATTTTTATGTCAGTGAACCAAATTATTGGAACGTCAGCCGCTCCCTCCCCCACATTGGGCCTCTTAGGCTATGTCAAAGACACCCCAGTTAAGTTGCGCAAACTACATGCACTTCTCCTGCTGTTTGCTAAACGTCAAGTGGCGGTGCACTGGGGAAGGAGGAGGGTGCCCTCAGTTAAGGGGTGGATTAAAGATATCACTTATGGCCACTCACAATTAACTACCTTCTGGGAGCTCATGCCTCCTACTTCAAGACCACGTGACATTTGGGAGCCATTCGTAGTTTGGGCTCGGGAACAGTATGACCCTACTGAGGAAACACAGACAAGTGGAAACCCGCCTGGTGTCTCGATGTGATTGCTATTGGCTTTAACCTGTTTTTACCCTACAGCCCTTTTTGTTTTTTTGTTTTTTTTACTCCCTAAGTTCAATGGGTTTATTCGGATGTGCCTAGAGAATTTTAGACCCTCTATGTGATACTCTGAAGTGCTTATTATTATTAGTAAAGAGTCAACTGGATGAAAATAGCTATGCTCCTGCTGGGTGTGGGCGTATGGAACGTGGATTAATAGGAAATTGTTGTGCAATGTACGGACTGTGACTATCTTGTATCCTGCTACACATTAACTGACATACTGGCCTGTTGTGTTGTATGTTTGATTTTTTTCAAAATGTCAATAAAAAAAACCTAAAAAAAAAAACCCTTCAGCCTGGGACGACTCCTGGTGGCCTACGACACTGGGGGCAGCCCCGACACCCACCGACCACGCACGCAACCTGAGAGTCATGCTTGACTCAACGCTCTCCATGGCCAAGCAAGTCAACGCAGTCCCCTCCTCCTGCTTCAACACCCTCCGCATGATCTACAGGTGGATCCCGACAGATACAAGAAGAACAGTCACCCAAGCCCTCGTCAGTAGCAGACTCGACTATGGAAACGCCCTCTACGCGGGAGCCCCGGCCAAGCTCATCAAACGACTGCAACGCATTCAAAACGCCTCTGCACGCCTGATCCTCGATGTACCACGCCACAGCCACATCACCCCCCACCTGAGAAACCTGCACTGGCTCCCCGTCGACATGGGAATCTCCTTCAAACTCCTCATCCACGCACACAAGGCACTCCACAAGACCGGCCCAGGCTACCTCAACAGACGACTCTTCTTCTACGTCCCCAACCACCAGCTCCGCTCCGCCGACCTCTCCCTCGCCACCGTCCCTCGCATCCGAAGAACTACCACCGGCGGCAGATCCTTCTCCCACCTCGCCGCCAAGACCTGGAACACCCTTCCACTCAGCCTACGTCAGACCCAAGACCTGCTGACCTTCAGGAGGCTACTCAAGACCTGGCTGTTCAACCAGTAGCGGCACCCCCCCCCCCCTTCTCTTCCCCAGCGCCTTGAGACCCTCGTGGATAAGTAGTGTGCTCTACAAATTCTGTAACTGAATTGAATTGAATTGAATCTAAAGAGGACGGGAGATTGATTCTATAACAAGATGGAGGGTCATATTATGCAGTTACTTTTCTTACTGTTTTAGTCACTGCATTTTAACAAACTACATTTACCATAATGCATTTCGGTTCAAAATGGGAGAAGTGTAAGGGATATAAGGCTCATTGACTGCTGGCTCAGCCTCTTTTCTTGCTGCTTTTAAAAATTAAGTAAAGAGTATGGGTGAGCCGGTGTTTGGAAAGAGATTTATATGGTGCCTTCAATTGGTCAGCAATAACTGACTTCTTGTTTAATATTTCAGTTCATTGTGACAGGTAAAACATTTCATTTGTTAGGGCATGCTCATGAAGAAGACTGTATTATTTACTCTCTAAAACTCACGTAAATGTGGTGGTTTAGCCCATGAAGCCCGGCAGTGAGATAATTGCTTTACAAACAACTAGGGGCATATTTGCGGGCCCCGTTACGTCTCTCTTGCACCACGCAATGTGGTGCAAGAGCAAGGCAACTCAAAAGCGGAGGAGCGTCGTCCCACTGGCTCAGAGACAGCAGCTGAAAAATAAAATGATATTTTACTATTGTTTTATTTTTCAGCTGCAGGCTCTGAGCCGGTGTGTGTAGGGAGGGGCCGGGCCGGGCCGGGCCGGGCCATTGGAGAGAGGAGGAGGAGTGGTAGATGTGCACTTTTAAGTGCGCATGTCAGTTTGGCTGGCCGTCTTAGGCCAGCCAAACTGACATGTGCACCTAGGTTTTTCCAACGCTTCTGTATTGTTCAGCCTGGTTGGAGAAACAGCACATACTCCCTGTGCCTGAGTGAGCATTGATCCAGCCTGCTCAGGCCAATCCCCATGCTGCTCTTATGCTTTATTTTTTATCATTAAATCCCCGCGCGCGCTTCCGATGCACGCTTCCTGCTGGCCCCCTCTTCCCTTCCACCCGTTCAGCCAGTATTTTTCTGTGTAGGCCGTCACTGAAAGCAACGCAGCGTAAATCGCTGCATTGCCTTACTCTGCACCAGGGAGGCGGTCCATCTGTGTTGCTTGGGTGTTCCCATGCAACATCCATGGGTTTTGACGCATTCCCAGATTTACCAGAAGTGCTACATCTGGGAATGCACCAAAAACCTACACCTCCCCAGGTGAGGCATAACGAGGAGGAATATGTTTATTTCTCCTCGTTTTTACCTCTTTGTATGTGTGCTGCATTCTGCTGCCTACATAGAAAGGAAAATGCCTCAGGGGATTGATTTTGTGCAGGAAAGTGCCCCTTCTTGCACAAAAACAATACACCTTACAGCGCATGGTGCAAGGGTGCCTGCATTGGTGCTAGGCAGCCAAAACAGCACCCGCGCAGGGGAAAAGGCAGGAATGCACTGTATTCTTTAAAATACGGCACATTACTGCCCTTTCCCTGTCAAGCAGTGCAGCGCAGCAAGGTGACTTGTTGCGCTACACTGCGTGACAGACTCATAAATATGCCCCAAAGTTATCTGCCCGGCCTAGAAATCAAGGTTTTTTGCCCATGATAATGTGTTCTGTTTCCTTGCTGAGTGGCTCAGCGCAAGGTACTTAATTCCATGTTTGTGAAAGTACATCCTGTGTCCTTTTCCTTCTACAGATATGTAGCAAATTTTCTCTTGAGCTGGAGTGTGTCACGTACTTTGTATATGCAAAAAAGCAATTCTCAGGAGGAGACCTGCAGATGAAAGTTATGCAAATTCCTTGACACCTCAGTCTCTAGGGGCCTGATTTAGATCTTGGCAGAGGGGAATACTCTGTTACAAATGTTACGGATATCCTGTCCGCAGTATTACGATCTCATTATATCCTATGGCGATCGTAATACAGCAGACGGAATATCCATCATGTTTGGTACGAATATTCCATCCGCCGAGATCTATATAAGGCCCTAAGTCTATATCAGCAGTTACCACCTCCTTTTAATCATTGGCTTTTGTCATAGGCCAATCAGTGAATTCTGCTATTTTAAGCAGGGTCAGAGGAAAACATTGGCAAAATCCAAGCATTGTTAAATAAGACACAGTATCCGCGGACAGGCGGAAGGTTACAATTCTGCTCTGGAGAGTGTAATGGACATTTGTTTGTGATCATGCACAGTATGACCTGTTTTACGATGATGATGTTGTAAATACTCCTAAGAAAGCAGAGGTCGATTTTTCCCAGAATGTTTCACTTGACACAGAGGGAAATTTAATGTTCAACGCAGGGCTTTCCTTTGAAAGAAGAATAAGTCTACTACTTAGATCGATCCTAAATTAGGCAGCTTTTTGGAATCTAAGGCTGGGTATTTTTCTAGAGGGTCCTTATTTGGGGATGAGTATATAAAAAAATGAGCAAATATGTGCATGTCTTCACTTCCCTTGATAAAGTACACTAATCACTTCTGAGAATTTTTGGTCGTGTCTTTCATGGGGTCGGCAGTTAAAGGCATTGACTCGCCGGCCAAGCAATATATTTCTGACCCTATTATGACCAACAGAATGGATTCGCCAGACCAATATTCTTCCTGCATAGGCAGAGGGGAGGACTATTTAGCCCATTTGCATGACAAATCGGGAAGGGGCGACCCAAGGTAAGAGTTCTTACCCTGCCTTGTGTACAAGTTGTTGGCAGGGTGGCGCTGTTTGCCCAGGCGTGGCACTATACTTCTCAGGACTCATAAGTGTTGCAAAAAGTGGGGAGATTCCGTACAGACTTTTCCGCCACACCTTTTCAAGACATGGTGCCTTGTTCAATGCCTTTCTCTCAGGGGGAAGTGGAGCTAATTTCCAGGGAGGTAAAAGATCTACTTTACAAAGGAACAATAGAAAAGTCTAATTTATATCTAAAGGATTCAGTCAACAATATGTTTCTGGTCCACAGCAAAAGCGAGAAGTTCAGGTTTGTCATAAAGTTGAAGGATTTGAACCAGTTCATACAGTTCATACAGTTCATAACATACAGACACTTCAAAATGGAGACAATAATTGCTTTAAGGGACATTCTCCTGCTGGGCAATTGGATGCTGGGACTAGACCTAAAAGACGCTTATATCATGATTCACATGGCGGGGGATCTAGTCTACAGGTTCAGATGCGGACCTTTTGGTGTTTCTCACATCCATCGTGCTTCATAAAGGTTCTTAAACCAGTAGCTACTTAAGATCAAGGGGAGAAATATCATAATCTATCTATCATGACATACTATTTATGGGACAAGACAAACACCTACTGGGATCTCAAGTTCAGAAAGCAGCAGATCTGATTCAGGGGCTCAGGTTTTATCATAAATGCGGAGAAATCAGATGTGATACCTTAAAAAAAGATGGATTTTGTAGGGTTTTTTGGTAGACTTATTAAAAGGTATATTAAGGCTCCTGGTGACAAAGGTGATGGCCATCAGGAAAGAGTTGAGGAATACAATACAAAGTCCCCTTATATCGCATAGACACTTAGACACCTAGCAAGGATAGTGGGTCTGTTAACCTCCTCAATCCAGGGAATTTAGTCCAGGCCTACTCCATTACAGAGGTTGAAAATAAAACATCTAAACAAGGGTCTAACTTGTTCACAGTTAATACCCTTAGACTAGGAGGCAAGGCAGGAAGAAATAGAATAGTAGCTTGACCTTGTGGAAGTTAGGTACGGTCGTACCATCTTCCCTATTTTCCCAGATCTAGTATTAAAATCAGATACCAGTCTAGGGGTTGGGGCGCAAGGTGTGGCACAAACTAGACTCAGGGAAGGATGGTCAGAGAAGGAGTCCATAGAGCACATAAATTGTTTAGAGATTCTTGCAGGCTCCATGATGATACAGAAAAAAGGAAATGCAAGGTGTGCAATACTCCTATGGATGGACAATCTGATGGTGGGAAGATATATCAAAAACTTAGGGGTACGAAATTGAGACCTTTAGTCGAGATAGCCAAGCAATATGGTATTATTGTCTTTTGTCAGGAAATCTCTTTAAGGGCAGAATATCTTCCAGGCCAGGCCAATAGGGTGGCAGACTGATTTCGCAGTGTCTTGGCAACAGCAGCAAATGGAAGTTAAACATCGCAATCTTCAGACATTTACAGGGAATCTGAAAACCTTTCAATATATATCTTTTTGCCTCCAGACTTATAACATAGTTCGTTGATTTCTTCAGCTAAAGACCGGATCCGGAAGCTATAGCTATGGGTGCCTTCCAACAGAACTGTGCAGGGGATCTAAATATGTTTTTCCTCCTTTTGCGATCACTTCTAGATATCTGAATCAGATCCACCGCCAACACTTTTAATTAACTGTGTCATTATATAAACAAACTTGAACCTTGAACCTTGAACCTTAAAACTTGACTGCTGGCCTAATAGTACAAAATATCACAACAAATTGTATCCTTTGGAGAAAGAATAACTTGTTAAATTAATCTATTCCACTCATCCTTAATCACTCATACCATCCACATTCATTGGAAGTGAGACCATATATTCCCAATAGATAATCTTGACAACATCAGATGTAGAAAGGTACAAAATCAATTTATTGATAAAAATTAATTAAAAAGTACAAATAGTATAAAAGACAATTAACCTCTGCTATTTAGCCAGTGGCCAGGTAAATAGTGACTTTTCCTTGTTATATGCACGGCTGCAGGCCAAACAGTGCAGAAACTCTACTGTTTAGCCATCAGTTGAGTAAATAGTGAAGTTTTTCTGCTATTTGCATGGCTGCTGGCCAAACATGGCATAATCTCTTCTATTTAGCCAGCGGCCAGGTATATCATGAACTTTTTCTGCTATTTGTATGGCCGCCAGTCAAACAGTGCAGAATCTCTACTATTTAACCAGCTGCAGGGTGAATGGTGAGTTGTTTTTGCTATCTGCACGGCTGCTAGCCAAATAGTGCAGACTCTCTACTATTTAGCTAGTGGCTGGGTAAATAATGACGTGTTTCTGCTATTTGCATGACCACCAGCCAAACAGTGCTGAATCTCTACCATTTAGCAGAGGCTGAGTATATAGTGAAGCTATTCTGCTATTGTGCACGGCAGCCAAACAGTGCAGAATCTCTATTATTTAGCCAGCGGCCAAGTAAATACAGGAGACATTTCACTATTTACCCGGCAGCTGGGTAAATAGCTGCTACATTATAAAATATATTTAGGTACCTCTCAAAAAGAGGTGATTTAGGATTAGCTGACCGGCTGTTACAAAGATAAGCAGCCAGTGTACTGCCCCCAGTAAAAACTTTAAAAAATATTACAGACTTTGAAACATCTATGCACCAACAAAGGGAAACAAAGGAAGCTATAAGGGCCTGTTTAACAAGTTGGCCAGATTGAGAGGAGGGGATATCGGTTGGCTGCAATTAGCATTTCTAGACAGTATCCCCACACCAAAATCCAGCTAATTCGAGTTGTTCGGTCTGGCATGTGCAATAACCTGCAGATCTGTATTTACAAGGTTTAACACTGCACAAGGATCCCTACACCGGGTTGACTCACTAGCCCTTATCTATTCCTACTTACCCTTTTTTTGAGCTGTTGGTTAGTAGAAGTGGGGAAATCGCTACATGCTGGTGACAGGGGGCGGGACGGGGGAGGAACCTGGGCGTTAGGGAGTGCTTGTGGCGGTGGGGGGGGGGTGTTTCTTTCTCCCCTTTGCCACAGGATAGGATATGGCGGCGCTTGTGCCCGCCCCCTTGGCCGGACCTGCACTCGATTTTACAGAGTGCTTTCCACCAGGTACAATTAGGCTCAGAACAATAAGGCCCAGTGTTCCTCCACCTAGTAATTCTGGGATCGGAAACACCATGTGAATCATGATCAGGGCTACGTCTTCACCTTACTTGCAACCGGGGCCTATTTGTAGTTACTAAAAATTACCATGAAAAGAATCAAGGAAAATATTATTTGAAATAATGGAGAATCATATGGATTTTGTGAAGCTTATTTAGATTCCGACAGTGAGTATTTATTCTTTCAAACACCTCATATTTAGCACCTAGAAGCTCTTGTTTGAGCAGATGCCGCACTTTACAAATTCACTTTACATTACATTTGCATTCTTAATTTTACCCCTAAAATGCCTGGTGCATATGTTTTTACCTTATGGCAATCCACTCTTCAATGGTGCATCTCTAGTTTATGATCATATGGCTCTCCTCAGTCTAATGTTATAAACATAATTTATGACTGTGACTATACAGACTCTATCATTAGGTTTTCCAGCATTATATGCATACATTATTACATTACACGTATCTCCTCTCCAATATGGCTAGCAGATAATACTATATGGTGCACTCACGTCATTATTAGACATATAAGTCATTATCAAATCCCTTGTCTCTTCCCAAAGAATCACTCATGTATAAGTACAATAGGACTATTCATTGTCGGATTCAGAAACATAAACCTGTTCTCCCAAAAGATGTCACTACATGGCTAATAAATGGCTACCATTACTGCAACGTA
Organism: Calotriton arnoldi; assembly: GCA_963921515.1. Taxonomy (NCBI): domain Eukaryota; kingdom Metazoa; phylum Chordata; class Amphibia; order Caudata; family Salamandridae; genus Calotriton; species Calotriton arnoldi. The sequence goes on along the minus strand of CAWUFW010003603.1, from coordinate 1,426,427 downwards.
CGCCATGCACATTTTTACATCATGGGTAACGGCACATCCTTGCCTAGCAAATATGCAGTTCGATAGCTACATCTTGTGAAATATTTACATAGAAAGATACACTGTACTCCATTTGGAGGGTTTTGTCAAATTACAGGCATTGTACACAACCTTATTGTGTATAACCCCTTGTTTTCTTTCATTATGGTATTGCAAGCATAAATCTTCATCCCAAGTCTACCTGCTATCCAAATTTTGTGCATAGATGCACCATTACCATACATCCATCAGCGATACAATGTTAGTTAATGTTATTTACAGCTACCCTTCACTTAATTGTGGCAGAATATGTTACTATTAAACGACTCATAGATACCCATACTGTACCTGCAGGAGTGTTTTCGTTGCCTCTCCATGTGTTCTGGTAGAGTCTCTTCACCATCCGATCAGCCCCGTGGGAGATATTCTGCAATGTGCCTTGAAGCACAGGCTCTACTTCATTTGATCTTTCTCTCAGGCGATCTTTTGAAGATGAAGGTTGGTCATCAGAAGTGAACAACATTGGTATCTTATTGCCCTGCAAGAAGCGGCCAGCAAAAGGGAGCTTGAAATATGGATGCATCTTGACAGGAAACCCCATGTTTTTGTCAACTTTATCCTCCAGCTCCTCGAAGCTCCTCTTGAGCTCCAGAAGCTTCTCTTCCAGTTTCTCAAATTGTTCTTTCAGGTTGTCAATTTTTTCCCTTGTAGCCAAAGTGAAAAGGGAGATGCTTGTTCCAAGTACTCGTCAATCTAAAAGACAAAAAATAGCCCATTTTATCCAATAGCCAAACACCAAAGGAGGTCATTTTAACCTATCTTATGCAAAAGGACTTGGACATATTGCATTTAACATCATATATTGTCAGTTGACCTTTTGTGTTCCACCATCAGTTGGGTGGATATTATCTCACATCAACTGGACATGCAATCCAACACCACCTGCACCTATATAATCCTACATCAACTGAGCAAGAAGTGATGATAGCTATATTTGGAAGTATGACTTTATGAAGTTTTTTATATTCACTATTTGGCTAATCACAAAAGCAATTGATGGTTGGAAAAACGTAGTGCTCTCGGATGGGTCAGACAAGGTAAAGATATTGAGAAGTGATATATTTATTGTTGTAGACAGAAAATTATTCACAGATGATATAATTTATTGGGATGAGTTTTCCTCTCCGTTGATTGTTCTCTCAACTCCCAGTGCCCCAGGAGCTCTTTTAATTGGGTTTTCCTGGGGGAAAACCAGCTAATATCAAGACTTATTGGGAAATAGGCATCTATATACTCCCCATCACCTTACGGCTGTGGATCTATTAGAAAGGTTTCACAGTCCACTACTGCTTTCCTACTTCCTGTTCCCTCTTCTGAGTGTCACCCTCACCCCTCACTCGAAAGGGGTTCATAACTCACCATTGTTTTCTGCACTTCTGTTACCACCTCTTTGTGCTCCCACCTTTTTGTGTTCAATATACCTGTGTTGGCAGGTGTTCAGTAATTCTTCCAGTGATCGCCCTTGTGCCCCACTCAGGCAAATAAAGTATTGATTACTTGCCTGAGTCACCAATTCCTCGTGGAATTGTGGCCAATGGAGACTCAGAAGCCAGCTCTGTGTATTCGTTGGGTCGGGGGGCTTTGTGTTTGGAACATGCAAACCTTCTTCACAACTGTACTGGCCTCTCGAAGGTTTCAACTATGTGTAGACACCTGTTTCTCCACTCTCACTCCTCTATTCTCTCTTCCACTCCCACTACTCACCACCAGTCCTCCACTCCCAGTCCCCTCCATTTCTCCTCTGCTCTTGCTCCTCTCATCTGCTCCTTGATTTTTCTCCTCTTTTCCTAGTCCTCCTCATCTCTCCTCTGATCCTGCTGCTCTCCATCTCTCCTCCATTCCTGCTTGTCACATCTATACTCCTGCCACTCCCGGTCTCTCCTCCGTCTGCCATCTGTCCTCTCCATCTCCCCTAAAGCTATCATTCTTTCCATTCACAATACTTCTGGGTCCATCTTAACTTCCATGACCTCTCAACACCAGTCACTTATGGTCCCTATTAACTTCCTTAGCCCCTCATCACCAGTCACTTCAATTCCATAGGATTCTGAGTCTTCAGAGTTCAAACCTCTATTCTTTTGCCACTGGGAGGTGTAAGGGGTCAACTGGAATCCTCTTCGGTTCGATTCATAGATGTCCGGCTTCATGGAGCATATATGCGAATGACCTTAGACATTGTCATTGATCCACTTGATTTTAATCAACTTTTATTGCTATTTCTTCATACATAAACATGTCACAAAGTAGATTTAAAAATACAAGGAAACTGGAATCACTGAACAGGAACTAAACTGCAAACTTTAAAAAGCTCAAATCTATTTAAGAGCATTATTCCTCAACCAAGAGGGTGTTGCTGGCAATGACTAACCCCCACTGACAACAAGAAACCATTGAACCAAGCACCGGGGAGCCTGTAGCTGTGCTGCAGGTGCAGGCAGGTGAGAAAAGGGCATGAGGGTAGGGATGGAGGCACAGATGGTGCCAGAAACGTAGAAGTGGTAACATCCATGTGCACAATTTATGACAAAGGTGAGTCCTGTGTCAATGGGGGCATCATACACTGATTAATAATCATGGGCCAAGCACTTATTGCCCACTTCAGTGGACAACGTATATAAACTGTGAGGAGTGCCGTAAGGGCCAGGGTGGGAGCAGACCTCCAGTTTAGCACAGTGATCTTTTATTGATCCATAACATTTGCTGAAGCGTATCCCAATACTGGATTGTTTAGCAGGGACACACCAACTAATCTATCTGTGCAGTATGCTGCTTACCAGCATTCAGAGATGCCATTAACATATCAAGAACCCATACAGTGGTTTCAGAGTAATTTACCATGTTATATACCCTGTTAAGATGGTTCTACTCATGTTACTGGGGCAATTTGGGTGGTATTAGCAGTTTATATCCCTCAACCACAATGGAATCAACAAAACATGCAGATCACCCAAGCAATGTTAAAGGAAGAAATTGATGTTTACACACAGCAAAGACAGTAGGGCTTACAAATTTGAATGGGAAACCTCTTGCATCAGCACCTCAAGTTGGACCTCTACAAGCCTTTAAATCGCAAAGCATACACATATACAAGTTTTTTTTTACTTTCAAGATGGCCACCAGGTTACATGATGCACATGACAACACAATGCAGTGGCCATCTTCAAAGAATAGAGAACATTGTTTTCTGTACTGCCACACTGTGATGCAACATGAGGAAGCAATGCACATTGCGTGACGTGCTGCGGCACCCATCTTGAAAGTATAAAAAACAAAAATGTTTTCTACAGTTTTAACATTACTGGTCACCGCTATTGGCTTTGTCAATGAAAGCACATTTTAAAAGCATCCCAGTATTAGCAAACCTGTAGCAGCTACCACCATGGAGTGAAAGAGAGGATCCAGGGGAGGGAGACATTAATAACAAACAGGGACACGAAAATGCAGTGGTAGAACGTACAAGGCATCACCATAGTCACCACACTCCGTGAGGACAATTGTGATGAAGGGTGGGAGGGGAGAGATAGGGTGAGTGAGGGGACAAGAAAAAGAGTGCAGCATGCCCCGAAGAACAAAACATACACCTGCATGGAGTGCTAAACAATAAATGAAGTTTTAAAAAAGTAGTTCCTGGGCTTCAGCAATGGGAGGATACACCTTCTCCAATCAAAAGCAAGGGTAAACAAGTTGTGCTCCAGGGACGAGACAAAAACAGAATATGGAGGAAGGCCATCCAAAAGAGTAGCACCACTTGGTCCAATACTGACCAATCTGGCTTGTAAAAAAATAACACCTTGACTCGGCAAACAGTTTCTTTAGTCACTGTATTGCCTGAGAATCACAATATTTACCTATATTTACATTTGGAGGCACAATTTACATTTTCCTGTTTGCCTCAAGGCTACAAACAGTCCAGACATGCTAACATTTAGAATTTTGGAACTCCCCCGAAAAGATCCAGAAGTGCTTCCATATGTCGGTGATTTATGTATTTAGAAAAACAACCACATAAGCAGTGTAGGCTGTCTAGGATTGCGCCAGCTTATACTTTTTTTCTCTTATTTTATAAATTCAACTTATGCGCTCAACTTTTAGTGACACCACTGCTTAGAAATCACACTATATTCAAAATTTTCAACACAAACTGGAAAATAATCGCAATTTGTTTATCTCATTTAAGTAATGAAAGTTCAAAAAGAAAATAGAAAGTTTTTTATCAAAAAGTCTCAAATGTCAACCATTTTCCGCATTTGGTGCTGTGTCCACAATAGTGAAGATCCCACTGGGGGAGAATTAAGCTACCAGGATTTAGGATCTTTTCCTTATGAATCTGGCCATGGGAAGCATTGTGAATTACATTGAGATACTAGGCACATGGAAATACCAACCCTGATGAAGTCCTTTTGTATGAAACGTGTTGGCTGGGCTGAATGGAATTTGACAAAGAAATCAATAAAATTGGATTTAGATATTAATACACGACTCCACACTCAATGATGGACCGAATTTGGTCGGATGGTTCAAGTTTGAGAATTTTTGATGAGAAACGTTTTATTTTATTTTTGAACTTTCATTACTTAAATAAGATAACGCTCCTATTTCAGTTTGCGTTGAAGACTTATGTATTAAGACAATGATCTAGAATAGCATCTTAACCAAGTATCCAGAGTTATAATTATTACAAAAGCAGGATCTGAAATGAACATTGGAACATCCAAAATAGCGATACCTAATATTATTTCCCTAAGAATTGAACTGTCAGGTGAATTAAAAGGGCTGAGGTTTGGTTTGCTTGAAAATGTTTTGTTTTACAGCATCCAAATACCCATTGCAAAAAGAGACATTTTAAGGCATGTGCAAAGTGGGCTCTGGCCCAGGGCCCCAGCCTTTTCAGGGGGGCCCCTGATAGCGCTAACTTTGTTCTGCAGAGAGTATTGCCCTGATGACCTTGAATAATTCTTAAACAGATTGTTTTAAATACCATTTGTCTTTAGTTTACTTTTTTTGTGGGTGATGTATGGGTGTCTATTACAGACATTTCGCAGAGGAATGTTTGTTCTTGAGCACTATGCAACAGTAATCAAAAAAGTTTCTTCTAGATGAAAACAGGACCTCAAATATGAGAAATGGGAGGGCGTCACAAAGATTATTTGAAATAATATTAGTGAGCTGCTGCAGTATTATATTATTGAAAACACAAGTCCCTACCCCGGATATTATATGCAAATACATTTAGAATTTGGAAAAGTGTGCTTGTGCACTGTCAGTGGCCTGTCCAAAGAGGGCATGAAAGAGCTGAAATTGGATCATAAATTCAAGGCTGTTCCGAAACAGGGGGCCACAAATTATGTTTGGCCCAGGGCCCCAAAATCCCTAAACTGTCCCTGATTGCAAAATTCAAGCCCTAATGGGATTCTTGAACCTTTGCACCAGCTAATTTCAACCACATATTTAGAAGCAGATTGGACAGAAGAACAAACTAAGGGGAATATCTACAAGGGGACATCGCCACGAGAACGCCACTTTCAGTGACGTTTTTCGATATCCCCTTCTCCCTATTTACAAAGCAGCGCTAAGCCACTCAACGTGGCTTAACACCGCTTTGTAAATAAGGCCTCTTTTCACGCTTCACTTAGCGTAAAAGGGGCATGCAATGGTTTTTGCAGTGGGCGTTCCGCAGCAACACCCATTACTTTTTGACGCTGCCCCATATTTACAAGGATGGGGCAGCGCCAAAAACGAAGGCCAGGTAAAACCTGGTCTTAGGATGGCGATACAAGGAGAAATTATTAATTTCTCCTAGTATTTTGCTCTTTCTATTTGTGCTGCCTTCTGCACACTCCTTCCTAATTAAGTATAAATAAAGCCGGGCACTTGAGGGCAAACCAACAGTTTTGTTTCCTGGAAATTGAGCCTGATTCATTCAAAAGGAGGCAGTTATAAAACAGCCAATCAAAGGACTGCATGAAGAACTTGCCTCGGCTCACTCTAGTCTGGCCCTGAGTGTAGTAGTAGTATATGTGGAAGCAGAAAGGACCCCCCCCCCCTCCAAGCAGTCACGATCATGGAGAAGGAATCAGGAACTCCACTGATCTGCTGGTACCTGTCCAGACAGTGCTTCCCGTGGTACCCAGTCAAGCAGGGCAAGTCACATTGCACGGGGCACATGGTATCCATTTTTGGTAAAGGATCTGAGCGGGCCAATGTGGCATTATAACCAGAGGACTGTCTGTCATTCAGAACCCAAGTCTACGATGAAGACCTTGTGCCAGGTGGCCCTGCAAAACAGCTCTTTAGCATGGTTGCTTAGGACCCTTAGGTAAATTCACCTTTGATGAAGCAGTTATAACACCTACTGCATTACATCATTCTTTGTGGGCCACTGATACCTATATTGCCTGAGATCAATAGTGCCTGCATTTCCTGAGGCCACCGATGCCTATGTGGCTAGGGATAACTGATGCATATAAAGTCTCAGAGTATTAGTTCCTACACAAACTTTACAGCAACTTCAGCCTGCCAACAGACACAACAGATCTCACCAAATGCCTCTGAATCTTATTCAAAGAGCCAATGCTAACCACATGGGATGTCATCACCCCAGAATAAACTGCCACCACCATGAAGTTCATCCACTAAGGGGCCCAACAGGACCCCTGGCCCCACCACTCTCACTCCAGAGGACTACAGCCCATTCTGAATACCTCCACCTCTTCCGTGACCTTCCCAGATGCTTCGAAATACGCGCTAGTCTTCCCATTACTGAAGAAACCCTCTGCAGACCCTTCAATGCTCGCCAATTAAAGAACAATCACCTTGCTACATTCCCGGCAAAGGTATTACAGAAAATCATCAACAGATGTAGGAAGTTGACTTTTTATAAGGTAGTGCCAATGTAAGGACACACCACGCAAAAGGTACAGACGGACCTTATTGGTTTACAGGACTTAAATCAATATTCCCAAGTGCAGCTTAGGCATATTAGAGATTAGTGTTAACCATTTGTTGTACACTCAGAGTCAATAAATGAGACACACACTCAAGAAGAAACTTGAGACCAATTTAAAAACATAGCACAGATTTTTATGTAATTTAAGACACCAAGATCATCGGAATCAGGTAAGCACTTTCGGAATTATAGATTGTTGTAGTATTAGAATACTACAGTCAAATAACAATTCTGAGGTATGAGCCTCGAACGCGGTAATGTTATTCAATGGGAGAAACCTTCACTGCATAGGTACACTTGCAAACTGTTTTGGAGGATACCTTTAGGTACTTGAGGGGCTTAGGGGTCAAGGTCCAAGAAACCACCTGCAGTTCGGGTTTACCTGCCCTAGTGAGCCCAGGTGCAGAGGTGCTGGTCACTTTGGTAAACTCGAGCGCAATGTGGTAAAGTCAATGGCAAAGGTACCTGCAAAAGAAAGGCTGCGTGAGGCGTGGCCAACCAGCATGGCAGAGTGGAGCTCAACCACCCGAGCTTTGCGACAATAACCCTGACAATCAAGGCGGCGGGTGCCCGACTGATAAATTCAACAGATTTGGCATAGCACTAGATCTGTGTAACAGAAGGAGTATCCAGAACCCCCCCAAGTGCACTGGTTGACCTCCACAACGCTTGCAACGGCCTGACCCTCCGATACGAGAGGAGTGAAGTGAGGCTGCCATTACACTGCTCAACATGCTGCCGGTGGGTTAAATGCGGCGCATGTAGGGTTTTGGACCCCTTACCTCCCAACTCACTTCTGCCTCATCCGGACAGCATTGCACCCCGGGGCGTGATTGGGGAAAGCGTTAACTCCCCAGAAACTGATTTGGGCAGGATTGCCTAACTTCAAAATGGCGGCATCAAAGAACATTTCCCTGTGTAACGGGAGAAGTGCAACTCACGTGGTCGGGGCCTACCACGGATAAATGTTTTGAAGGGCTTTGAACAGTGCCTAAACTTGGGCCTCCACCTCCCATAGCGCCCACCAGCGAACTTGGCCAGCTCAGAACAGGTCAGCTGAAGCCCTACCCCCCCACCCCCAAGCAATACCCGGCTTGTCCCACAAAGACTTTCATACCTGCAATCTGGAGGGGGACCCCATTTGAAGTATATGGACTTTAACATTGGAGACAATGTTCCCAAATCGGATATTCATCGCGGGGATCCCTGGGTTGACCTGAATGGGGGACAACCACACAGAGACAGGTACTCCCCTGAGTCCTGGACTGACGGCATGGAGCGTGGAGGCCCCTGACACTGTGAGGCTTCGAATTAGCATACAGACCAACCATTTGTCTGATCTCTCGGTGGCAGGTCGCAAACTCTCTAGCACCCTAATCACCGCGCCACGGTGTCTTTGAAGGAAGCCACGGGTGGGGATGACAGCAACAGCGAGGGATCCTCAGCCTCTGTTAGCCCACGGTGGAATGTTCTTAACTGCTTTCCTCTACAACTAAGCTGCCTAAGTCCTTGGCCGCAACATACATGCCTCCAAAAAAGACACAACAGAACCGAGTGTCCTGCTACTTCGAGCGGACGGAGCCCAAAGACGTGCACCCCCTTGGCTTCACTACAGGACTTCAAGTAAGAGCTCTGTGAGAGAGCTAAGAGCAGATCTGTCTGGTTTCCTAGACAATCTTCAGTTGGACCTCAATGCCAGGCTCTCTGCAAAAAGATGTGGACTCTGTAGGCGCACACACTCCGGACTTTGAAACGAAATGCCAATCCCTAAAGCACCAAGTGGAACGATTGTAAGGCTCCTCTGCGCAACTCCAAGACTAGCTACAGGATACACTATTAAAATGTGATAACTTAGAAAAGTGCTCTAGATGGGATAATATTAATCTACAGAACCTGGAGGAAGGAGCGGAGGGCCCAAATCTGGAAGCTTTCGTGGTGGGCATGTTCTCTGAGCTTCTAGGGGATAAACAAGCTAAAGTCAAGCTAGAACGCATGCAGTGTATAGGTCGACCCATAGCAGGTGCAGGCAAACAACCCTGAGATGTTCTTGCTAAGCTACACTCCTTCAAAGTGAAAGAAGCGACCTTACAAGCTGCGAGGAAAAAGGACTCGATCTCCATCCAAGAGGCAACATGTTCAGTTTTCTAAGACATCAAACTAGCCACCTTAGCCAGGAGAATCCAATTCCGACCAGTGACAGATAAACTGATCCATGATCACATTAAATTCAGATGGACCTACCCCTTCGGCCTCACATTCGACTATGAAAATAAATCCTATCAATTAACAGATGTGGCAGAGGCGGCGTCCCTATTGGGAATACCGCCCCCAGACAGTGGAGAAGCTGAGAGACCCCGAGAGAGACCCCAACAGGCTCCACGTCAGGGGCTGAGAAATGACATTGGCTTACACAAATACGATTGAGACAAGAAAGGAAACGCTGCATCAGTTCAGATGCAGGTCCTTCACCCTGATCACTGATGCTATGCCATTATGAGACTCAGGTTGTGATATACTTTGATTTGTTTGGCTTTCTTTATGGCTCACCAATTCTGTAATGCCCTTTGTTGACACAGTGCTTCTCTATTCACTCATAACCTCTAATTGCTCCATTTGAAAATGATTGTTCACCTCCTTTGAAAGGGGTACATTACCATTAAGAATGCAATATTTAATACCGGTATTATGTCTTTCATTATTATGTACATTACAAGAACGCCAAAGTGGTGTATGGCCTGTACGCTCATATTGACCCAAGTTACAAATGCTTTCTACCAAAGTTTGGGAACTAGGTTCCCAAATTTTCTTGTTTGTTTTTTGTTTGTTATCTATGAGTTAGGTTCTTTTGACTAGTGCTGGGGGGCGGGGACATGGGGAACAACTATCCTTCCATAGACTGACCGGGGGGACTGATGGGGTCGTGGGGACCTACATCTGTGCCCTCTACTTGTCTACACCAATCACACATCGTCATGGTGTTAACAACACTAACTTGGACGTAAAGGGACTGAACTCACCGGCTAAGCGTCATAAATTGTGGAACTATATCCTAGACAAGAGACATGATATAGAGGCTTTGCAAAAGACCCACCTTAAAAGAAGCGAAGATCACAAACTAAGTAATAAAGCATACCCACTGATACACAAATCCTCAGCCCTTACCAAACACAATGGGGTTGCCCTTCTCTTTCACTCGTCTCTTAAATTCCAACCTACAGCTGTAAAACTGCCAAAGAAGGAAGACTGTTAATGGTGAAAGGGAACATGAGCACAATAGCTACTGTCTATGCCTCTAATATAGCCTATACTACTTTTCAACTGTAATGCCTCACTCTTCTAGGGGAATTCGCTGAAGGGGAGATAATCCTGATGGGAGACTGCAATCTTATAAGGTACCCAGATGTGGACAGCACCCATCCACACCGGGCCTTCACTGGAAGCTTCCCCAAAGCCCTGATATAAACAATTCGTTCCACAGGCCTCATAGATTCTTGGAGAACCACTCACCCAGAAATCCGAGACTACTCTTTCTTTTCCCATTCGCACCACACATACTCACGTATTGACTATGTCTTTGTAAGCCAATCCCTTGAACACTCTATATTACATTGGGGCATTCACCCTATAGGCCTCTCAGACCATGCTCCGGTGACTTTGACATTAGAATGGCCCCCCTCCGACACCCGAATACCGCAGCTGGATCTTCCCCAATACACTTCTATAAGATTGCCTCTTTCAAAACGAACTGCACAAGACTATTAGAAACATATTCAAAGTGAATGACCCACATGATACTGACATCCAAAAATTGGGATGCCTCTAAAGCTGTTATTAGGGGGTAATGTATTTCCCTCTTGGTTACTTTAACCAAGCAAAAAAAACAGTATAGGGTAGCACTGGAGGAAGAACTACAGCGAGCGGAAAAGGTTCACAAAGAAAATCCCTCCTTACCTTTGCAACGGAGAGGTACAGCTTTAAGGGGAAAGTTGAATGCAATATATACGGATAGAGTGGAGTTTACTCTGCTACATCTCAAATTTGTGACCTATGACCAGGGAAATAAGGTGGGAGCAAGCCTTGCTCGCCAATTGTGAGTAATGTAATGTAATCGTTACTTATAAAGCGCACTGTGACCCAACGGGTATCCTGGCACTGAGAGACGTGGGACCTGTCAGCATCAATCTAGAGGGGGGGACCAAGGTGCAATAGAAACAGGAGAAAGACAGATGTTATGCTCTAGGATAGAGCCAGGTCTTTAATTTCTTTCTGAACTGTAGTAGGTCTTCCATCTGGCGCAGCTCCGTAGGAAGACAGATCCAGAGCCGTGCTGCTGCAACACTAAAAGCACGGCCTCCCAGTTTTGCTCTTCTAATCCTGGGTACTTTCACCCAGTTGGCTGAGGACGAACGGAGGTTACGAATGGGAGCATACCAACCAAATTTGTTCTGCAACGGTTTGGGCCCCATACCGTGCAGAGCCTTGAATACAATACAGAGTGATTTAAATTGGATCCTCTGCAGTATTGGGAGCAAGTGGAGCTCCGCAAGGGCCTGGGATGCAGAGGCCCACCGAGGTCTCATCAGAGCCAGCTTGGCCGCCACAGTCTGAGTTCTCTGTAGTCTTCCAATTAAATAGTTGGGGGACTCCAGCAGCAAGGCATTACAATAGTCCAGCCTGCTCATAATGACACTCCTTACCACCAATGCACGTGCCTGTGTTGATAGCAAAGGGAGAATCTTCCGAAGTACCCGGATAAGGGAGAAACTACTCCCAACAATCTTGTTAACTTGAGTATCCAGGGTCAATTTCTCATTGAAACCGATTCCCAGATTACGAACCGTCTCAGAGGGTACCAGAGGTGTATCAAAGGGGATGGGCCAGAAGTCAGTAGGAAGAGAGTATGGCACTTTCCCACTAGCACAGCATAAAATCTCAGTTTTGTCTGCATTAAATTGAAGAGAATTATTTTTCAGCCAGTGAACCACGTCCTGCATACAGGCATGGAAATTACCTAAAGTGGTTGACTGATCCCCCTCCAGGGATAGAATAATCTGAGTATCATCAGCATTATTCACCAAGCCTATATCGTAGGACTTAATGACAGCCAACAAGGGGCGCATATATGCATTAAACAATATAGGGCTAATTGCAGATCCCTGAGGGACCCCATGTCGAATCCCGGTGAACTGTGAGTTTAACATTAAAAGGAATATATTAGTCACCTCAACCTAGAGGGAGGGAGAGTGGCAACAGCGGAAGCGAACAAAGCTGCAGCTTTCCGAGATTTCTATAAACAATGGTACTCGGCTGAGCCATCTGTGACAACTGACCAACTAAAATACCTCAATGATATAACTCTTCCCCAGGTGACCAAAGACCAATCAGGGTCTTGGCAGTCCGATCAGGGTCGATGAGGTCCAGACCGCCATTTCCACCCTTACACTTCATAAATCACCTGGGCCTGATGGCTTCATGGCCCAGTTTTATAAGGCCTTCAGTTCTGAGTAGGTACCCTATTTGATTGCACTGTTTAATAATATAGCTACCGCTTGAGAGGTTACACACACACAATGAGTGAAGCTCTAATCTCTCTCATGCCGAAGCCAGGGAAGGACTCACACTTTTGTGGCTCCTACAGGCCCATCGCTTTACAAAACTTCGACGCTACATTATATACAAAATTGTTGGATTTGATTCACTTGGATCATTTTGGGGAATGGAGATCAAGGGGAGACAAACATGATAATTTGAGAAGGGAGATCCACCAGGTTGAAAAGGCTACCAGAAAAAGGAATTCCGGTACTTTTACTGGCACTAGATGCTAAAAAAGCCTTCAATCGGGTGGATTGGCCCTTCCTTTTTCACACTCTCTGCAAGTTTGGTATGTGCGAACCATTTATCAATATGGTCCAGGCTAACAATGCAAATCCACTTTCGTGAGTATTGGTAAATGGGGTGGGTCAGACCTCTTCAAACTAGAGCTTGACAGGGATGCCCCCTCTCACTGCTCTTGTTTGCCCTCATCATAGAGTCCCTTGTAGCCAAGGTGAGAAAAGAAAGAGCGATCCAGGGCCTACCCTTTGGATCTATTAGCCATAAAATGTCGCTGTTTGCAGATGATGTGCTGCTCTACCTAACTTTGCCTGCAACAAACAAGAGTTAACACTTTTCGAGAAAGTAGCAGGCTACCGTATTAATCTCCATAAATCTTAAAACAGACCTCAAACTGTGGACACCCATGTACCTATCTTGGCTCGGTCATATCCAAGCACTTAAAATGACTGTCTTACCGTGGTTCCTATATCTTTTTCAAAGCCTACCAATTGAGGTAGAGTAAGGATTCATCACAAAACTTTGCTTGCTGGTAATTATATTTGATTTGGCAACGTTGTTGAGCCCGACTCCCCTATAAATTATTGCACTTACCTAACGAGAGAGGCTGACCGGCCTTGCTGAACCTCCCCTCTTATTTTAAGGAGGTGCAACTGAGAGTGATCTCCGAATGATCCTTGAGGGAATCAGACAAACACTGGCTCCATATGGATCGTGCAATTGTGGGATGATATATCTGGGATATGCCCAGGAAATTAAAATCTGACTGAACTCCCAATGCATACACTGGCACACCTACAAAAACCACTCTTAAAGCCTGGGACGAGGTGAACTGCTCCACAGCCTGGACCACATTTCCCTCCTCATCTAACCCCATTCATGTTAATCCGCCCTTTCTCCCGTCACTTAAGCAGGCCCTTTCGATCTCTGCAGGGAAGGTGGATGCCTCACGATTTCGGATTTGTTCCATGGATGGAATATTCTTAGTTATGAAAACTGTCAACATGATCTTAACCTGGCGAGTTCTGAGCGGTACCATTATACACAATTGAAACACTGGGTACTCCATCCAAATGTGTGAGAGGCAGCCAGAGTACTCTCACTAGTTGAAAAATGTGTCCGTCAAACGAAGGGAGCTAAGGGTTCCATCTCCTTTCTATACTTGCTTTTAATTGATACATCCCCTAAAATCAGACCATGACATATGGACTGCTGGCTACTATCCTGGAGGGCACTATCCCTGAGGACTAATTGCGGAAACTATGGTGTGACATGCCTAGGTTCAACCACTCTGTGTTGATGAGAGACACCCACTACAAGTTATTATATGATTGGTACTTGTACCCTACTAAACTCAAAAAACTCTTTCCAAACACGACTGACCTTTGCTGGAGAGGGTGTGGGCTGTTGGGAGATTTCCATCATATTTGGTGGGCTTGCCCATTAATAAGTCCATTCTGGTCCGTAATCTTAGCACAAATTAAAGACATACTGGGTTACCCGATCCCTTCCACACCGGGATTTGTCTTACTGGGGCTCCAGGACGAGGCTCTTAAATACCAAACCTCAAGTGACCACTCAATCCTATGGCTATGTCTGGGGGTGGCCAAGACAGCACTGGCAGCTGCATGGAAAAAACACTACTCCTTCCTCGATCATTCTGTGGCATGCTCGACTGTGGCAAGCTTCGACAATGGAACAAATGGCAGATGTACTCCAAGCCAACTTTAAAAATGTGGAATATATCTGGGTTCCCTTCTTGTCCACTGGCCTCCCGCTTATGGCTTGTCCCACTCAAACACGAACACTGCATCTTTTCCAACTCTAATGCCATAAATGGACTATTTGAGTCCCTTAGATCAACTGTGCCCTGGGAAGGGTCCCCTGGGACCTGGAACACCCTCACCCACTACATAAGCTATGACCTCAATGATCTCACTCATGGTTTTATGGTTTACAATGGGTTTGTTGAGGAGAGGGGGGATCATTGTTGGGCAAGTATTTGTTTTTTCTGGAACAGAGTAATCACTTACAGTGTTACTGTAGGAGTCCTTGACTACTATAATGTGGTGTCAGTATATATGGGTAACTGCTTGTCTCAATAACGCACTATTGTGGATTACTGATGTTGACTGCTGACACTGTCTGCTGATGTGCCCTATTAAAACTATATAAAGAAAATTGACAAAAGCAAGGCTGCAGTTGGGGACTTGGGGACAAGTCTGGCAGAACCCAATGGGGAACAAGGCTCTTGAGGGTTTCTGGGGCACAGGGAGCCAGTCGGTTTTAGTGAACCCGGGCTGGGGGCTCGGGTGCAGAGGTATTTTGGTCAGTGGGTCACTGTGGTTAGAGGCTCTCACTTGGCTTTGGTGCCCTGGAGAGGAAATGAAAACAGGACAGCAGGGACACTCTCGGTGTTGGCCTCAGTGATCCCGAAGTTTCGACATCGTAATCCAAGGACACAGAATCCTTTGGTTCTGCTCCTTCCCAACTGGAAGGACCTAGTCATTCAGCCTAACACTGTACACTTCAAATGCCTGTGACCTCATCTGCGGAGTTCTGAAAGGATCCTCCCTGAGCCCGACTCTCTTCAACGCATACTTGTTCTCTAGCCATTATCATTTGCTCTCATGACATCAACGTCCTCTCCTATGTGACAACACACAACTCCCTCCCTCCCTCACAGCCAAGATGCCCAGTACCCACATCAAGTTCATTGCTTGCATGACTGAAATCGCCCACTGGATGAATACCAACTGTGTAAAGCTGGACAGCAATAAGACTAAAATCGTGATCTTCGGGAAGAGCACATCACTGTGGGACTCACCCTGGTGTCCAACAGAGCTAGTGCCGACACCTACCAGCACTCACGCCAAGAACCTCAAGTTTATCATCAGCAGCAAATGCCCAAGTCAATGCTGCCACTGCCACACGCTTACATATCATGATGATGCTGAGGAAGATTTTCAAATGGCTCCCTATTAGCACCTAGAAAACCATCACACATGCCCTGGTCACAAGGAAGCTGTACTACGGGAACATCCTCTATGCCGGGATCAACAAAAAACTCACCAGAAGGCTGCAGTCCATTCATTACTCGGTGACCGTAATCACTCACAACCTCCCATGCCACACTCACATCCCACCACACCTGACAGAGTATCACTGGCTTCTCATTCACAAACGAGCACAGTTCAAACTCCTCACCTACACTTTCAAGGCACTACATAACACTGGCCCAGCATAACAATCGCATCCTACTTGCTCAAATCCCAGGCATACGGAAACCATATCTGGTGGTTGTGCCTTCTACATCGCTCATAAAGTGTGGAACAACCTGCTGCTACACAGATGAGCCTCCTCCTCACTTGTTGAGTTCTGCAAAAAAGCTAAAGATCTGGCTTTTCAAATAGACAAGTAATCCCACTAGGCCCTCGATGGGCTTAGACTCACACCTGCTCAGCGATAGTGTGCTCTACAAATCTGCATAAGATAATATATTTCTCTATAATTCCTAGATCATTGATGCATAAACCGTCTGAATCTTTGATACATACAATGTCTGGGACAATTGATGCATGCACTGCTTGAGGCCAGTAATGCATATATTGTCTGGGGCCAGTGATCTGTATACTGTGTAATTCATTAGTGAATAAGCGCTTTGACGCCTCGTCGGGGGTAGTAAGCGATATATAAATGCAATTGCAATACAATATTGTATGTATCTATTATTGTTTATATTGCCTCTATGGTGGTTTTGCTTGTTCCAAGGTTTCTATATTTTGCCTCCATATATTGCCTACATATATTACCTACATATATTATCATTCAGTGACATTTTGTGAAAAGAGTCTATTTTCATGAATTGGGTGTTATTTTTGTACTTTTAAATTCATTTTAAACATTTATTTTCAAAAGATGAGTGCTCCGGTTTGGGTGTTTTAGCATGACCCTATCCTTGTACAATGAGGGGGTCTATATTTGCAAAGCAGTAGAACAAAAACGACAGACAATTCATGGAAAAAGAGTATTCATTATTAGGGGTGGGTGGAATCCGCAGAGTTTTACTCTGCAGACTTCCGCTGAGTTACATAAAAACACAGTGAGATTCCGCGGAGTTCCGCCCATCCCTAGCTTTAAACATGGCCAATATGTCATGCCTGCCTTTCATCAAACTCTATTTCCCTCCTCTCTATTTTATAACTTGGTGCGCTCTAAGGCATGTGGCATGCAAAGTCTGAAAAATACCAATAAACAGTAAACTGTGCCATCTAGAGATGCGATTAGCACCAACCTATGCCGTCCACGAGTCAACAGCTGAATGTCCCCCAGTCTGCTCCATCTCGCACTGTGTGCACCGTCTTGCAATTCTGGGAATGTCAATCAATCAATCAGGGAATTGTAAGCGTGCTACTCACCCGTGAGGGTCTCAAGGCGCTGAGGGGGGGGGGGGTCCGCAGATCTGTTTAGCCGAAGAGCCAGGTCTTGAGGGTCTTCCTGAAGGTGTTCAGGGAGGGGGCGCGTCTGATGTCTGCCGGTAGCTCGTTCCAGGTCTTGGCTGCAATGTGAGAGAAGGATCTTCCGCCTGCTCTGGCTCTGTGGATGCGCGGGGTTTCGGCCAGTGCGAGGTTGGAAGATCGGAGGTTTCTTTTGGGTACGTGGAAGTTGATTCTGTCGTTGAGGTATTTGGGTCCGTTGTTGTGTAGGCATTTGTAGGCGTGAGTGAGGATTTTGAGTGACTCTTTTCTCCACGGGGAGCCAGTGGAGACTTCGTAGGTGTTGGCTGATGTGTTCGTGTCGGGGTATCCGAGGACGAGTCTGGCGGCGGTGTTCTGTACTGTCTGGAGTTTGCGGAGTAGGGACTTGTTGATGCCGGCGTAGAGTGCGTTTCCATAGTCCAGTCTGCTGGTGATGAGTGCGTGGGTGACTGTCTTCCTTGACTCAGGGGGGATCCACTTGAAGGTCTTGCGGAGGATGCGGAGGGTGTTGAAGCAGCTGGAGGTGACGGCGTTGACCTGTCGGTTCATGGAGAGTGATGAGTCGAGTACGATGCTGAGGTTCTTGGCGTGGTCTGAGGGGGTAGGTGGGCTTCCAAGGGCGGTCAGCCACCAGGTGCTGGTCCATGCAGAAGGGGTGGTACCGAGGACGAGGACTTCTGTCTTCTCGGCATTGAGCTTCAGGCAGCTGTTGGTCATCCAGACTGCGACGTCTTGCAATCCTTTCTGGAAGTTGAGTTTGGCA
This sequence comes from Calotriton arnoldi, assembly GCA_963921515.1. Lineage (NCBI taxonomy): Eukaryota > Metazoa > Chordata > Amphibia > Caudata > Salamandridae > Calotriton > Calotriton arnoldi. The sequence continues at coordinate 1,408,330 of CAWUFW010003603.1, read as the reverse complement.
GTGGTGGGGTCTTTGGTGAGGGAGAAGATGAGCTGGGTGTCGTCGGCGTAGGATACGATGTTGAGGCCGTGTTGTCGCACGATGGCTGCGAGGGGGGCCATGTAAATGTTGAAGAGGGTGGGGCTCAGTGATGAACCCTGTGGGACTCCGCAGGTGATTTTCGTGGAGTCGGAGAGGAAGGGTGGGAGTCTGATCCTTTGGCTTCTTCCGGTGAGGAATGATCGGATCCAGTCCAGGGCTGTTCCTTGTATGCCTGCGTCGTGTAGTCTGACGACTAGTGTGCGATGGGAGACGGTGTCGAAGGCCGCTGATAGGTCGAGTAGGATGAGGGCTGCGGAGTGGCCTTGGTCCAGGAGGGTGCGGATGTCGTCTGTGGCGGCGAGTAGGGTGGTCTCTGTGCTGTGGTTGCTTCGGAATCCGGATTGGGACGGGTCGAGGACGGCGTTCTCTTCAATGAATCGTGTCAGTTTCATGTTAACTGTTTTCTCTGCAACTTTGGCTGCGAAGGGGAGGAGCGAGATGGGCCGATAGTTCTTGAGGTCGGTGGGGTCAGCTGTGGGCTTCTTGAGCAGGGGTCTGACTTCTGCGCGCTTCCAGTCGTCTGGGAAGGTGCCTGTTTTGAAGGTGGTGTTGATGGTGCGCTGTAGTTTGGGTGCGATGGCGGCCACGGCTCTGTGGTAGAAGTGAGGGGGGCAGGGGTCGGTGGGGGCCCCCGAGTGGATGCTTTTCATGGTCGAGGCGGTGTCTTCGGCCGTGATCGGTGTCCAGTTGGACATGGTGGGCTGGCTGGTGTTTCTGGGGGGCGGGGGGCCGTCTGTGGCACCTGGTGGATGGTCGATGAAGTTGTCGTAGAGGTTTTTGATCTTGAGGTGGAAATAGGTTCCAAGCTTGTCGCAGAGGTCTTGGGATGGGGTGATGTCTGTGGCTTCGCTGCGTGGGTTGGTGAATTCTTGAATGACACTGAAAAGTTCCTTGGAGTTGGTGGAGTTGGCCAGGATTTTGTTGTGGATGAAGTTCCTTTTGGTGGCTCTGATCTGGTTGTGGTAGTCCGTCATGGCGTCCTTGTAGGTGGTGTGGTTTTCGGTTGTCTTGGTGTTTCTCCAGTTCTTCTCCAGGCGTCTGCAGGTGCGTCTGGCTTCTTGGAGAGCGGTTGTGAACCAGGCGGCTTTCCTGGGGCGTTGTCTGTCAGGGTTGGGTAGAGGGGCGAGCTCATCTGTGCAGTTGGAGATCCAGGTGTGGAGTTCTCTGGCTGCGTCGTTTGCGCTGTTTGCGTCGGGTGCCCAGGTGTGGTTGTCTCGGCTGAGGGTGGAGTTAAGTTGCTCGTCGGTAACCTTGCTCCAGTTCCTTCGTGGTGGGCGTGGGGCTGGTTTGGGTGCCTTGGGTTTGTTGATGGCGAAGTGTACGCAGTGGTGGTCGGTCCATGGCGGCTGCGTTGTGTGGCTGAAATGGACGCTGTTTCCTGCCGCGAAGATGGGGTCGAGGGTGTGTCCTGCTCTGTGGGTCGGTGTGTTGACGAGTTGTTTAAGTCCGATGCTGGCGAGGTTGTCACGAAGGATAGTGGAGTTGGGGTCACTGGGGTTGTCGAGGTGGAAGTTCAGGTCTCCAATGAGTATGTAGTTTGTTGAGGCGATCGCGTGGGGTGCGATGAAGTCGGTGATGGTGGTGGCAAAGGGTGTTCGGGGGCCGGGGGTCTGTAGACGAGGGTTCCTCGGAGTGTGGCTTTGGGGGTGGTCTGGATCTTGAAGTGCAGGTGTTCGGCGGAGGGGAAGGTTTCGCTGGAGATGGTGAGGCGGAGGGTGCTCTTGTGGGCGATGGCGAGGCCCCCTCCTGGGTGGTTGGGGCGGTCTTTCTTCTGGATCTTATATCCGTCTGGGATGGCGGTGCTGATGTCGGGGGCGGAGGATGCGTTGGTCCAGGTCTCTGTGAAGAAGGCGATGTCGGGCGAAAGAGAGTCGAGTAGGTTCCAGATTTCCATGGCGTGTTTGTGTACAGAGCGTACGTTGAGGAGGATGCATTTTAGGGTGTCGCCGGTGCTGGCGTCGGCGGTGTTGGAGGCCGGGGTGGCGGTGAGGGTCTGGCGGCAGTGGAGGCAGGAGAACTGGCCGTGGGTCGTGTTCGGCGAGGCCTGTTGGCATTCTCTAAGTCTTCCAGGGTTAAGTGCGAGGAAGGTGGTGGTGTCATAGCGATGGGTAGTGGGAGGTCCAGGGTTCCTGGCGCTGGCCGTGGTCGGGTCGCGGACGGGCGCAGACGGGCTTGCCTTTGGCGCGGCTCGACCGCGCAGCGGCTGCCATTAAGTAGGGGAGGTGAGAGGGAGGAGAGGCTGGGAGGCGGGAGCAGGGGAATTCCGGGGGGAAATTCCGGAGGGGAAATTCCGGGAGGGAATTCCGGGGGGGATGGGCCGCAGGGGCAGCAGCGGCGAAAGGCAAAAGGAACAGGCAGGCACGAGATAATAAAAACAGTGGTGGAATTAGAGCAAGACACAGATGGGCACAATAACAGTGGCACAACTGGGAAAACAATTAAGAAGAAAAAAAAAAAGCGGCTGAGAAGGTTACGGTGGTTGGAGGCAGTCTGGTCCCAATTGGAGCGGGCAGCAGCCTCGAACCTCCCAAGGATCAGGTCGGGGTCTGAAGGCAAGAGACGGCACAGCGGAGCAGTGGGTAGAGAGTGGACCGAGGGTCGGAGGTCTTACTGTCATGATGGCTCCGCGCCGCAAAAAGAACACTCAAACTTCCAAGGAAGCGGAGAATGTTTCTGAGCAGAACAAGGCCCGGGGAATAAGTCAAGCTGACACGTAATGGAGGGAGTCACTTAGATTTTATTACACTTTTTTTCTCTTTCAAAGCGTCGCCATGCCCTGTCATACGCTACGCAAACCCCCGTGCACCCTGCGCATTGTGAACAAACAGGAGGAGAGCAGATTTCATCTGCTGTTTGATGGCAGCCTCCCATCAGAGCAAATGAAGCTATCATAGTCAGAAACAATTAGAACTGGGTAAACCAGGTAAAGGACGGGACCAGGAGCACCGGGCACGGAGTGGGAGAGCAACCGTAACATCGTTAGCCACAAATAGGGCGAGAAGCCTCAAAAGTATGCTAATGCTGCTCACTGTCATGGAGACACGCATCACACCTGCCATCGCATTGTTGTGAGTTTCATTGCTGACTGGCTCCTCCTACTAACAGCTCCAATATGAAATGCATGTCCGTGAATTCTTTTTCCTGGGATGTATGTGTTAAGGAAATGAAAAAAAAACAGTCATATGCCAGCAAGGAATAATTTTAGGGAGTCCAAATTTAAAAGACTAACCGGTGGTAAGCATAAACAAGAGACTCTAATGCAGGTCCTGCAAATTCCAGCCCATGCGGGGGCTAACTGTTACTTGAGCCAGTGTCTGAAACCAGTTGGTGACAGAAAGAATACTGGGAAGGGTGTGAATAAACATTTTAAAAGCAGAGAAGCAGGAAAGCGGAGTATGGAGCTTCATGTGCAGAGGGGCACAAACCGCAAACAGTGCCTGCACTATGCTCGCCACATGCAAGAAGGGGCTGTGAGTAAAACAAGCACAACCCTTTCAGTAACTTGAAGGCTGAGTGTGAAGTAGTTATGGCGGGGCACCGCTACATGTATGTACTCAGGTGAGCTTCCTGCTGTGCTCGGACTCCCCTGCCCCTCTGACTAGAGCTACCTACGGACACTCCTCCCTAGACCACTAACACGCAGAGTACATTTCCACCTCAACCAAGTGGCATCACCAACAGTTGTAAGCATGATTCACTGTTCCATGCAGCTTGCGCTGGAGATAAGCACCTGCTGTGCTGCTTTCTCCCTCCCTGGACACCACCTCACATCCGTGCAGCTGTCCCCTGCGTGATGGCGTCATTCGGAGGCATCAGAGAAGCTCCAAAGAGGAGCAACTGCGGCCGCAGCTTGAGAGAGTGCTTCAGGGGCTGTTTGGAGAGGCTTTGCGGTCCTCTCTGCCTCACTTTCCTAGAAGTTCCTACTTCTCCTGTGCCTGCTCTCAGTAAAGGCTGTACCTGTGCAGCTGATGGAAGCGGAGCGAAACATCTACGTATCATCTTAGCAGCTCTACACACAGCATAGAAGAGATAGTGGCGAATGGGTTATCGAAAGCTATGGACCACCCCACCTTCTCAAACCGTGAAAAAGGGACATGTGTGGGGGTGCATGACGCATGCCAAACATCGCGTTTCAGAATTGCTCTTTAATAGAGCAGAGCAGTGGAATTTATTAGTAATTCCGCATTACAAGAGTAATGTGGAATTACGAAATTCCTACAATTCTGCCAGCAGAGTTAAAAATTCCGCCCACCCCATTCATTATCTGGCTAATACAGTAGAAACCCAGTACACCTCCACTTGTTAGGGAGTTCTTCTCAAGCAAAGCGTACGTTCCTGAGTAAAGTTCACTAGTGAAGAGTTGCAGGGACATGGCCAGGACACGCATGGAGCCAAGCGAGTAAACCGCGAGCTGCTGCATGGCCAGCCTGCAGAGGCACTTCTCCTGCAGATACAGGAGGCCTGCGGGGCCCAAAAGCGCGGGGTTAGGAGCTGGGGAGACTCACTCCGATGCCCGGACGGACCCCGAGACTGGCTTTTTGAGCCAAAGAACAAGCGGCGAGGTCCCCGGACATGGCCCTAAAATGGCGGCTGCCAGCGCAGCTCCACAGTAATTTGAGTGGCCCGCTGCGGTGAGCCCTGAGGGCAGATTAGGGCCAGAGGAGGCCTGCAGACGCTGGTGGCGGCGGTGGGGGCCCCTAGTGCGATCTGAGAGTGTGGCCTCCTAGTGGAGGCCCCTTGAAGAGTGGGGGGCCAGGACCTGGGAACAGACCCCCCTCCCCCCCTGGGCAGGCAGTGCTGATTGGGACCCTTGGCCTCTGGCGGTGATAGAGGCTCTTCCAGTGCAGCAAGAGAGAGGGGCGAGGACGCCTCGGATTCCCATTTGGTGCCCCAGCGGTGAGCATTAAAGTGGGGCAGGGTATTCATGCCCTGCGGTGGTGGCTGGGGTGCCTCGCTGAGGGCTGGTGTGTGCTCTCTATCAGCCTTGGGGCTGTGGTCAGGGAACAGGCTGCTGCTCGAGGGGGGCGGGGGCTTGGCGGGCTCCCGGGGGGGCTGCTGTGTGCCAGCTCTAGGGCAGCCCCGTCGTGTGGACAATTGCAGTGGTGAGGATTATGGGACAACATCGACGGCACAGTGGAGGAGACCCCAGGCCTTCCCTCCAGGACACCTGGAGGGGGATATTGTGGATCAGTGGCTGGAGTATTTAAGAATCCTCAACGAGAATGGGTCGCACCAAGGGGGAGAAGTTGCGCTGCAAGGGACACCGATGGGCCTGCCGGGAGGTGCCAGGGGCAGCCTGGCTGGATTTGCGAACCTGGGTTTAGAGGCCCACACAGCGAAAATCCTGGCGGCCATCTAGGATATCAAGTCCACGCTGGAGCACAGAATTGAGACAGTGTAGCAGGAGGTGGGACTGCTGCGGATAGACCACAGAAAGCTGGCTGAGAGAGTGGGCACCGCAGAGCGGTCCCTCGTGCATTTAACGCCGACGGTAGTGGGGACCGACTTAAGATGCTGAAGGCGGCAAATATTATCATGGCAGCAAAATTGGATTACTTGGAGGGCCACTCCTGCTGCAACAATGTCAGGATGGTGGTGATTCCAGAATGGGTGGAGGCTCCATCTCCTGAGCTGTACATGGAGAACTGGCAGGGATCGGTGGTGCTGGAGGGAAGACCCTGTTCACTGCTTGTGAGAGGACACACAGGGCCACGGTGTCCCCTGTCACCAGGGGCGTACCCATAAGCCATGGTGGTGAGGCTCCTTAACTTCAGGGACAGAGACTCCTGCAAGTGGCCCGGACCCAAGGCCCTTTGCAGTTAGACGAGAGGCAGTAAAAATCTATCCAGACTATACCGCGAAGGTGCAGAAGCAGCGGGAATCATTTTTGAAGGTGAAGCGGCAGTCACAGCAGCTCCACATCAAGGACGCACTAATGTTCCTTGCAAAGTTGCGCATCACGGACTGGGAGGGCTTCCACTTTTTCAAGTCCACTGCGATGGTGTGGGATGGCAGGAATCTAGAGGCCACCCTTTGCTGATCCTCTATGTGGCCACCAGTTTGTAGCCCTGAAAATCCCAGCAACAGTGAAGGGGATGATGTCAGGGAACTGGTTCTACCCCAACTTAGTCACAGGCGGAGTCGGCACGGACCCAAGTGGTGGTGGAAGTTCAGCATAGCCAGACGTGGTTGACTGGCAACAATTGGGCGGCACTGGGCTCAGACAAGAACAATGGTCCCTATGGGAGAAGTGTCAATTGCAACGTTCTCGGTAACCATATATAACCATCGAAGAGATTGGTTTTGGCAAAAAAAGGCCAATTTTATTCAATTTCTCATTTTTAAAATGGAAAAAGCAAGTAGAATTAAACTTCTCACTTTAGACATTTTATGGTAATGTGGTGCTCCCAATAATGTAATGGTGCAGTGAGAGTGAGATAAGTGAGTTTTAGGTGTGCAAGTGTTATATAACCAACATATGTACAAGGATAGTGACTGATGAGCGGGTGATTTATCAAAGTCGGGGCTGGCTGTCCAAGAAGATTCGAGAACGTTTGGGACAAATGGAGCGTATACAGGGAAACAATAAAGGCCTGCGGAGGCTTGGGGGAGTGGGGTTGGGGGAGGGGGGGTTGGGGTCCTAATGGCGATTGACAATGACAATACTTGCATGTTCTTGCAATTACACCTATGCGATCTGTATTATGGCCTATTATTAACTGAGACTGTAATTATATTATTCCTTTCCATCACAAAGTGTCACATTATTCGTAAAAGATGATATCATCTTTTGTGCACTGAGCAACTGTTTAATAAAAAGATTTATTAAAAAAAAACATAGTGATTGATGTGGATACACTGGTTGTTAAATTACACTCTAAAACACCATGTTCAAAATCAAATTAGAAACAGGTCACTGGTATGATGTTGATGTTTCGACCCCATAAAATTTCTCATAAAGGTTCATCATCAGGACAAAGGGAGATAATTGAAAGCACATAAAGGTAGAGGTACTCCTGGTGTGGGTATCAAATTTACAGGTAGGGGAATAAATCAACCCAGGTGGCAAGAGGTAATGAATACACTCAGGATTATGCTTTCTAATTAATGCGAGAACCACCTCTGAATAAGGACATCATTAAATGTGGTCAACGGCTCTTCAATTATGAGAAAAAGTGGAAATGACCATCACAAGATCAGTGTTCCAAAAACACCTCGTATTCACCATCACGGATTGGAGTATTTACTGAAATTGAGTCAGTGTCTCTTCATTTAGTTGAAACAGGATAGTTTCTCTTGGCTGATGAAGTGTTGGATCAGCCAGGCAGCAGCACTGGTGGAGGTTATCGGAACATATGGATGGTAAATGGACCCGAATGTGTTACATATGGTAGTGAGTCCGTACTACGGCGGTCAGGGGGGTAGTGGCCTCCGGGCCCTCCTGGAATGTGAAAAGGCTAGTTTGCAGTCTGAAAAGGAGGATAGTTACAAGATTCCTATCCAGGCATGACCAGATACTGTGCTGTTGCAAGAGAACCACCTGGTGGGCAATAGATGTGGATGTTTCAACAGAGGGAGGTACAGCATGGTGGTGCATGCAGGGTACTCTCTGGGTTCCAGGGGAGGGTCGGGATCCTGGTGCGTAAAACTTTTCCCTTCCACATCACTCAGACTTGGGCAACCCCAGGTGGGTGTCGGACAGCCGCATCGGGTATGTGGATTGGGCTGCCCTGTTGCTTGCGTCGTGGTATCTCCCACCCGGGATGCAGGACAGAGGGACTGGCGAAGATGATGGAATGGTAGGTGGCGGCACCTGATGCTCTCACGCTCCTTGGTGGGGACCTCACAATGGTGGCGTGGGGGATCAGGATAGGATTACACAGCCAGGGCACCCGCCCAGAGTAGACATGCGCTTGGCGACATTAATGAGTTCCCTGGGCCTGGCAGGCCAATGGGGGGCACAACATCCTGGGCAGAAACATTTCTCCTATGCTGCTAATGCCATGAGATCGCTGTCCCGACTGGACTATCTCCTGGTTCTGCATCATTAGCTTACCAGGTGGGGGGGGTCACTCAGTACTTGCAGAGGGGCATTTCAGACCATGCCCCGATGCTCAATATCCGCAGGAGTCCTGAGGGAGGTCGCGTGCCCGGTTGGAGCCTAGACCAGGGGGAGCTCACAGATTGGGAAATTTGACGGTTCTTGATGGCAGCGACCGCTTTGTTGCAGAAAAAAGTGGGACAGTAGGCTCCGGAGTGGTCTTGAGGGAGGCGTACAAGGTGGTAATCCAGGGTCAGTTAATCTCACACGTGGTAAGGAAGAGGCGGCAGAGAGACAGAGAGTGCAGGGGAGGCGGATTTGGCCAGTGACCCTACCTGGGGCCATGACTTGGCGATTATCATTGAGCTGGAGGCCAGGGCCTGCTTTCGGGCAGAACAGGAGAAGGTGTATGAACTTTGACTGGCTAAGCGGGAAGAATGGCAGCAGGGGATCCATAGGTTCCGGGGGAGAGAAGGGGTGGTGGTAGAGACTCGGGAAGGTATAGCGAACAAATTGGTGGTACATCTCCGGGAGGTGTATGGGCAGTGTCTTCGAGAGACAGGGAAGTGGGTGCTTGAATGTGTCTGAGATCTTCCGACCCCTATCATAGAGGCAGAGATGAGGGCATCTCTGAAGTCGGAGACCATGGACTCGGAGATTGCGGAGGCCCTCACCCATGAAGGGGAGCAGGGCACTGGGGCTCAATGGATTACCCCGGAGTTCTTTAAATGTCTCCGTACTCAGGTGGTGCCTCAGCTGGGTGAGTTGTTCTGGGGTGCCAGAAAGGTGGGACTGCTAGCGGAGGATAAGCAAAGGGCTCTGATTGTGCCTATATATAAAGAGGGGAAGCCACATGAGGACTAAGGCTGGGTGGAGCTCACAGAATTGCACTCCACGGAATTCCACGCAGTAATCAAACACCTCTGTAAAATTCTGCGGAGTTCCGCATGCAGGCAGAGTACTATCTTCACCATTAGAATTTGGTAATGGTGCGTTAATGACATGTACTTCTAATCTGAGGTGCGGCAGGGCTCTGAAGCCAGTGGGAGAAGCAGCTCAGACAAGAATGTAAGTAGTGTTTAGTGCTGCATTAAACAAAGCTGGTATTCCGCTTGCACTACTTTAACCTAGTCTTGATGTGGACTGGAAGAACGAGGCTGGGTGATTTCGGGATCAAAGCTATTGCCCAGCCCCCACAACACAACGTGGCATGACGGCCACGGACAGGCTTCTGAGGAGCGTGCATCAGCGACTAAAACAAAATATTGAAAGAGAAGCGCCTTCCATGCATATTGTAGGAATAAGGAAAGCTTGAGTCTTTCGTAGTCACAACTGCAACACTGGCCTTTGAACTCATGGAACTCTGGTGGGGTTGGGGAGACCTCACAGCGTTGGAGTCAACCTCGTCATGATGCCCAAGATGGACATACCCACGGCAACTGGCAAGTCGACCCCGTGAGGTGGCGACGGCAAAGGAATAAAGATTTGGAGAGCAGGGTGCACAGGATCCTCTCTCGCAAAGAACAGCTCCCCTGTTTGCAGGCAGAGATCTCTTCCTCCAGCAGAATCTGCCATCCTGCCGGGGGTTCTGGCCTTGCTCTCGTCTCAGTGCGCTCTGGTAAACTCCACTCTGACGGCGGTTTGCAGAGTTTACCGAACTCCACGCTCCAAGTGGAGTGTGAAGTTGGCAAAACTTAGCATACTCTGCCGGCAGAGCAGAGTTTACAGCCCACACCTAGTGAGGACAGCAATTCTTGACAACCTATTTCCATACTGAATGTGGAGGCGACGGTGTTGGTGCAGATCGTGGTGGCCTGCATGATGAGTTTGGTGGAATCCCTGGTGGCCTCAGATCAGTCAGGCTTTATGCCCCATAGAGCAACCCATCATAATCTCAGACTCCTGGCACGCAGGGGCAGAATTCGAAAGCCGGTGGTGCTCCTGTCGTTGGATGCAGAAAAAGCGTTTGACTCTGAGTTGCCATATTTGTGGCCGGTTATGTTATGTTATGTTATTGTTACTTCTAAAGCGCGACTGTTACCCGAAGGTGTCCTGGCGCTGACTGAAGTCCTACTGAGACCCTACTTGGTGAACGGAAACAGGAAGATACTAATTGGTGAAAAGCCACGTTTTGAGGGCCTTCCTGAATGCGAGTATGTTAGTAATGCATCTGAGGTGCAGCGGAAGACCATTCCAAGCCTTGGCAGCACCTACCCCAAATCTTCTACCGCCCCAGTTGGCTTTCTTTACCAGAGGTACTGACACCAATTTTGCTTTTGCCGAGCGTAATGCTCTTGATGGAGTGTACCATTGAAATAGCATTTTTAAATGATTAGGCCCCGTACCTTGCAGGGCTCTATGTACCATACATAGCGCCTTGAACTGTACACGTTTCTTAACTGGCAGCCAGTGAAGCCTTCTAATCTCAGCCGAGATTGAGGCTTTTTTTGGCGTGCCGGTGAGTAGTCTGGCAGCCGCATTCTGCAGAAGCTGCAGTTTATTCATGAGCCCTTCTTGTAAACTAAGGTACAAACTGTTGCAGTAGTCTAGTTTTGACATGGCTAAAGCTGTGATGACTGTCTGTTGGCAGTCTTTAGGCAGGAACGGCAAGATTTTCTTACAAGATTTAAGAGTAAATGATACCGATGAAGCTACCGCATTCACCTGCTCCCTAAAGCTAAGTTTGTTATCCAGGTAAACTCCCAGGTTTTTTACCTTATCAATGGGAGTAGGTAAAGGGCCCAGTGTATCCGGCCACCATGCTGAGGTCCAAAAGTTCGGATCATTTCCGAATAGGACCACCTCCGTTTTATTGGAGTTAAGTTTTAGGCAGTTTTGAGCCATCCAGACACCTACTGCTGACATGCAATTATAGAATTGGTGTGCCGTTTCCTGTTGCCTGTCTGGTAAAACAGAGATCACAATTTGGGTATCATCGGCATATGTCGTCAGCTTAAAACCAAAGGATTCAATAAAGGGGGCCAGTGATGAAACATATATATTAAAAAGTGTTGGGCTCATCGATGATCCCTGAGGAACTCCACAGGGCAGAGTGAATGGTTTTGCAGTAAAGTTGCCAAGGGAAACAATCTGAAGTCTGTCGGATAAAAAAGATTTCAGTAGTTTCCAGGCAGAACCTTGGACCCCAATCTCAAGCAGCCGGTCCATCAGCAAAGCATGATGGACCGTATCAAAGGCCGCTGAGAGGTCCAACATTATCATGGCCGCTTTTCCTCCCTGGTCGAGTATGACTCTGACTTCTTCCGTGGATTTGAGAAGAGCTGTCTCCGTACTGTGACCCCTCCAGAAGCCATATTGGGTGGGATCCAGCACCTGTGCCTCTTCTAGGAACACACGGAGTTGAGAGTTCATAATTTTCTCAGTGATTTTTGCTGGAAGAGGGAGTCTGGAAATGGGCCTAAAGTTATTAGGGTCCTTCGGGTCAAGACTAGATTTTTTGAGAAGCGGCAGAATGGATGTTTTTTTCCATACTTTAGGGAAGTACCCTTCTCTAAACATAGCATTTATAATTGAAGTCAAAGTTGTAGTGACAGGCTCGGGTACAAGTTGCACTATTGACTTAGGACATGGATCATAAGGAGAACCTGATTTCGTGGTCATAAGTAAGTCCCGGATGTTTGTAACTGTAACTGGGGCGAAATTTTCAAATTGTGGTGAAGCGTTTGTTCCTGACTTTGGAATTGCTGTATCTCCAGTTCCTCTATTAACTGTCGATCCAGCAAAGGTTGAAAAAATAGCCTCAACTTTGTTGAAAAAGAATTTCGCTATATTCTCACATAGTTCTTGGCTCGCCAAGATAGGTGGGGGCGCTGGGTGTGCTAGTGCAGTTACTGTCTTAAACAATTCTTTTGTCGAGAATTTAGCAGTATTTATTTTTTTTGTATAGTAGTCTTGTTTAGTTTTCTGAAGCAGCTGCTTATAGTGAGCTAAGCTCATTTTATATTCATTTTTTTCCTTCTCGTTGTACTCCTTCCTCCAAATTCTTTCCCGATGTTTACAGGCCAATTTTTGCAGCCTTAATTATTGGGTATACCAAGGGGCAGATGGTTGAGCCCTCTTAGGGCGTAGTAATCTCTTGGGGGCCAGCTTGTTCCCTGCCGCTTCCAACCAGTTGGTGTATGAAGCAGTGGCTTCATCTAAATCTGTTGCTAGATCTATGGAAGTAGAGATTAAGAGTTCTCTCCACTCATTGGCTTTTACTCTATTCCATGCTCTACTAACCACTCGTTTATCGACTGATTTCTTCATGTGTCGGTCAGAAATGGTCAGCGCGAATAGCACTGCCTTGTGATCTGACCACACTATTGGAAGAAGGTCGATGAAGCTCAATTGCGGGTTATTGGAAAATATGCCGTCCAAAGTGTGTCCTGCCCTATGGGTAGCACCATTGACAAGTTGCTTTAAGTCAGCATTGTTCATTAGGTCAAGTAGTTCTGCTGTATCTGGGTCCATCCAGGTCTCCAAATGAAAGTTAAAATCACCTAATAATGTGTAGGAGTTAGTACTTAGCTCGGTTTCTAGCATGTTGCCGGCTTGTGCCAAAAACCTACTTCTTGGACCAGGAGGTCTATAAATAAGAGTGCCCCTAAAAGTATGTTGATGGGATAGAAGGAAGCAAAAATCCAATGCTTCGCATTCAGGGTTGACAGATGGGTTAAAGGAAGCCTTTATGGTTTTATGATATATGATTGCTAAGCCCCCCCCTCTCCCATGCAGCCTATTTTACGTAAAACAAAGATACTCCGGTGGTGTGGCTTTAACCAAATCCGGACCAGAAGCCTCGTCCGTCCATGACTCGGCGATAAAAGCAATTTTAACTTCCTCTTCCTCAATGAGAGAGGCACAGTCTAAGCTGTGTTTTACCAACGATCTTGCGTTGAGAAGGGCACATTTCCAAAATCTTGGGGAAGATGGGTTTTGGCCGCTCCTTAATGGGGTGGGTCAAGTTGCTATATAACCGGGAGAACTTGGAGATCTACAAGAGAGATGCAGGCCATTGATGCTCACTGCCGTTGCCATTGATAGGCAGAGCAGTGCACAATGATATACATGTCTAAGTTTTTGTATGCCCTCCAGGGGACACCATAAGCACTGCTGGATGGGTTCTTCAGACAGGTAGATGTGGTTACTAGAGCTTTGCTATGGAATGGGAGAGCCCCCCAAATAGCCCTGGCGACACTGACAAGGAAGGTGTGGGACGGAGGCATTGGCCTGCCCAACTTGAAATTGTATTAATGGGTGGCTCACTTGGAGGTTGTGAATGACTGGGTCTTCTCTGACCAACGGGTGGCATTCTTGAATGCAGATGAATGGGCAATGGAATCGGCGGGCCACCTGAAGGTATCTGTATGGTCAGGGAGAACGTTTTTGCTCCCCTTACCGACCGCCATCATGGTGGATATATGGAAGAGGGCAGTACCGCTTATGGGCTTGGAGAGAAGGCTTACCCTGGTGATGCCCTTGTGGGAGTCAGAGACACTCAGGGAGCTTAGAGGGATTTAGGGTCATAGACACTGGGATTTGCTGGGAATCTTGGTGGTGGGGGACGGCGGAGGGACGGGGGGCTGATTCCCTACCCAGAGCTGCAGACAGAGTATGATCTGTCAGGACTTCATTATCTCTGGTATGTGCAGATGCGACACTTCATTGGAAAGCATGAGGCTCTTTTTTTTTATCTACCAGAAGAGTCACCACTAGAGTTCAAGGTGCTTGCGTCCCCCCTACATACACACATGCTATTTCTCAGATCTACACCACATTGCGGGTCCATAGTGTGCTCCCGCTGCAAACACTAAGAGACAGGTGGTAGTGGGACCTGGGCAGGCTGGAGGAGGATGCGTAGGGGAGGTCTGCCGCTACCAGATGGAGCAGCAATATGATCAGGTTTCTGCCTGGTACAACTGAAATTGCTGCACAAAGCGTACTATACGAGGGAGCAGCTGTACAAAATGGGGTGTAGAGGGTCTGCCTTATGTTTGAGGGGTTGCAGCTAGAGGGGGACCTGGGAGAAAGTGAGGATACGCCTGTCAGAGGTGATGGAGGGTCAGATTCAGCTCACGCCCCAATTGATTGCCCTAGGTATCTGGGATGAGCAAACACTAGAAAGGTATACGCTACTCTTCTGCAATATGACTCTGGCGGTGGCATGCCGGGACGTTGCTTGGAAATTGGGAAGCCCCATAGCCCCCACACTGCGGGGGTGGGAAAGGAAGTGGATTGGTGCATGAGGTCAGAGTAGTTGGTGTACAAAACCCAGGGAGGTCCTCTGAAAATTGAAAAAATATGGCACACGTGGAATACAGCAGAGGACGGACGCTAGCAATGGTAGACTATGGGGTGGACGACTGGAAAGAAACTTTGGAGGTCTCCATGAGGAACTGAGGGTGATACAGAGGGATGGTGCTCTGGGTTTCTGGAGGGGGTGGGGGTGACGGCCCCTGCAGTAGTGCTCAAAGTGCATGTTGAATTTAGATTTCGGATGGGTGTTCTTGGTGCTATTAAATGGCTGAATGATAGCAGCTGGCTGCCTGGTCTTGATTTTGGATGGGGGGTTATGTTTTGCTGGGATTTCTAAGTTAGTTGAGGGCTTCTTAATATGAGTTTTGTACCATGGCTTTATTGGTTAATGATGGTGTTCGAACACTTGTCTGTTGAAGCAGTCAATAAAAAGATTTATTGGGAAAAAAACATGTGAAAAGTTGCACCGGGAGATGCAACATCCCTTCATTATATTGTGATCCACTTAAATCTTGCCCTAAATAATACTATTAATTAAGGAGAAGTTACATTGACTAGTGTTTGTAGTTTGTATCCGAGAAACACCTAGGTAACATAACACTGTACCTAATTTAGCCACGTATCATTTAAAACATTGACTTATCTGGATTTAATCAGAGTGATCTAGAAGATGGCATTACAACCCAGAGATTGAAAATGACACATGCAATAAAAACATATTAGTATATTAAAGAATAACAAACTTAAAAACACTTAACTTCAAATAGAATTTGGATATCTTTTGTAAACGTTTTATAATGTGAGGGTGCAGATGTAGTCACATTTAGGGGTTCATTTTTGGATGGAGTTTTCGCAGTATTATATTCTTTTGCTCCAAGTAGGTGCTTCCTGGGGCACACCATCTTTTCTTTTGTCTGGGATCCCTGCATCTTCAAGAACATTCTTCCAAAAGCATTACTACCAGAAACCAGAAGATGCTCAGCTGTTGTTAATTGGTTGCACAACTAGAGTCGGGTATTATAAAGGCTGTCTTTGTAGTAAACTAGAGTCTATAATTCTCACCTGGATTATGCTGCATGTTTATATCAAGTTTCTTTATTTCCACTGTCCAGCCCTTTTTAATTTCTTAATTTTGTAGGTTTTTGTCAAGGCTGATTTTAGTGAGGGTGGTTGGAACCAAACAACAAATGTTCTTCTGATCAAATAGTATTGGATGGCTATTGGAAGAGGGGCTCCAGTCCAATATAGTTTAAAAAGAGTTGTTATTGCTCTAGCAATAGTTAGTGGACCCATCAAAGAGGAGTTTCAATTCTGGGAGCAGCAAGAAGTGTAACAGGCCAGATTGAGCTTATCAACTGTATTATATGTATATTTTAATATCATAACATGCCCATTTATAATCAAGACCCGAGGGCCAGATAATAGGCATAACGGTATGGCCCTGAACATTGGTTGAAAAATATCATTTGACCATATTATTGTAGACAAAATATCATGACTACAAAAATATCAAGAAAATATTAAGATCTGATGCATTTGAATACTATTTAACAGAGGAACTAGACTTGATGGACACAGAGAGGTAGAGTTTGTGAACCAAAATCTTTTATTTTTCTAACATTTTCCTCAACTATGCTGTTTCCATCAATGTGGTCTATAACTAGGTCATGGGTATCCAGCTCATCTCATCTTACAGAGTATGCAAAGAATATGGAAACAGCAAGAGCTGACCGAGTTCACCTGCACTGTCATGTTGAGCTTGTCATCCAGGATTATTTCTAGGTTTGTGGCATGGCTGGTTGGTGTGGTATAATGTCCAAGCTCTGATAGCCACCAGGTGGAGTCCTACAGAGAGTTCTTGTTCCCGAAGATCAGCACTTCCATCTTGTTGGAGTTGAATGTCAGGCAATTAGATCTCTTTCAGTTTGCTACGTTGATCATGCAGTTGGAGAATTTGATTCTGGTGGTGGACTTGTCGGCCAGAGAAAGGATGAGTTGGCTGTCATTGGTGTAGGATATGATGGTGATCCCTTGGAATCTGATGATGTTGGCTCATCCAACAACATCCAATGATGATGTTGGCTAGCGGAGTCATGTAGATGTTGAACTGGGTGTTGCTGAGAGATGAACCTTGAGAGACTCCGCAGATCAGATTCTTGATTTCAGATGTGTATGGTGGTAGTCTGACTGGCTGTGTTCTTCCTTTGAGGCAGGAGCCTCTACAGTTGAGGGCCGGTCCTTGGATGCCTTTGTCATGCAGTCTTCTGACGAGGTGTGGTGTGGTGGGAGACTGTATCAAAGGCTTCAGAGAGGTTGAATAGGATGAGGGCTACAGTTTCACCATGGTCCTGTATGGTGCTGATGTCTGTGGCATGATTGGGTGTGGTTCAGAAGGTCGAGGAGTTCAAGGTGACTGATGAGTTGTTCGATGATGGCCTTCACCATTACTTTGGCTGGGTATGGTAGCAGAGAGATGGTTTGGGAGTTGCTCAGCTCACTTGAGTCAGCCAATGGTTTTTTGAGGGAGGCATTGACTGATGCGTGCTTCCAGTCTTCTGGGACAGTGGCAGATTTGATGGAGTTGTTGATGATGTGGGTGAGGGTGTTGCTGACTGGTGGTCCTCCCATGTTGTAGTTGTGGTGGTGGCCTGGGTCTGGGTCCCAGAGCATACCATATGCATGATTGCTGCATTGTCTTCTTCTGTGAGTGTTTTCCATTCAGTCTGTTGGTGGTGGTCAGGTTGGGGATGAGATCTTTGGCTTCTGGTTGTTGTTCGAAGTTGCTATCGTTCCTTGCTATTTTACTGTGAAAGAAGTTTGATAAGTTGTCACATAATTCCTGGGAAGGAGTGGTGGTCTTTACTGTGGCCTCAGGGATGCTGAATTCTTTGAAAATTGAGAAGATCTATTTGCTTCTGTTGGAGCTCAATTAGTGCCCTTTTTTTAGTGTCTGTCAGAAACTGGTGGTAGCATCGTGGCTGGTTCTCCATTTTCTTTCTAGCTGCTTCAAGTAGTGTTTAGACTCCTGAGGTCATTTGTATACCAGCTGCCTTGTTTTTGGTTCTTCTTTGTCTGTTGCTTTTGAAGGGTGCAAGGGAGTCTGTGCAGTTCTAGGTCCATTCGTTGAAGTTGGTGATGTCCTTGTCGAGGTTGTTGGTGGTGTTGGGTTAGTCTGTTTCAAGGGCTTTGAGCCAGTCTGCCTCTGTTACTTTGCTCCAGTTCCGGTTGGGTAGGTTGGTGCTGGTGGGGGCGTTGACTTATGGTGTGGTGATTTAGAAGTGTATGATGGAGTGGTCGGTCTATGCGAGTGATGAGGCAGAGTTGTACATGACCTCATACCTTAACACTTAGTACTGAAATCAGGGAGGCATTTATTCTGGCCTAGGGTCCGTGAAATAAATTAAAAACCAATGTGGTATCCCAGTATGGTTTTTACCTCATAAGACACTACTTGGTATTAAAAATTCAGTGTGGACTATCGGGGAATAAGTACCCCAATCCCACTATAATGTGAACATGTTTCTGCTGTTTCTCACAGCATGACACTACACACTATTGTATGGGTGTGATACATGAGTGCAGTGTCACGTTTACACCACATGCAATGTTCCTAAATGACAGTGAGGGACTTTAGGCTCAATTTTATCAGTCAGTGGAAGTACTGATTTATAACACATATTTTATTATTGTTTTCCAGGTAACCAGGGAACCTATGAACTGTAGGTGGTGGCAAGTATTATGCCACTATTTCATTAGTGTATACTAATGGTACATACTCACAGTGGATCCGACATCTGTCCTGATGAATGCAATAGACTCTGTTGAGCTGCTAGGCGGAAACATGTTGACATCATATTGGGTTTGAGGTACTTATTCCCCAATACTTCACACCTAATTTTTAATGCCAAGTGGTACCCTAGGAAGTAAAAACCCTACTTGGATACCACGTTGGTTTTTAATTTATTTCACGGATCCTAGGTCAGACAAGTGTCTTCCTGATCTCAGGTGTAGGCCTGCTCTCCATCAAACCAAAGTTTTTGGCGAGTGTGGGGATGTCCTATGATAAAGCTTGACACCTGGTAGAAGAGTGAGGACATTGCATCAAACGTTTTGTCTCTGCTTAGGAACAGACTGGCATTTATGAAATAATATGTTGTAAAAAATTCTCACTCAGGTGGCATTTTGTGTGAAATAGGATTTTATTGGAGGCCAGCTCACCCTTGAGGCCCTAAGCCTATGGTTCCCCTCTGGGGAGCTTGTCCATGGCTCTTGTGGTTTGATGGTGGTACTTTTAAAATACACTGCACTCTGCCCGCTGGGCTGTTCTGGGCCTACCCTTGAGTTGACTTATATGTATTAAAAATTTGGTTTGGGCCTGGGGAAAGGTTTATTTTGCCAGGTTGATATAGCAGTTTAAAACTGCACACACAGGCTGCAATGGCACTCCTGAGACATGTTTACTTAAGTAAGTGACACAATTAGTGCTGCAGGCCCCCTAGTAGCATTTAATTGACAGGCCCCGGGCACATGTAGCACCACTTTACTATAGACTTACAAGTAAATTAAATAGACCAATTGGGTGTAAGCCAATTCTTCCACGTTTTAAGGAGCGAGCACAGGCACTTTAGCACTGGTTAGCAGTGGTAAAGTGTGCAGAGTCCTAAAACCAGCAAAAACGAGGTCAGCAAAACAGGAGGATTGAAGGCAAAAAGTTATGGAAGTACCATGCCAAGGATGCGAGGTCTAACAAATATACAAAGTAAGTGACCTCATACCTTAACACTTAGTACTGTAAGAAGGAGGCAGAGACACAAACAACCTTGCCACTACTTACCTCAACTCAATGACATTAGGGTTTTGGCCCACCTTCATAGGCCAAACCCAGTGCTCCATGAAGATGGGCCAAAACCCTAACTAAGCAAGCCTCAGAAATGTTTTGAGATAGACATAGCGGAACAAAATAATCAGTGTAGGTGTAGTTCTAGAATATCGGGACACAATGGAATGTTGTGTTAGAGAGAGGGGCTCAGGAGTAAAATAAGGATGAACGTATTTATAGAAAGAGTGGGAAGAGCATAACACGCCAAAAATCAATAACATGAGTCAAAAAAGCCTGGGACAGATAGGATAGGTTAGAAATTAAATCTACTGGGCTTATTTACAGTTATGTGCAAAATCCAGGGTTAAAGCCCCAATGTGATAAGAAGAATACTTCATGGTGTTATCTCTTAACTTTGGGTTTTCAAGAAAAAAATGCTGTCCCAAATTTTTATGCATGTTGGTTTGAACAGGGTTTGCTGGCAGTAATCACTTGCATTATTTTGTGATCAAAAGCAGCACCACTCCATTCGTCTAACTCTGCAATGCTGCTGCAAATGTTCAGCAATACTGATACAGCCCTTCCTACCATCTGCACACAGCTGTGAATGAGAACACAAGCAGTCTCTGTATTGTTTCTAGAAGGACCTGGTGAATAGATGCACCAGTCTGTCTCTTTTGCACCGTAGTGCAGCTGCAGTGCAAATAAATGTTGCCACCTTCCAGGCACTCAAACTGTATTGGTTTACTTTCTCTCTGCTGGGCCTTAAAGCTTTTCTTAGGGCCTGATTACAAGTTCAGGGCTAAATTCAGATCCTTGTGCATACAGAAGTTTCGACAGTAAAGTACTCCTGCAGTTTCCCCCTGATATATTCTGGTAGAGCCAATCTGCTGAAATTTACCCGGGGAAGAAGGCCTGGAAAAGCCTGGTGAATTTGGGATGTGAAATACTGATTCTGCATTTGATGCCTTATTACAGCCTATAGATTAAGTATTCCGGGGTACTGCTACTAAGCTGCTGAGTTAGATTCCCCACCCTTTCCTGCACAAGGTCCAAGAGTTGACTATAAGAGCAAAATGACAAGGACAAAGATGACCTGCACCTCAATTGTATTTCTGCCATCTCTTGTTGGACAAAGCCAAGCTATGAGGTGCTAACAAAGGCATTCTGCTCATTTGTGTGTGTGTGATTGAACTACAGTGTTTTTGTACTGACCTGTTCAGCAAAAAGGCTTCCCCCGCTACCGCAGACCTTGGCGTAGTAGGTGATGCATGTATGCTTCAGGCAAGGCTTGCACTCCTTCCACAAATCCATCATGGTTTCATTGCACACAACTTTTGTCCTGTTTAGTTCTTGATTTATCTCCTGGGCCCGTAATAATGTCATCTGAAATTAAATATAGGCATGGAGTATGTCAACTATCACTGATCTTATAACTCTTGACATTTGTGCAAATTCTATGGCTTGCTTGTAGCCTCATGCAATTTCTCTGAAAGGTCTACTAGACAAGATGCTTGATGGGGCCTAATATTTTCTACATTAAGCATTTCCAGAGGCAGTGGACCTCTGCAAAAGCATTCCCTCAATCCATCAAGCCAAGCCCTTTGCTCCCTAACTTGAAGACAATCACAATATCACTGTAAAAACAATTTACTGCATTACAGATGAATGAAAATGATTTGCAACCTACGACAAGACTCTTTGTTGGAAATGACGATCTTTTGCACTGTGTACCCATAGATTTTTGCCCTGACTGTTTTCGCTGTTTGTAGAACTCTGTGCTACTGACCAGCGGTAAAGTACCTGTTGTCGCGTCCCCGGACCCACAAAGCACACAGGACACGGGTAGGGGATTAGGTTTCTTTATTGTTGTCTCGTCGTCAGAGCTGGCTGTGCACCTCCGCTTCCGATCCCCGTCTCTTCTTTGTGTCCTCCCCACACCCCTGACCGGATGTGGTGTCCGGTTCCCTCCTGACCCCTCTGTCCATAGCAGGGTCCTAGTGCCCTTCCCCAGGTCACTACATCTCCCCCTTTGATCACAAAGAACTGACGAGCACGTCAAACCCATAGATGGGTAGATGGTCATAGATGCACGTCTGTCAGGTGACGTGCCGGTGTGCTTTCGCCCGTTACATTTCCTCTATTAGTCTTTTGGGCCTCCTGCATGCTATTCTTGGGCCGGTCTCCATTTGTTGCTCTTCCGCTGGTCCTTGCTCCTGTCCGTTGCTCTCCGACCCTTTTTGTTCTGCTGTTTCCTCATCTTGGTCCTCTTCCTGTTTTTCTTTCAGTCCTTTGAAGTGTGAGATATTCCGTGTGATCCTCTGGTGTTCTGACTCCGCCGTGATCATCGGGCCCTTCACTTTCGTTACTGTCAGCGGGTCTTTGGAGAACATGCTGTCAGATTTCCTCTGCTGTCGTTGACGCACTATCACTGTGTCCCCTTCCTTCAGGTGTGACGGGATGGCATGCCGTCTGGCATCTGCGTAGTTTTTCATCTTCCCTTTCGCCTCTCTGTCCTTAGCTGCAATGCTGCTGTTTTCTGGTGCCATGATTGCTTCTACTTGCGGTATTCTCGTCCTGCATGTCCTTCCCAGTACTAGCTCCGCCGGGCATCTTCCTGTGGTGCTATGGGGCGTGTTTCTGTAGTCACGTAGCATCTGACACAGAGCTTGGCCGAGCGATATCTGCACCAGCTTCGCTCTTTGAACTACCTTTTTGATGCTCCCCATGAACCTCTCCACCATTCCATTCGCCTGCGGCCATAGCGGAGTTATCTTCCTGTGGTTTACTCCTAGGTAGACCATGAATCTGCGGAACTCTTCTCCTGAGAACGGAGGACCATTGTCTGTTTTCAGTGTTTCTGGTGAGCCCCAGGCTGCAAAGATGTCATCCAGTATTGGTAGTGTTGCTGTTGCTGATGTTGATGGCACCTGTCGCACTATAGGAAATCGCGAGTACTCATCCATTACTACCAACAGATAATGGCCTGTGTCCAACGGCCCAAAGAAATCAGCTGCTAGTGTTGTCCACACCGCTCTTGGCAGTTCGGACATCTGTAGTGGTTCATGCTTGGCTGGTGAGCCCATCACCTGACAGAGGTGACATGTCATGATGGTGTTTTCCACCATGCGGTCCAGGCCAGGGAACCATACTTTCTCTCTTAGCAGTTTCTTCGTTGCTACCATGCCTCTGTGTGATTCATGAGCCAGATTGACCAGTTGCCGCCTGAGTGAATTCGGGATCACTATTCTTGTCCCTCGCATCATTATTCCTGTGTCTGTCTCAGACAGCTCTTCATGTATCTTCTTTAGAGCCAATACTTCTTCCTTGCATACTCCTTCTCCCCATGTGCAGTTATTGTTGATGTGCCTCAATCTCTGCCTTCTCATTGTCTCCATGGCCAGTTGCAGCGTTGCATCATCCTTAGTCTCCTTTGCTAGCTCCGCTAGTGTTATAGGTGCCGGGGTGTTTTGCTTGAGTATGAAATTTAGGTACTCTTCTGCCATTGATGTCATCGCCTGTGCTTGCGGCAGCGGGTGTCTCGACATGTAGTCTGCCGGGTTGTGTTCCTTCCCTGGCTTGTGTACAATCGTGAAGTCGTAGTCCATCAGCCTTATGCCCCAGCGCTCGATCCTGGGTGGCATTTTGGCGGCCGGGCTGCCATAGATCGTTACCGGTGAATGACTTCCCGTAGATGAACATGTGGTAGTGTTCACACGCCCAGACCACTGCTAGGCTTTCCTTTTCTGGTTGCGAGTATGCCTTCTCAATGTCTGTTAAGCTTTTGCTGGCATACGCGACGATTTTTCTTGGTGAGTCTCTCCCTGGCAGGTGTTGCGCTACTATTGCCCCTAGTCCTACCGGGCTGGCATCTACAGTCAGTTCACTGCACAGGTGCGGGTCAAAGTAAGCGAGATGTTCCACAGTCATCACCGCTTTTCTGATGTCCTCGAATGCCTTGTCGCATTCCTGGGACCAGACGAACTTCTGCCCTTGTCTGGTCAGTTCTCTTAGTGGTGTGCTCACCGTGGCAAAATCCTGTATATATCGAGCACAGTAGCTGGCAAGTCCTAGAAACGATCTCACTTCTGCAACATCCGTTGGAGGATTTGCGTTCTTCAGCGTTTCTACTTTGCTGGGGTCTGGCCTCATCCCGTGCTTGGAGAAGATGTGTCCGAAGAACACCAATTCCCCTCTCCACAGCTCGCATTTGTCTCCATTCAGCGTCGGGCCCGCTTGCTCCAGCTGTGAACACACTTGACGCAAAGCGGTGTCATGTTCTTTGTCTGTTTTGCCAAATACCAAAATGTCATCACTATAGTTGAGGCTGTTCTGTACCGGCCTTATCACCTGCCTTATTGTCTCCTGGAATATCTCTGCTGCCGATGATATTCCGAAGCTCAGTCGCTTGTATGTGAACAGACCCA
The DNA here is from genome assembly GCA_963921515.1 of Calotriton arnoldi. Taxonomy (NCBI): domain Eukaryota; kingdom Metazoa; phylum Chordata; class Amphibia; order Caudata; family Salamandridae; genus Calotriton; species Calotriton arnoldi. The sequence goes on along the minus strand of CAWUFW010003603.1, from coordinate 1,384,704 downwards.
GGTGTGTGGAGAATGTCGTGATGTACCGGGACTGGTGATCTAGCTCTAATTGATGGTACCCTTTGCACAGGTCCAGCTTCGAGAATCGGCAGGCCCCAGTGAGACAGCTGATCATGTCGTTGAGGTGTGGCACCGGGTGACGTTCCCTTGCGATTGCGGTGTTTGGGATCCTTATGTCTACACAGATGCGGATCTTTGAGGTGTCCTTCTTTGGAACTGCCACAATCGGAGATACCCACGGTGTTGGCCCTTCAGCATGTTCAATGATGTCTTGTGCCAGTAAGCTTGTTATCTCTTCCTCAACTTGTGGTTGTAGGTGGATCGGTACTCTTCTATGATGTTGGGCCACCGGCTTAATTGACTCATTGATATGTAAAGTTATCTGTTTTCCTTTTAGCTTGCCGAGACCCTTCAGTATGGCTGGGTATTCTTGTAGAATGTTCTGCGTTTCTGACATGTGGTATGTCATTGCTAGTAGCCCCATCACCTGTGCCGTCACGTTGCTTAGCAGGCATGATGCTGGGATATCACCCTTGAGCACGTGTACTTCTTCTTGGTAGGACTTGCCTTTGTATGTTAGAGTTTCCATGAATTTTCCCATGTTTTCTACTGGTCTTCTGGAGCCCCACGTGAACACGTCCACGGTCGACGGTGATAGCTGTGGTTTCACTTTCATTTTCTCGTATTCTGAGCTGCACATGATGTTGCATGTGGCTCCACTGTCAAGCACAAACTTTGCTTGGTGGCTCCCCACATCAATGTTTACAGTGGCGGTTTTCTTTATTTGCTGCTTCTCCACGAGATGAATGTGCTCTGTTGTTTTCTCCTCCTTGGGTGCGTCTGACATTAGATATAGTCTCTCTACTCTCACAGGTGCTGCTGTCTCTTCGGACTCGTCAGAGGAACTGCGATTTGCCGTTTCCATGTATCGTGCATACCTGTTGCTGGTCATCCGTGGTCTCATTGTTCTGCCTCTCTCGCTTCTGAATTGTCTGGTCATGCACGTGCTTGAAAAGTGATTGTCCCTATTACATTTCCTGCACTTCTGGCCCATTGCTGGGCAGGCACCAACATGTGGGAACTCGAGGCCACATCGGTAGCATGTTTGGTCGCACTTCTTTGTTGGGACTGGCGCCTGGAACTCTTTCTTTTGAAATTCCCAGTGACGCGATATGCTGACGCCACTCTCTTCTCGTTTCCCGTCTCCATCTGTTTGGCCTGCGCTGTGGCCCGTGCCTCCGTGCGAGCCATTGTCAATATCTTTTCCAGCGTCGTTGGTTCCTTCAGGATGCGTGTTCGGAACTCCACTGATTGACAACCTTCGATAATACGCAATCTTATTGCTTGCTCATTGTCGAATTTGTCAAATTCGCAATACGCAACCAGTTTCCTCAGTCTCGTCGCGAAATCGTCTAAGCTCTCTTCCCCTTGCTGGCATGCAGTGTTAAACGTGTACCTCTCAAAATCAACATTTCGTTGAGGGTCAAATTTCTGTGTGAGACACTTTATCACTCCCTTGTAATTCGCTGTTTGATCGTCGGGGAAAGTTAACAGTAGATCTTCTATTTCGTCCCCTGCGAGATTCAGAAGTAGGTTCAGTTGTTTGCTGTCCGGGACGTCCGTGGCGCTCATGTAGCGCTCAAATTTTCTGATCCATCTTTCCCACCTGATGCCTGCTTGCGGCTCCGATAGGCTAAATGGTAGAGGCCTGCGGAAAATTGCTTGCGTGCTCTGCTTCTCCTCATTGTCGCTCATTTTCCTCCCCTGTTTTTTTTCTTTTTTTTTTTTTCTTCTTTTCTTTAATTCTTTATTGCCCCTTTGGTTCCACTGTATTCTGCTTTTATTTCGTTGTTTTCCTTTACTTTTTGTCTGTTTTCCTCTTTTTCTGCGTTTTCCTATTGGTTTCAGTTGCCGCCTGACTTCAAAATGGCCGCCGCTCTGTTCTTTGCTCCTATTGGCCTATGTTGCCTGACTTCAAGATGGCCGCCGTAGTCTCACGAGGTTTCTCTCTTTTGAGCTTTGCCTGACCTTCCAAAATGGCCGCCCCTTGTTCCTCGCTCCTGATTGGTCCAACCTGCCTGTTTCTAAGATGGCCGCCCTGCTCTCGCGATAGTTCCTTTGAACTTCGCGCGTCTCTCTGCTATTTGGGCTGCAGGCACGATCTGTTGCAGGCGCTCATTTGCGCTTGTCCCTGTTTGGCGCTTTCTTTGCTTCTTTCTTTATTTTCGGTCACTTCAGTTTCTTACCGCTTTCTCTGGCGGTCGGATGTGTTCCCACGTCACGGACCAGGGTGGACTCCTGGCTCCGTCGTTCATCCTCTCCTGCACACGTCGGTCCCTCACGCAGCGGTGGTCGCCAGATGAGGATCCCGCCTCGTCGCCAGTTGTCGCGTCCCCAGACCCACAAAGCACACAGGACACGGGTAGGGGATTAGGTTTCTTTATTGTTGTCTCGTCGTCAGAGCTGGCTGTGCACCTCCGCTTCCGATCCCCGTCTCTTCTTTGTGTCCTCCCCACACCCCTGACCGGATGTGGTGTCCGGTTCCCTCCTGACCCCTCTGTCCATAGCAGGGTCCTAGTGCCCTTCCCCAGGTCACTACACCTGTGCTCCACCTTTTTAGCATGATGAAATTGGTATACCCCTATGTGGCATATTTAACTTTCCTATAAGTCGGTAGGGCCTCATTTACAACATGTTGATGCACAGCATCAAAATAAAATGGCAGGAATACACCGTATTTACAAGATACAGTGCATTTCTGTCCTTCTCCCCTGCGCACAAGCAGCAGCCGTGCACCAGCGCAGACACCCTTGAGTCATTTTGCAAGGGTACTTGCGCTGAGGAGATAATTGTTTTTGTGCAGGAAGGGACACCCTGCCAAAAACATTCATTAAAGGCATTTTCCTCTTTATAGAAAGATGAAAAAACAAGGAGAAATAAAAGTATTTCTCCTCTTTGCGCCTTCTTATGCCTCCCCTGGGGAGGTGTAGGATTCTGACTCGTTCCCAGGTTTTCAAAATGTTGTAAATCTGAGAATGCGTCAAGTTCCATGGATGTTGTGTGGGAACACCCACAGCAACACCCATGGAATGCCCTTTTCACGCAGAGTTATGCATGAAAGGGAAACATATTTACAAGGCCATGAAGAGTCACCCAGGGTGACTTTATATGGCCTTGTAAATATGGGGAAGTCCATTGCGCTGCCGATGCGTCAATAAAAGTGACGCACTGGCGGCGCAATGGGTATGTAAATAACCCCCATAGTATGTAGCACTAAGTGTACCCAGACTCTATAAGTTAAAATGTACTACCGGGCTGCAGCATCCATTGTGCCACCCACTGCAATGACAGTGCAAACATGACTACAGGCCTACCACTGTAGCCTGGCTATGCAGTTTTAAACTGCAAATTTGACTTGTCAAATTAACCCCTTTAGACAGGTCAAACCCTTCCTTTAAAATATTAATAAGTCGCCCATAAAGCAGGGTGCATGGTATTTAAAAGTAAAACTTTATTGTTATACATATCTCTTTACAGTGAAAAAACCCTAACTACTATTTTCTTTTTTTTCCAACATTTCTTTATTGGTATTTTCTAAATATTTTCAAAATACACCAGCAATTTGTGTCCATGCACACAAAAGGCAAAGTCCTGTTCCACCTGGACCATTGTTCTTGTGGACAAAGTATATGGAATGGTACAATGTCTAAAACCATAAGCATTGGAAGGGAGGGGGAAGTTGGGAGGGTTACATGAGTGGGACACGGACGGGAAAAGGAACTAGCAGAGATAATAGACAAGAGTGCATAAAAATAAGCCTGTTCCCTGAAAATCCAAAAGATCACAGCTGTAGTGCCATTAAACATCAATGCAAGCTACATGTAACCGAAAAGGCAAGCAAAAGCAATATGATAATGATACATCGAAGTGTACCCAAAATCATAATGAGGATCATGGTTGCATTAGCACCTCTGAGCACTCAGCCCCTAAATAAATATGCCCACTCCACCCGGTCAAATGACTTTTCGGCATCTAGTGAAAGAGCCAATTTTGATTATCTGACACCTTTTGTGTGCCATAACAGGTGGGCTAATGTCCGGAGATGGTTGCGAGAGCATTGACCTGGTACAAAGCCAACCTGAGACTTATGAATAAGTTGGAGGATCACTTAATTAGCGATCTAGGTTGATAACTAGAACAGTGCATTTGGACCTTATTATCTTTCATATGATGGTAATAGTGGCCTTATTGGCGATGACTCGAAGGGAGCTATATTCCACCGTTTCCTGATAAGCTAGTGCCAAAAAGTGTACTTGCTCTGCCTAACCCATTTCACCCAATTCACCAGGGTAATCATCTTTCCCTGGGCATTTACATGTGGGTAGCACTGAAATCGCTTCCACCACTTCCTTCTCTGTGAAGTCTCATTCTAAATAAACCCCAATCTCGTCGCGAAGAGTTGGCAAAAGCAGGGGAGCTAAGAAGGCCTCAATTTGATTCGGCGTCACCTGGGCTTCAGAAGGATAGAGAGACAAAATAGAAAGAAGGAAAAGGGCCTGTGATGACAATCAGACGGGAGAGCAAAGTACCCTGTTCTTCATGTATCACTTGCAAAAACAACAATTGATGGACAGAATGCAGAACAATGTCATACATTCACCCCAGTACAGAGATCTGGGCCTAAATCCATCGTTTTTTTGCTCACCATGCCATTCCAGTTTGAACCCAGCCATATGCAAATCAGTCTTGACCCTGTGCCCCATGGGAACAGTCCAGCCCGAACTGCCAGGCCAGGTCCTCCCTGGACTGGAAACAAGCATCCTAGGACCGGTTTCGGGTTTCACCCCTCTTCAGCCAGGCTAGCTTGATTCCAGTGGCATGGAGAGCACGGGACCCACGTCTGGGCATACCCGTCCCACTCGGGGTGACAAATGCAAAAACAACAATTGATGGACAGAATGCAGAACAATGTCATACATTCACCCCAATACAGAGATCTGGGCCTAAATCCATCGTTTTTTTGCTCACCATGCCATTCCAGTTTGAACCCTTCCATATGCAAATCAGTCTTGACCCTGTGCCCCATGGGAACAGTCCAAAGAAGGAAAAGGGCCTGTGATGACAATCAGACGGGAGAGCAAAGTACCCTGTTCTTCATGTATCACTGGCACGCCCATCTGGGCTTCCATCTGTCACAGTTGTGCGGCCAGAAGGCAGCTTGCTTTCTCATTGTGATCATACTTCCTCCATAGCAACTTAACCAATGCCCTTTCTGCTGAATCAGTGAAAAACGCATTTGAACTCTGATTGGCTTCCTCTAAGTCTGTGTAGAGCACAGGAATCAGTCGTAGGCTTGCTGATCTTGTGCATTCATCACCAGACGATGTTCATCGTCTCGTGACGTCTGTCATCATCATGCCCCCTAAAAGCTATTTTCACTGTAGCAAGGCTTGCTGTTCCATAGGAACGTCACAACCCCTACAAGGGCTGGACTCTTGCCAATAAATTCTCAGGCACAGGTAGACAACTCCCATGAAGGCTTCCATGGGAATCTCTAAAGGTGGACTAACTTAAACCAATGTATGCTCAGGAGGGCCTTTGTCTTTGGGGATGGGGAGGATCCCAGAGGGATCAGTGGTGAATCCAGAAACAAGCTGCGATATAACAGCATTCTCAAATGATGTTCTCCTCAGGTGCCAGAAAGCAGATGCAAACATTCTCAAATACTGGTAGTATGTTATTTATCTTATAGGTGGTCCATTCATTATGGCCTACTTTATGTAACTCTAGGAGCCACCCTTGAAACGTTTGGGGAGGGTGTCTGTCACCAATGACGAAGTATATAGATCTTAACTATTCTCAAAGAGGTGGCTAGCTAACTATGGGTGTGGATTTCCAGGTCGGGGATGTTGGTTACATCATGTGTAAAGCCCTTCTGTGCCGATGGGATAATTACCAGGAAGCAGTGTAGATGTATGCGGGACCATACTGCAGACCAATATGATCGTAAGGCGGATCTGAACCAAAGGATGTGATAGAGATTACAGGAATCCTCACAAAGTCCGTACTGGTCATGGGGCAACAACTGTGCCCGTTTCAACTTCCAGGGTGTCCAGTATCTGTTGTTGAGGATCTTGAAGAGGAGGAATTTCAGCCTGGATTCCCTTATGACTATATTGTGGTCTAAAAGCAGGGCTACCCAGTCTTCAGGTGCATAGTTCCTGCTCAACGGGGCCTGCAAGTGCAATCTATTAGAGCTAAAGAGTGGGCTAGAATGTGAAATTTTAACAACGATGCAATAGAGCCCCAATACCACTCCCTTAAATTGACTGCAGACCCTTAGATAGTTAAGGAGTGGGGACGTTGGCAGCTCTGCCGGATAAGTTCCTAAAACAGTTCAAAGGGAGTATGACACCTGTCTGTATCTCCAGTGGTCAGTCTAGCAAGGTCAAATTCTTCTTGTAGGGCATGAAAAGGCTTTAGGAAACCATCTGACAGTAACTGGTCGATGTATTTCACTCCCTTTGTGTATCAAGATGGGCAGTAAAATGGCTGACTGGCCATGGAAAAAGCTATGATATGCCACAATGGGGCCCCTTTGCGTATGAGTGGTGCAACACCCAGTAACGTGTGTGCTTCATGCCATACCATAGCTGTCGAATGAAGGTTTCCCTGCAATGGAACAAGCAGACGATGTAAGGTAAATAGGAGGTATAGGTTAGGGCAACTAAGAAGATGACATTTGAGAGATACCCACATCAGGGCATCTCTAGAGTCACAGAAGAAAGAAAATAGATGTGAGAAATTAAAGACTTGGCTATTTGATGTCACTTGTGGAAGACGCAGAACCCCTGTCATAGTATCTACCCACAGTCGTGTAGCTCTTAGTCTTGGTATATGGCCACTCCAGATATAGGATTGTATGTCAGCCTCAATTCCCAAGAGGAGAAGCAGAGGAACTCATAGAGGTAACATCCCAAAGACGTTATTAAACTTGGAGGCAACCATCATTTTCACAGTCGGGATTCTCCCCCAGAGTGAGAGATTCAGGTGTTTCCATTTTAAGAAATCCAGTCTGGAGCATTCAATCAGCAACAAGAGGTTATCCTTGAGCATGTTCACGAGCCCCTACTAATGCAAAGGCCCAAGAATCGGAGACCCTTAGTGTCCAACCTCATGGTATTTGCCTGTAGACCAGCATTAGTAGTTGCCCAAGACATGCAGAGTCCTTCATGTTTTATCCAGTTGATCTTGTAACCAGACAGTGGGGTAAATGTATCAATGAGGGCCATAATAGCTGTGATGAGACAGGAAGAGCAGAATATCATCCGCATACAGGAGAGCTTTGCCAACAGGGTTTTCCAGCCGGATGTCCTCTACAGATGGTGTAAGAAATATTGCTGCAGAGAGAGGTTCAAGCACCAATAGGAATAAGAGTGGGGACAGCGGGAAGCCCGGTCTCGCGCTTAGGTGGATTGTAAAAGAACAGGAGAGAAAGCCTGCGCAATTGGCCTCAGCCAGGTGTAAGTCATAGAGGAGACAGACCTTGGTTATAAAATCGTCAACCAGCCCCATTTTATCCATCGTCCAAAATAAATATGACCACTACACCTGGCCAAACGCATTTTCAGCATCTAGTGAAAGAGCCAATTTTTCTTGTGCCATCTTTCGTATGCCATATTAGGTGGGTTAATGTCCGGAGATGGTTGTGGGAGAAACGACTTGGTACAAAGCCAACCTGAGTATTATGAATAAGTTGGGGATCAATAATTAGCGATGTAGGTCGATAACTAGAACAGTCCATTGGGTCCTTATTATAGAGAGCTTACTGGCTGGGCGTGGAAGCTGGTGAAACTGACCTGATCTCGCCGTCATCTTTCTTTTCCTTGTATGCACACTTGGTGCAACTCGGGAGGTGCCTGGCTCCCGCGACGAGGTGCCATACTGAACTAGTTTCAGTTTTTATTGATTATATGCGTTCAGTTTTCTCACTTTTATTTTAACTTCATTTATTTTCCCAGTACTACGCAACCGCAGGGGAGACTGCTGATCGCGTAGGGGGTAGCTGCACCCCAGTTATTTGCACACTTTAATTTGCCCACAGGTATTTGGGGATCTGGGACATGCCCCCCTCCCACATGGGAGAGTACTTAAGGAGAACTAGAGCGCGTCTGCCCAGCTTACTGCCTGGGCGTGGAAGCTGGTGAAACTGACCTGATCTCGCTGTCATCTTTCTTTTCCTTGTATCCACACGTGGTGCAACACGGGAGGTGCCTCGCTCCCGCGACGAGGGCGCCATACTCAACTAGTTTCAGTTTTTACTGATTTTATGCGTTCAGCTTTTCTCACTTTTATTTTAACTTGATTTATTTTTACAGTACTACGCAACCGCAGGGGAGCCTGCTGATCGCGTAGGGGGTAGCTGCACCCCAGTTATTTGCACAGTTTAATTTGCCCACAGGCATTTGGGGATCTGGGACATGCCCCCCTCCCACATGGTAGAGTACTTAAGGAGAACTAGAGCGCGTCCGCGCAGCTTACTGGCTGGGCATGGAAGCTGGTGAAACTGACCTGATCTCGCCGTCATCTTTCTTTTCCTTGTATACACACGTGGTGCAATTCGGGAGGTGCCTGGCTCCCGCGACGAGGGTGCCATACTGAACTAGTTTACATTTTTATTGATTTTATGTGTTCAGTTTTTCTCACTTTTATTTTAACTTGATTTATTTTCACAGTACTACGCGATCGCATGGGAGCCTGCTGATCGTATAGGGGGTAGCTGCACCCCAGTTATTTGCACACTTTAATTTGCCCACGGGTAGTTGAGGATCTGGGACCCGCCCCCCTCTCATATGGGAGAGTACCTAATGAGAACTAGAGCGCATCCGCGCATCTTTCTGGCTGGGCGTGGAAGCTGGTGAAACTGACCTGATCTCGCTGTCATCTTTCTTTTCCTTGTATGCACACTTGGTGCAACTCGGGAGGTGCCTGGCTCCTGCGACAAGGGCGCCATACTGAACTAGTTTCAGTTTTTACTGATTTTATGCGTTCAGTTTTCTCACGTTTCTTTATCTTGATCTATTTTCACAGTACTACGCGACCGCAGGGGAGCCTGCTGATCGCGTAGGGGGTAGCTGCACCCCAGTAATTTGCACACTTTATTTGCCCACGGGTATTTGGGGATGTGGGGAATATGGGAGAGTACTTAATGAGAACTAGAGGGCGTCAAAGGAAGCCCGTCTGCGCCCATCCGCGCTCGGACCACGCTCAGCGTCATCCCCACTGCCCGTTTTTTACGAAATCACCAGGTACGGATACAGGACTCTGGAAAAGAATTGCGGGCTCTGAATACTGGAGGTAAGCGAGCTGATAACTTTTTGGTTATCGAGTTTGACGGAGGAGAAATGAGCCACTCATGCCCGGCTTGTCAGACTACTATCCATAAACTAATTAAGCAAGAGGCTAGACCTTTAGCCACGTTCAAGGATACAGCCTTCACTGATTTGAAGGGGACAAGGGATATACATTTACGCTGTGCCTTGATTAATTCTATATCATTGGTAAAGCACAGTTTAGAGTGTGCTGAGTTCATAGAGAGTCAGCAAAGAGACATAGTTTTTGTGACTGAGACCTGGACAGATGCAGCGTCAGGACCTAGTCTGGTAGAAGCCACCCCACCGGGTTTGGGTATTTTTACGTTAGACAGGAAAGATAGAAGGGGGAGGCCTGGCTATCCTCTATAGGGATTCTTTTTCGGGCACCTTTTCAGTTGCACATTCTCAGGACTGTAAAGCAGTGACTTTCAGTTTTCAACTAAATGCACAAAACAACTTTGAAGGTATCCTAGTGTATCGACCGCCAGGTCCTAGAGGACCCTTCTTCGACAATGTTAGAAGTCTGTAGGCAGACGGATTAGCCTCGTCCAATATGACTTTGTTACGGGACTTTAACTTCCATTTGGAAGCAAACCTAGAGTCCGAATCGGTACGCTTCATTGATCAGAGGAGGAGGTGAGGGAGGCCTTGGATAGGGGAGGAAAGGCAATTCTGATTATGTTAGACTTGTCAGCAGCCTTTGACACGGTCCATCATGAAGTTCTGATGGACCGGTTGACTGAAGCAGGGGTACAAGGAGCTGCCTGGAATCCTCTGCAGTCCTTCCTCTCTGAAAGAACGCAAACAGTGGAACTGGACAACCACAGGTCAAAGCCGTTTTCTCTACCGTGTGGGGGGCCACAGGGCTCATCGTTAAGCCTGACGCTCTTCAACGTGTATGTGATTTCTTTGGCAGGCTTGATCAGATCCTATGGCTTCAAACTTACCTCCTATGCAGACGACACTCAAATAGTGTTGTCACTTAGAGACGAGGAAGAGAAGGAAACAGGGGCTCGCTTTCATGATTGCATGAATGCCATCTCAGGGTGGATGTCGTCTAATTGCCTAAAATTAAATTCAGGCAAAACAGAGGTCATCATGTTCGGGAATAACCCTAACCTGTGGACGCCAGACTGGTGGCCAGAAGAGCTGGGTGTCTGCCCCGCACCCACCAGGAAAGCAAAAAACCTGGGGGTGATCGTGGACAATAAGCTCACGTTTTGCGATCACATAAGCTCGGTGGCCTCAGCATGTTTCCTAATCCTCAGAATTATAAGGAAAATAAAGTTCTTTCTCCCTGAGGGCAGTCTTAGGACAGTGATCATGGCCCTTATTATGGCGCGGCTTGACTATTGTAATAGTCTATATTTAAATGCCCAAAAACAGCACATTAATAGGCTTCAAATCGCACAGAATGCAGCGGCCAGACTGCTTACAGGGACTCCAAAATTTGTCTCTGTAAAGAAGGAGCTAAAACAACTACACTGGCTCCCCATGAACGAAAGGGTACGTTTTAAGGCCCTCTGCATGGTTTTTAAAGCCCTCAATGGAATTGGCCCCGACCATTTCAAGCAAAAATTTAAATGGTATGTTCCCGGAAGGACTCTCCGGTCCACAGGAGCGAAACAAGCCCTAGTTCCCCCGATTAAAAAGGCCAGCTGGGGGGGCAGAAGTTTCATCACCTGTGCCTCTAAGGCCTGGAATGAGCTCCCGTTCCACTTGAGGAACTCAGCAGATCTCCTCTCTTTCAGAAAGGGGCTGAAAACTTGGCTTTTCTCACAGTAATACCCCCCACTACTGATAACCAGCAGGTATGCTCAGCGCCAGGTCACCCCAGGGTAACCGTGCACTTTAAAAGTTCAAATAACATAACATAACATCTAATAAATAGTTTGGGCTTATTTCAAATAGTAAAAGGTCCCACAAATTCCACTGGCCATACGCTTGATGGAATATTTTCAAATAGCCCTCTTCTTTTGGTCGAGGACATTCTGCCGCTTACTTGGTACGACCATTCAGCAGTAATGTTTAAGATTACTTCAGCTGGGGGTATCCCCTTACCAGGGAACACACGCAGAACGAGGACCTCACGAAGGTGGGATAAAATTAACCAGCAGCAATTTCAAAATCATCTTACTGGCTCTCAACCAGTCTATTCGGAGGACGTAGAGAGGAACGCAATCAATTTTAACTATTGGATGGTTAAAAGCTAAACACTTTTTGAATAAAGTGGAAACTATTTTTAATGAGGTATATCAACCAATGGCCTTGGGTGAGGGGGCCACTTATTCTGTTGACCAGAACCCTCAGACGGTACATGATGGTCCGGGTTTACCAAATTTGCTAATCTCAATAGCACACAAGTAAGAGACTTTATTGCTAAGGCCACATCAGGATCACCGTTGGACCCTTGCCCAGTCACAGTTTTAAAATTGGCGGAAGAGGTAATTGCTGATAATTTGACCAAAATTTCTAACTCAGCTTTCAGTAAAGAATGCTTTCCTAAGTTATGGGAAGTTGCATCTATTCTATCGTCCTAAAGAAGTCCAATCTAGATCCCAATGATACATATAATTTCCGTCCCATTTTATTGGCTTCCCTTGCCTGCTAAACGTCTTGAAAAGGCTATGAATATACAACTTCCAAAATATATCACCGAGCATAATTGGCTAGATGACACACAACATGGTTTTAGATTTGGTCATAGTACAGAATCTGCCTTGATTAAATCAGTCGAGGAAATTAGAGAAGCCTTGGATCATGGAGGGACAGCCGCCCTTATCCTATTGGACCTGTCGGCGGCCTTCAACACTGTCCACCATGCCATCTT